>OW052073.1:20005000-20605000 GCA_932526445.1 Phragmatobia fuliginosa | reverse complement strand
TGACATTGTCGGAGGGCACGCCGAACGGTTAGTGGTCACCTTGTGAGACCGTAGGGCTGCCTACCTTGCTGTTGCTGAGCTGAGAATGTTCTATTACACCATCATGTTACACGATTCTCTTAAGAGGTCATAAGCCAAGTGTGACTGGACACTTCACAAGTGTGTCCAGAACTGGACACTTATGAAGAATTGGAAAATGTAAAGCGTATAAGATATGAATATATCATGACAGGAATGTAGGATACGAACAATGAATACAATGTTCATTGGAAATTGTACTTAAAGAATTGTAAAAGTCGCGAAAGTTTAAAAACAGTTATGTACTTAAAGATATATTACTTAAGGTAAGTTTATACTCTGAACTCTCAGCTGAAAGATTATACAAGGTGTATCAACTCATCAATGTTAGTAAGTTTTCCAAAGAAACTGCGGTTCCGTATATACTTGAAAACCAGACTTTACATACAAACACCGACCAGATGATTGGTAGTTTGAAAAGTTAGAAGACATTTTGAAATACACTTTTCAAACTTTGAGATAAAAGTCCAGAACGACACGGTCTACAGCCATGGAATTGTCTTCTGGAGATATATGTCAATATATTATGTTGGAACAAAGACATAAACAACGTGACGTCAAATAACATACTATACATATTATTACATATTTATGAACTAGAAGTTCTACCACAAACGCATTTTATAAACAAGGTAATGTATTTAAGACGGCAAATGTCACGATAGTTTGAATGTAAGGAAAATATTTAGGCGCACATACAACGCTGCTGCAGTTACATACAGAAATATTATAAAGTGTAAGTAATTTGTTAGACAGCAAGATGACTTCCTCGTTATTTAGCAAGATGAAAACGCTACACATTACAAAGTTCTATTCTAGTTCCAGTGATTTCTATAAACAATTAAAACCTAATAGGTTATGTGACAACAAACTGTCTTTAAAGGAATAGAACCGATTACTGTGCAGAACAGAACAGAACTTTCTTTCAGCTGCGATATATTTTTACTAATTAAACTGAAGATGTTACTTCGAGATTTTTTCAAAGGAAATTCCTAATTCTTGTTATCTGGAGTTATATATGGCGATACTGCAAGAAACGCTAGTGTCACATAGAAAGGGGATTGTAAAAAATTGTTGGTTAATCTGTATCAGATCTAAGAGTTGTGAGTTAGTTATTTATCACTCTGAGTATCGCTACTTGACTGCTGACACTAAATTAAATTAAACACCTAATTAAGGAGCGTTGCTTAGTTTAGTGTATGAGGTACAAGAAGATTAACAAGCGTCGATTGAAAGGTCTCGTCACGTTAGCAGCCCTACTGCGTGACCTGTCCGACCGAATCGCTGTTTGCTGTTCTAAATTTGGTAGTGGCTATGTGCTGTGTGTGTAATAAACTCTGCATTACATCTGCACGCTATTAAACACTAACTACTTTGTAAAAAATAACAATGTCATCACTTTATAGATGTTTAGAACATAAACGAAATCTAGTTGTCCTTTATAGTATTTGTACCCGAATAGGGATTGACTGTTTCAATAACTTCTATTACAAAGTTTGAATTAAAGTAATATTGTATAGAGACATCGAACGTAGACTGCACTGAGGCGACGGATAGGATTGACAACCACCGAGAAGCGAATCATATCACTAATATTACGACTACCGTCCCCAGGGAATGACTGTGTCACAACTGTTCGCCCCTCAATACGCACAGTTTGTAAGTGTGTTACATAACATAAATTTACCAGATCATCGAATTCAGCACTCCAGGCACTAAGATTTACTACAGTAATGTATAAACACACAAATAAATAAAGTGGAAGTATCTGTACAGTTTTTTATAACATGCATTTGAAAGTACGTTACTTACGATACAAAGAGTTTTTTGTCGGTCTGTCTGTTTGTTCAGGGTAATCTCTGGAACGGTAGGGCTGATTTCGACGGAATTTTTACTATGAGAAAGCTGAAGATAGATTCGTCATATTCGTCTGGCCATCCGTCCGTGCGTCCTGTTACACGGGACCGTGCAGATAGCTTTTTAAAAAGAAAACTGTTTGCTTTATTGAAGGTTACATTTATTTAGTAATATATAGATTTAGTAATACAAATGATTTAGAAAATGAATTAGAAAATAAAACTAGAGATCCGACCCGAACCGAGTTTTAAAGTAGACTGCCTTTCTCCTGCGTTCATGTCCTACCTCAGGATTACTTATGCTGGGTCAGCAAACGAGAGATTGCTTAGTCAGGTCGACTGCTTACATTAGTGGGGTGTAACAGTCCGTCCGTCCGTCCTCGACTTACCGTCCAAACGGTAAGTGCTAGAAATATGAAACTTTGCATGAATATGTATTGTAATTACGTCGACAAAGTGCTACAATAAAATTATGAATTTTTTTTTTTTTTTTTTTTTTTTTTTTTTAAATATTTAAGCCTGCCAAAGTGACTCTACTCTGCCTGATGGAAAGCATGAGTAGAATCCAGGAGTAGGGGTCACCATGCTTATTGTGAGGGTAGGCAATGTAGCATGGTGACCCCTACCATGGCAGCCTGGTTAGATTATTCTGCATCATCGCCCTTCGAAGGCCGGGAGAATGATGCAGAATCTCCGGTCTCACACTCACCAACGAAATACGACAGCAAGAATGCTGTCATTATTAGGATGGTCTTCTGTGTGAGGGTAGTACTGGCCGGGTCGAGCCGGCCCATTCGTGCTGAAATCAGCGTGGCTCTACTACCTCATATCATATTTGGGGTACCTCTCCTATACGTAAAGTGGGGATGTTTTTTTTTCTCGCGGCTACCCCATCATGTCGGGTATCATTAGATAGTTCTTTTAAAAACAATAAAGGGTTGCTAAGACGATTTTTTGATTTAGGTATCCGTTTGCGAGAAATTCCACTTTAAAGGCCACTTTTTTGTAAAAACAGGGCGTCCCACCCCTCTAAAAGCTAAACGGCTGGCTCAAAAAATCTGAAAAAATTCATGATAGTGGTTCATATAATGAATTTTAAAAGAAAACTATAACGGATTAGATGACTTTGTTAGTTCAGGAGTTATAGAGGCTTAACTTTTACAATACGCTTACTTGGAAAACGTCAGACAAAATTAACGCAAATACGTAAACATAACAATTATCCATTGGATACGATTTCTAATCCACGTACCATTATGGGTGACTGAGGAACCCTTTCCTGTGCGTGGCCTGACACGCTCTTGGCCGATTTTTTAGACTAGCTTCGCTCCGCGGCGTTACTCGCGACTTACAACAATAACCGCGAGTGACACCGCTGAACTTAGCTAATTATTAGCAAACGTATATACGCAGGCCCGTATTACACTGTTAAACATTTTATAAAACATATTTTATAAAAGTCATTTGACATATATCTTTGATAGTGTCATATTTTATAAAGTTTTTCTTTTAAAAAATCTCTTTTATTAAATTTAATAGATTGGCATTACATTTTATAAAAGAATTTGAAGAAGTACTAAATTTGAGATAATTGTAGATTCCGAAATGGCAACAAATCAGTTCAGTTGGACTGTTGAAGCAACAAAATTATTGATTTCAGAGTACGAATGCCACGAAACGCTGTATACAGCGTTTGTGTTGTAACTAGGGTTCATGATTTCTCGAGCTTTTCAATTTCTCGGGTCTCGAGAATTCTCGGAGTTAATTTCTCGGGTCATCTCGGATTGTCGAGAAATTTACATTTACGTACGTTTTCTCATATTATTATGTTGCAATACTTCAAAAAATTTAGTGGTTTTCCTCACAAATTAAAGTATCAAATTAATTACAAAACTTTTATTGATTATATTCAAAAACATTATCTTACAAATAAGCTAATTAAATTAAACAAAAAAAACAGAAATAATATTATTCGGACTCATAATTATAATGAAAGCAACATTTTTGGCAGGTTATTTAGAACTTATAAACAAAAGTAGCTTCTATTAAACTAAACAAAGAATCAACATGAAAGAAAACGTTTATTTCTTAACTTATAATTAAATTACAATCACAGCACCATACCAACAGAAAGTGAAAAACTAATGAATTCACTTTTTGTGATTCCATTTATGGTGAAGCCGTCTTTTGCAGCCAGCCTCGCCAATATTTAACCCAATGATTGTATCGGTGGAGTTTTAAAGTTTGTTGTTGCTGCATACTTTCATACCCAGGCCTGTTTTTTTTTGGTGCACTCACACCTGTACTTGTAGATGCTTTAGATTCGGATTCTTCTTGGGTCCCGCATTTAGTAGGTAATATTGATTTTATGCACATGTGCTAAATGTCTCACCAACCCGCTAGTATTTGATCCTTTGCAAGCAATGGTTTTTAGGCACTTTAGGCATTGCGCATTTGCAGATTCCTTTTTTTTTTAAATATTTCCATACTTTTGATGCTTCCATCTTTACTGTTATAGTGACGTTTTAGTAAAATCTACAACAAACGCAAATCAAAATGATAATAAGCCCTTGGAATAATTTGTGATACACACACACATACAACACAACTAGCAAAATTCGTCTCACAAATTTAAAATGACACATTAATGAATTTCAAATTACTTACATAAGAAAAACATATCAGAATAATTAAAAACTAAGCTTGTGTGTTGTTGTTTTACAAAAATTGGAAATGTAGGAAGAGTAACTAGTAAAATTAATGTATCGTTAGTTATTTTATGTATAAAAGTTTGACTTAAAATAATAGAAAAGAACACATAGGTACCTCGTACCTAGTATAATTTAAGATCATATTAAATTATATTATTGATGAAAATAATATAAATAATAAAGCCATCATGTGTTAATAAAAGTGAAAAGACTTACTGTTTGATTTCAATTTATCACATAATCTGTGAAACACTCACTACGTAAACTATTGTGTAAAAACGCGCTTTGGCCCGCGCCTCCAAGCATAACAAACGGCGATTTAATTTCTATATAGGTACATGATTTCTCGAGTTCTCGACTTTTCTCGAGCTTGATTTCCCGGGAACAAAGCCCAACGATTTCCCGGGAATTCTCGAGCCGAGAATAAACCCTAGTTGTAACACAGAAAACGAAAATTATAAAAATAGAAACAAAAGGCAAGATATTTATAAAACAATTGCAGATCTTATAAACGATAATGTTGATTACAAGTGCTAGACCAACAGTTTCAATGACGTTTTAATACTTTTAAGTATATAACCAAACTAAACCAATATTTGATCAACAATGACAATTTACATGTATATTTTACGTAGTGTACACTCTAGCCACACGTCTTTTATAAAAGAACCATTCTTTAAATATTTTATGACGGATGAAACCTATATTTTATAAAATATGTTTTATAAATTTTTTTACAGTGTAATACGGGCCTAAGCCATTTCGTTCATCTGAATATGACTTCTACTATGGGTACTAGACACCTGGTATAAACACACACATTGTTTTCCTAACGTTTCCCGAAGATGCGATTATATGTTATTCTAATTGTAGATATACCTAAGCTTAATATAACATGATCGTCATTACTCAACCAGTAAATAGATTTAACTCTAGACGGTCTCAAGTCACACGATAAAGTAAACCAAAAAGGTTGCAAGCCGCCATTAAACAGCTCGTAATGACACGTGCGCCGCATTTCGCGACCACTCAACCCGTGACCTGAAAAAACACTCCAGCGCATCCCAGTGTGTCGCCGTCTCTTTTGCACCCGTAACAACTAACGTGTTCAACATCTGCTATCTCACTTGCAAATTAAATGTTGCGCTAAAATGGTGTACGGGCGATTAATATTGCAGCTCGCCTCATGAAATAATATTTGTTTGTCGACGAAGTACTTAATTGTGTGGAAAACGGTTTTTTGAATTGTCCAATTTATATATACAGAATGCAAAGAGCAATTGTGGGGTTAAAAACGTTATAAAAAATTGTTTTTTCTTTACTGAGAAAGATTTAAATGAAAGGAATTCAGAACAAATAAATCTTTGAAATTTATTTTTACTCCAAATGTCGTTGTAAGAATTTGTGTCCTGAAGCTAAAAGTGCTAAAATCGCATCACTCGTTAGTAACTTTAGAAAATGTAAAATATTAATGTGTTAAATATTTTAATGTAGGTACCATGTTTGTACGAAGGAAAGTTATAAGTGAAGTGTTTTCTATACTAACTTTTAAACTTTCGCGTTCCATGATAATTAATATTATTTCTACGGGAATTAACGCGATCGCGTGTTTTCTATTCCATCTACTATCAAAAACTACTCCATCTACTCTGACTGGTGGAAAGAATGAACAGAATCTAGATCTAGAAGTAGTGGTCAAGTCACCATGCTCATGGCGAATGCAGGGGACAATGCAGCCTGGTGATTCACACCATGGTAAGATGGTTCACACATTGAATGCGTATCGCGTAGGGACGATATTGACTCCTATCCCTCTAGACTTATTAATGTAGATTTCTTTTTCTAAACAGTTCATAAATCGGTCTCTACTTATTCCTCCTGTATTTCCTGGATTATCCCGATTATGTTAATGTTATTGCGCATTTTTTTTATTTGTCAGAACTCACTGATTCTACCTCGATTCAAGATAGGATAGGGAACGTAATTTAATAAATTTTTGATTGAATAGGTATAGCGCGGGTGACGCGCATTAGTTTTCGTCCCTTGCCACGGTTCAACCGCGTTTAGGTCAGATTTCGGTCAACAAACAGTTCCGAAAAAAGGTAAGAAGGGTTCAGTTAAGAGCTTGCTAGGGTTGTGTCTATTAGGAAGGGTGCACACAGCTGGAGGGTCTCCTCGAGGCTGTGTGTAGAGGGACTGAGACGTGAACTTAAAGGCATAACAAGATAATATGGCCTTAGAAGAAATTATGCGTAAAACGTAGCTTTTTGTGTGCAGTTGGATGTCTGCACTACTAGCTCTGGCTACTGATCAAGAGGCCTCGGGTTCGATTCCCGGGTCAAATCAAAAGTTTGTATGATCTGCAAATATTTGTTTCGGAATTTGGGTGTTTCCTATCTATTATATGTAAGTGTTTACTAAGAAAGTATATTTACATATCTATATCAGTTGTCTTATACCCATAGCTTAAGCCTTTCTTAGTTTGGGACTAGATGTTGTGTGTTAGATGTCCAAAAATATTTAGGTATTTAATATTATTTATTAAGCGCCGCGCCGGAACAAAGCAAGTGGCTGTAAAATGACAACTGTAATCTAATGTTTTAGTAAAACCTAATAATATGTAGGTATGTGCTGTGCTGTGAATAGAACAACATCAAGTGACATCGCGTCTACCTAAAGCCAATCTATACCCACGAGCTATTTCTTCCCCTCAACAACCTAACTTACAAGCCATTTCTATTTCCTTGCATTACGTCATGTTCTTTCTATGCCCTTGCAATATACCTATTTCTAATTTTGGAAATTGGCATCAATTAGCTTAGAACTTATCGCGTAGGAGTGACCAAGTTACAGTCTCTCCAGTTCTATTAAAAGAAAAATAAACTGATAAAGAGTTTAGATCTG
This sequence comes from Phragmatobia fuliginosa, assembly GCA_932526445.1. NCBI lineage: Eukaryota > Metazoa > Arthropoda > Insecta > Lepidoptera > Erebidae > Phragmatobia > Phragmatobia fuliginosa. Next base: position 20,597,451 of record OW052073.1, on the reverse strand, counting down.
ATTTATTTAAGGTATTATGTTTACGTTACCATTAGGCAGTATAAGGCTCAGTACGAGATTGATGATGTAAAAACCTATAAGAGTTGCTTTTCTTTGTATATGTGTACAAAAAGTTGAAATAAATTCTCTTGACAATAGACGTAGTCGGAAACGTGATATATCGACAGCGTGTCAGCGAAAAAACACCGTTTTTATAAGTGTACAAAAATGTTCAGGACCTTCTACTACTCACACCAGTCAAATACAAACTCAATTACGACTACCTAAGGCTCAACTTTCTTTCATCTCCAAAGATTGATCCAAGTTTTATTGAACCAAAATTAAGCTCTGCTCCGTTGAGTTAGGATTAGGATTGAGTTGTGGCGCAGATAAGGCCACGTCTTATAATAACTTTACCTGAGGAATATTCCTTAAATAGTTTTAGCGTAAACCTGCAAGTGCCAACCTGCCCTTAACTCCCTTTAGCAAAACATAAAAGAAATTGGACAAATGCTAGCAGCAGCAGGTGATTATTTTTTACAGTTTAATGATATAGGTACGAGGTTCTGTCATGGCCGATAGGTATGGGGCACGCCCGGAACCGTTGATTTGGTATTGTGTGGCGCACACCGGAGCGAACTGAATAGTCGGATAAGCATCTATGTGTTTTGTGGAGACTCATAAACCCAATTTTATGCAGGCTCGTGTTGAAAGGGAAACGGAGCGATCAGCTGATCAACTTTTTTGTTTAACGGTCCTGTTATAAGCACCTTGGGTAGGTACCTCGACAACTACAGTGCAATGTTATAGTAGACGAACAATTGTAGGAACTTACATGACAGTTGCGTTTGTTGATCCCTTCAGTCCATTACCTTAACCTTAGAACTGAAGTAGATAGGTATAATATGTATGTACATCATGTATAATACCTACTTTAATATTATATATTTTATATATTATTATATTATATATATTTTATATTTTTATATTATATTATAAATGCGAAAGTAACTCTGTCTGTCTGTTACGCTTTCACCGATTTTGATGAAATTTGATAAGAAGATAGATCTGAACTTGGGAAAGGGCATAGGCTACTTTTACCGCGATAACCGATATACACGCGGGCGTAGCTGCGGGCGAAAGCTAGTATAAGAATAAATTAATGAACTTTAAAGGAAAACTATAACGGATTAGATGACTTAGTTTAGGAGTAATAAGGCTTAACTTATAAAATGCGCTTCCTTGGAAAATGTTATACAAAATTAGTGCATTAATACGTAAACATAACAATTATCTATTGGATACGATTTTAAATCATCATACCATTATGGGTGACTGAGGAACCCTTTCCTGTGCGTGGCCTGAGAAGCACTTGGCGAACTTTTTTTTAATTTTGAGTCTGTGTGGATTCCTAACCCTTGAGTTTTACATGTAAACATATAAAAAAATCTGTATCGACTTACGTCGTTTCGATTTACGTTGCGTATTTGCCGTAAGTACGAGGACTTGTACTACAATTAATTGGGCGAATCTAAATACAAATTACTGAACAAATAGCACATATACACATCTCTATTACTAACTTTTTGTATATTTCCTCAATGCATCTCAATATATCTGCAAACACCAATACATTTTATTAATCTTCTGTTGAAAACAATCCAGGGGCACAACGCAGTTCCACGGTGCCCTCTTTTGTAGCCCCTCAGATGATCTGAAGTAAGCCCTCACTCTCATCAAGTTATACGGAAAGGGTAATTAAAGTTTAGAAGGATCATGCGTCGCGGTTTACACACGACCCACAAACTTGAGTAACTGTAACTAGCATCACCAGGCGGTGGGAGTCTATGTGGTACAGTACCCGGCCTCGTCCAGCTAATCGTAAATCTCATAGTTCCAATTGCGAGCCAAGGGAACTAAACCTATGAAGTACCGATATTACTAAGTTAGGTTAAGAATTTTTTGATTTTTCTTTTACCTTTTCTCAAAACCTTCTATTAAAAAGAATGATCAAGTTAAAATGATTTATTATATTGGATCCAAATATTCCAAATGAAACAGGAAGTGAGGTTCTGGTGGCTATTACGAGCACAGAACATAGAGTTGTCGTTTTCTTTGTTCTGTTTTCCACAAATAAAACAAAATGTTGCGAGATACAGTGAACCTCTGACCTCTGGTTGATTATGGCACACCTACACACCCTACATTACATCCCTACCTAATAATTTACATCTAGTGTTTACCATGTTACGTGATTTACGGTTTTAAAGTCATTTGAAGAGTATCAGCGGGTCTGAGCGGGTATACAGACCACTTATTTTCCTTCTACATCTACAAGCTCTTAATTGTATATCGATATTTTTATATGTATAATCTCTCTCTAATATACCATAGAAACGTATATGTAGATAGAGCCTCCGACTGGCTCCGACACAACAAAAGATACAACACTAATATCCACTAATTAACTTAATATCTAAGCAACATCTCTAAACATCGCATTGATCAAAGGCCGCGCACACATACACAGTCTCCACACAATTATTTGCCTCTGCTAATGTATAAACAACTTTAATAACTTTAATTTAATGGTTGCTTTAACATCGCGTGTATTAAGCCTATCTCGTAAAACCTATCATAATACAACATTTTTCACCTGCAAATTGCAAAATAATTACAATTTAAAATAGCTCTACGGAGCGTTTGAAGGACGCGACGACGATCTCGCTTCAAAGCCCATGCTAGAACGAGATAGAGAATATGACGTGATACTGTTGCTATGTTTGCTGTCCTTATCTGATATAGTGGGTGTCGGTATTTGCGTCCTTGTCTGCGGAGTTGGCAGACAGACTGTCGCCAGCGAAGCATTGTGCCGTGACATTGTAAGGGTGCGTCCTCATCGTCGATTCTCAGAGTTTTGCCTTTTTTGCCTGAACTCCGTTTTGTTACAACATAATGTTCTGCGGTCAGTTTTTATGTACAGTTTTCATTACACTTCTGGTTATGTTAATGTTATTTCTGTATTTTTTATTGTTTCGGAATACATTATTACTTTGATCATTAGTTATGTCACCGCAATGCTAATTAAAACGGACATATGTGGAAATGTTTAAAATATATTACATAAAGAACTTGTTTGAAATGTTTGATTGTTAGAGTTATTTTTTGTGAGTATTGTAATTTTAAACATATAAATATTCAATTCGTGACAACTTGTGTAAATTATTAATAAAACTCACATAAGAACTATCATCATCAACAGCCTTTAACAGTCCACTGCTGGACATATGCCTCTCCTTGAAAAGGAGGTATTGGCCTACTATACCACGCTGGCCAGACGGGTTGGTATAGGGTTGGTTTCAAGTTTTCCTTCTCTTTGCATTGATGTTGTCTTGCGTAGTTTATCCCTTAGTCGCCTTTTACGACACCCACGGGATGAATAGGTACTATAGGTGATCAGTACCTCTAGGACCATGAACAAACTTACGTAATTTTGACATTAATTTGTACACTACTAGCTTTTGCCCGTGGCTTTACCCTCGTGTATAGAATAGACTTTATGTGGAGATAACCAACATACACGTGTGTGGATTCCAAAAGCTAGATTCTATTATTTTACGAATGGTTTGTCAATTACTTAAGGTAATTTTTTACTCCAGTATCATCAACTATAAACGCGTAGGTACATTACATTCACGACAATAGGTACCTTTTACAATTATCACACGACATATAAATATCAACTTTAAATACATTTGGGCAAGATTTCTTTTATTATATACGGCATCATGGTGAGTTTTTTGTGAGTGAGAATTACCATTTCGAAGGAACTCTTTTTAATGAAACGTGTGCTTTAATGATTATCTCAGGGTGTCTTGTTGACAATCGCTTAGAAAGCGATAAAAACTATACGGGCATGTTGCTTACGGACAATGAGGGTAATTGTAACATAAACAGCAATGGCATTAAAGTGTAATGACAATTTATATAACACGATTGTAAAGTCTCGCTGCATTGGACTAATATTTATACTACTTACCTAATTATAGCCATAAACTTTATCTTAATAAGAGGGATAAATGCCTTGCACAAACAAAAAAATAATTCAATAGATTGTATCGATTTTTTTTCCACAAAATATCTCACTGATCTATACCGGGCATCTCAGCCGAGAAGCCCCGACAAAGCATTCTAACAGAGTGAGAAGTATTTCACCTATCCTCTGAACGATTTACTACCCGACTGCGCCAGAAGGACGATTATATATTTCAAGCGTATGTTTGTATGTCTTTGGCAAGCCGCACGCCCTACAGCTCATCCACGGTTTAGTAAGCTTACAAAACAATTCATTAGTCAGTTGAATTTTATACAGATGTTGACATACTTGTTTTCAGTTTTTCAGTTCATTGCTTGTACGCAGTCGGGTTTTTGTTTCTTAATAATTATATTATTTTATTGTATTTTTATTCCAATTGTTTCACTAGTAGACTTAACAAATACAGAAATTACCATTTGTTACTTACATTACTGCTCAGAATATACTAAACAATATGTTGTAACAGGCAAGTTTTTGTTACTTTTAAATTTATGTTCACAGCCATGACTATCATTTTTTCTTCCTTTTTTACCGGTAAGAACCTTATGCAACAAATGTGTGCTCTGTGTAAATTTCCTAAAATATATGGAAAATTCAGACCACAAAATATACATTGCATTTCATTTTAAACAATTACGATTTATGACTTAATGATACTCTCTGTAAGTTTATTCTTTTTAAAAAAATATTTAATATCCAACATCTATGTAAACTGAATTTACCATTTCTATCTTATAGGCAGGTGACCGTAGTTGTGGTACAGTCGTATCGAGGTCGTGTCTGACAACTGGTAACCTTGTAATAGAGCAGCAAATTGTGTACACGGCCTAACATCAAACTGCATCGTTACAGTAGCAGTGACGATGCTGACCGTCACACTGAGCGGCCATGACTCATAATGCAACACGTTTTATTTTAAACCAATTTATTTAACTATTTTTGGAATAAATTCAAGCTGAACAGGCGGTATCGTCCACGTTTATTATTTAAACAATTAATTTTTGCTAGATTAAAATTATCTTAAAATAAAAACTTCCAGGACCAGGTGATTTTTCTAGGAAGCGGTCTCGAAGACTCCTCTTCATCTGGTAATATAGGAGCTAAAGAAGAAATATTTCGACTTCACAACGGTAATGAAGGATAAAAGGTTTATGTTTACAGACAAAATCTGTTTTTAAAGCTGGTTTCCTAGATCGAAACTATAGGGGACCATACTGGGTAAGATAACGTCAATGCGAAATGCGAAGACAAGGAAAACTCGAAACAAATTATACCAAACCAACCGTTCTGGGTGCGTGGTATTATAAGCCAAAACGTACTTTTTAAGAAGAGACCTGACTGTGCTGTCGGCTTGTGATAAGATGATGAGAATTTCTTGCGTATATCCGAATAACTCTAGTTAAAGACAGATGAATTCTGACATACCACTTCATTGCAAACTCCTACACTAAAGAAAAAACTAGGTTAAACCAATAATACAATGTTCTCATAATCTATTTCCTGTCCTTGTGAGTGCATGCAAATGATACATTTGGTTGGTTCAAGGTGAGGAGCAATTGTCGCTAAGTGATAAGAGGTAAAGCCGTGTTCATGACGCATACAGCACATACAGCTACTCGTATATTTTCACTTTTATCATCGGTGTTCAATAATCTTGTAGAAAATAAAAGCATATTTACTCTTTTTCTTTCGACGAATGGAATTTTAAATATATACTAGCTAAAGCCCGCGTTATTACCTAGGGGTATAAAAAATAGTTTACGTCCTATTTTCAGACCTACTGAATAAACACACGATTCGGAGGAGCATGGCATTGTGATACGAGAATGGTTTATAAGTAGATATCGTTAAACAGAAGGGCCTTCGATAATTTACCTTAAAGAATGGAGGGGGAAAAGTGACGGCAAGTAGAATGTTATAGTAAATTACTTTTTTGTACATAATTTTAACAAAAAGGAACCGACTTCAATGAAAAACTATTAGTACCCAAATCGCGACAATTGTGCCTATGATATTTGAGGAGTTCCCTCGATTTCCTTGGGATCCCATCATCAGATCCCAATATGGTGACGATGGGACCACCTGTAAGCTATGCCCATTCCAATGCAAAAATAGTTTTTGAAATCGGTTCATAAACGACGAAATTATCGCTGAACATACATAAAAAAAAACAAAAAAAAATATTCCGACGAATTGAGAACCTCCTCCTTTTTTTGAAGTCGGTTAAAAATTAGACCAAACAATTGTGTTTTACAATATTCTTGTCATAATTAGAAGATTTTCTCATCTACGCCGGGAGATGTCACTGTAATCAGGTTTTAGAATAGCATTTTTGTTTCACTAGATACGTAAAATGTTACTATTTTTTAAAGATTTTGATACGATTAGCTCAGGAAAAAACTTATGTTTTTTTTTTAAATACATAATAGAAACAATTTGAGCCTTTCCAATTCTGCCACGCATCAAAGTTTAACTGTTACGTTGTTATTATATAGTGTTGGATACTTTATAGTGATACATAACAATATCGTAAAATATAATCAAAGTGAAAACTTTGAATTGTTCTTTTATGATACGGAGAGCACGCAATAGTTAGAATTAGCGAGCATCACAAATGCGCCATCGCACGTGCTTTAGACATTTACCTTTCTCTAGGCTACAAGTAATCATTCGTGATATCAACCTATCGGTAAGTAGTTGTTGCTGCAAGGAACCTCCCAGGACTTGGCTGTACAACCTTCATCAGCTAAACAATCACAACAATTTAAAAATTTGTTCGTTGTGACGCAATAAAACATCCACATACAAGAGGTTTGTATTTCATTTATTGAAATGTGTACATAGTTGCCAAATATTTTTTTTTTTTTTTTTTTTTTTTTTTACGTGTGGTAATCCCCGCGGACCGTCACCCCGTCGGGGGTTACGGCGGGGTGGTGTGTCGGACTCGAACCGACTAAAACCACACGGTGTGACCCTCTCTGCGCCTTTGTGTTGGAAGGAGTCCAGGGAGGGGATTTCCTTCTGGACTCCAACCAGCGCCTGCCCGCACTGTTGCGGGCACCACCACACAAGTGTACTCTCTAATTGGGCAACGTCCGGTCACACGCGGACGTCGCCCCCTCGCGGTTGGCCTCTACTGCGGACAGACGGGAAACCCGTCCCGCCCATCCGCGGCCACTCTCAGGGCGGCATGAGACGCAGGTATGCGCGCCTCCGCCGCCCGGGGCGCCGGCGACGGATCGGGTCCGATTGGATGGAATCCTCCCGGGCCTTCTCCGCCACCTCCTTCTGCAAGATTACGTCCTCGCAGAAGGTTGCGACCGCGGTAAAACAACTGTCGCTGCCGGCCATCGATCTTATGACGGCCGGCAGCGAGAGATCCCCTCCGATGACTGCAGTGAGGACCCGGCGCTGCGCCGCCCAAGCGGGGCAGACCGCCAGCGTGTGCTGGGCCGTGTCCTCACTGCAGTCGCAGTGGTGGCAGGCGGGACTCGGTTCCCTCCTAGCGACCGAGTGCAGGTACTTTCCGAAGCAACCGTGCCCGGAAAGTACCTGCGTCAGCCGGAAGGAAAGGGTCCCGTGCTGCCGCCCTGCCCACTCCGCGATGACCGGCTGAAGAGCCTCCACGGCGGCGAAGCCAGCGCATGGGGTCTCCAGCCGGAACGACCATCTCTGCATGGTGGCTCGGCGAGCGGCTTCGCGCCACTCGCGCACGTCCTCGGGCGGAGGGCGAAATCCGCTCTCCGCCCGGAAGTCAGCCACTCGCCGATAAACTTCGGCGAGCACTTCCGCCTCCAAATCCCACGGGGGTGTTCCGGCCAAGGCGCACGCCGCCTCGGTAGAAACGGTGCGGTATCCGCGTATGGCTCTGACCGCCAATACCCTCTGGGGGCGCCAGAGGCGCGCCCTATTCTGGGCGGACAGAGCCGCCGCCCACACCGGTGCACCGTAAAGTGCCATTGACCGGACAACCCCCGTGTACAGCTGCCTAGTGGGGACACTGGCCCCGCCCAAATTGGGCAGAAGTCGCCCTAGGGCGGAGGCAGTGCCCACCAGCTTAGGACCAAGCTGTCGGAAGTGCTCGTCGAAGAGCCACCTACCGTCGAGGACCAGACCCAGGTACCTCATCTGGGCCCGGACCGGTACGAGGACCGAGTTGACCTCGATCGAGGCGCCGGCGGGCGGACCGCGACGGGGCCCATGAAATAATAGGGCCTCCGTCTTGTCCAGGGCCACCCGCAGACCCAGCGCCTCGATGCGCCCGACCACCCGGGAGACTCCCGTGGTGGCCAGCCGCGCCGCCTCCTCAAAGTTTGCCCCCCGGGCCGTGACTAGGGTGTCGTCTGCGTAACAGATTACACCCAGCCCGGGGGGGAGACGCCCTCGTAGGGCCCAGTCGTATCCCATGTTCCACAGGAGTGGTCCTAGGACAGACCCCTGCGGAACACCGCACGACATGGCCCTGCGTCTCAAGGCGCCATCTCGGTCCTCGTACTCGACGGTACGCTCCTCTAAATAGTCTGCCACCAGCCGCCTCAGGTACCCTGGCACTCCGTGGTACTGGAGTGCGGCCCTGATGCAGCCGAATGGCAGACTATTGAAGGCGTTGGCGATATCCAAGGACACCGCCAACACCACTCCGCCGCCTCTCACCGCCTCTTCGGTCACGGCCCTCAGGCGCAGGATCGCGTCGACCGTCGAACGCCCTTCCCGGAAGCCGAATTGGGCGTCCGACAGGTCGGGCCCCACCTCACTGAGGTGCCGGACGATGCGGACAGAGAGAACCCTCTCAAACAACTTGCCCGCCTCGTCCAGCAACACGATGGGCCTGTAGGCCGCGACCGAATCGGCAGGCCGGCCATGCTTCTCGATGAGCACCAGCTTCCCGCACTTCCAACGCTCAGGGAAGCGTCCGGACGCCAGGCTAGCGTCCAACACTCCCCTGAGGTGGTCCGACATGTAGTCGAGGTCACGGGCCATCACTCGGGCTGGAACCCCGTCCGGCCCGGGGGCGGTGTTCTTGGACCGAATCCGTAGAACAGCCGCCCCTACCTCCGATTCCCTGACAGGCGGAACATCACCCACGCTGTCCCGACGACGACCACGACGGGCCATCGACGGGGGTGTGACGGGCCATCGACGGGGGTGTGACATAGTTGCCACCAAGCCCCAAGCTCAAATCAACTGCAAGTGGTGCACCTGCTGATCGAAAAAGGAGGTGCTGGCGAACTAAACATGTCGGTAAACACCAATAGGCTCGCCACCTATTACGTGAGATCAAAAAACCGGCGAAAAGAAGGCGTTTAAAATGCCTATCTCTTCGGCTAAACAGGCGTGTTTTTTTTATGTTCAAAATTAACTTTTAGGTATGTAAGTTTTCTATATCAGAACAATTACATTTGTCTATATCAGACCGTTTTGGTTTTTGTATGTACAGTGGAACACTTATTCTATAAAGATTGTAGGTTTTTCCGCGTTGTTATAACTACCACCTGACAACACAAGATATGTTCTAGAGCCTGATAACATGGGTATTGGATAATCGGTTATTTATGGTGATGATATCATCCCACTCCACAAAAACGAAACGACCCGCCATGCTCTTTGGGGGACCAAACGATATGCTTTACGTGGACATTCTTCATTTGAAAACAAAACTTTGAGAGACACCAAAAATCGTGTGAAGCAATATTTTCCTTGCTTTTCGCCAAGCACTTACCTCTTACCTTCTCCCCCTAAAACTCGCCATTGTCGTCATAGTACCACTTAAAGCGTGATAACACTGTGTTATCTGGAGTTCTCTGGTGACCCGTGAACTCTTTTACCGAACATGATACAATACAAAAGTCGGCGTATAAATCCAAAATGGATGAATATATTTCTAAGTCTATTCTGTGACATTGCATATACTTACAAGAACAACTTTGTAGCCACCAACAAATTAACGCAGTAATTTAGAATGAACAAACTCAATACTATTGAGAAAATAAACTTTTATGATGTGAGCGGACACAAATCGTATCTTTCATCGTGGCGACCCTAGCGCCTGGCCACATAGGTAAGTAAAAAAGTACATTTGTGCAGATGCAGCGTCATTGCGATCAATTGTACGAGGAAAATTAGAGCTTCACAATGACGTTTGTACCTGTTCCTTGTTGTTAAGTAATAATGTGGGCCGGGCCTCTGTCTTTTTGAACTGACCTCCACACATACAACCCACTCGGTGGTTTTTGTCCACTGAATGTTTTTCGGCGTTAAATACTTTGTAAAATACCTAACCCTGCGGCCAGACTTATACCAAGTATAAATTCGTGGCAACGGAAGATTACAAGTTGGAAGAAGGCACTTGATGATGTTACCAGACTATTTGCTAGCTAGGAAGCAAAGTAAAGAAGTTTACTTCGTTCGTGCATATTGTTAAGGTTCACTTTCTATCGTGCTTGTGGAAAACCGTTTTATTGGGGGGAATTAAATCTATTAAATACAGAATACGCCTAAGACTGGGAAAATCCGAGAATAGTATTTTTTAAGACATCCAGACTTCCGGGGAAGTACGTTAAGGTTCGAGGAATTTTCTTTCGAGGGCGAAAGGAAATCCTTGGAGCCCCGATGTACTACGGGCCACCTACGGTTTGTAACTGACCCCCTCCTATATAGGAACCCTTATGTTCTCTGCCCAGAAGAAAGGACACACCCGCTTTAGTAATTTTAGGTACTTTTTTAACATGCATTAGTGATATATAAAAATATGCTCATATTGGTATATCTATCCTTGTTATGCAGTCATAACAAGGATCTGTATGTTACGCTGGTAAGACTTAACCTCTGCACAGATTTTAATTAAATTTGAAGATTAGAAAATTTTGATATTTGATTCACGAGGAAGTACATGCTACTTTTCACCGCAATATCCTATACCCCTACAGAGCCGTGGGCAAATGAAGTAAGTACTTAGTCAGGATAAAAAACCGTATCGGTCCCATTGACATAGCTCAGATTATATTATTTGCGTGAATAATATAAAAGTAATTCAGCGAAGCAGTTGTAGAGTCAGCTCCAATATGATTTCAATTGGAAAAGAAAGCGATTAAATTATTTTTAGGGTGTGACTGGTGTGAGGCTTTTTTTGTCGCAACTGGTAGCCTTTCTTTGAATACTAAGGCTAGACAGGGCAGAAGCAAGTAAATAAGATTTGCAATCGTTTCCTAACTTGGTAACTTTTGCAAATAAATTTATTTTAGAAGTGATTTAATTATCAAAAACCATAGAGAAATCGTGTAACGTTTTTCTACAGTTTGAGCTGTAATTAAGTGTATAGCTCGCCTGTTACAATTTCCTCTGACAGCCTTGAATACCCGTGCACCCGCTAGAAACAGCTGCAAAGAATTCAATTACCTCCCATGGTTGCGATGACATAATGGTAAGGCTTCTAACCGCGGCCGCCACGCTGATCGGTCACGCTGATAACACCTAATACACCACACAATGGGACGGACTCATATGTACATAATATATATATGTGGAGGTAATAGGAATACGCGCCTGAAATTCATAATTCTCAACTATCTACAAAACCGGCATATAATATTGTTGTATTTCGTAACTGTATATCTATAGCTGAGAGCTGAGATATCTATAGTATTATGTTAGATATTTTTATAATATAATATATAGTTTATGTCTCGTGCTACTGAAACGAAGGAAATTCACTTATAAATGAAGTTATATGTTCTAAATATATTTACATAGTGTGAAATGTTCTACTTCCCGTTCTCATACCCTTAGAGTTTTCAAACTAAGTAAAATATATTACCGTGGTGATCATAACAAAGAGATCGATTGAAGAATCCGTTCGGACCTGGGGTTGGTCGTAAGGTAGATATAAATAAGGTTCCAAGACTAGGAGAAGTCCATGAAGCCAAGCACGATGAAGTCATGCAAGACATCACCAACCAGCCCCGAAATACACACTTGACTACAAGCGTATTTCTTTAATTAGTAATTTTTTGTGTTATTCTAGGTGAACAGAGTTGGTTTTCTCCAGTTACAAACTTTGTCGAAGCCTTACTTAACGATAACTTTGGTTAACCGAACGACCCCTTATTGTCGACTGTTTAACTTACCCAAGTGGTAAATACCCTGTTATGTTGAGGAGAACACATTTACATATCTAAAACATTTTGCTTATTTCTTAATGGAACGATAATTGACATGACCCTATTTATTAGGGGTACCCTATTTATTGTATTTCAAATAACATAAACTCTATTTACAATTCATAAAAAACTGTCACCAGAAAAACTCCAACTTTACTTCAAGTGAAGAAGCATGCATAGGACTTCCACACCTCCAATCACCAAGTAGTATGGTTTGACATCGTATACTATCTAAATCCTCGTTTCTTGAGAAAGGACTCTTCTCATATTGAAACGATTGTCAGCAAATTTATTTATTTGACTTAGATAAAACCAGTGAATTAAACAACAACAAAACATGATTGGTTACTGATGCCAGTTATTGTAAATAAAAGAATTTTAGAACACAATATATATTTTTTTATACTAGGTCTTAGTTTAATACCCTAGTGTAGGACCCTCTTTTATTTATATTATTTTATATTTAAGCCTACCAAAGTGACTCTACTCTGCCTGATGGAAAGCATGAGTAGAATCCAGGAGTAGGGGTCACCATCCTCATTGTGAGGGTAGGCAATGTAGCATGGTGACCCAAACCATGGCGGCCTGGTCGGATATTTTTGCATCATTCTCCCGGCATTTGGAAGCCGAGAGAATGATACAGAATGATTGGGTTTCCTGTCTCACACTTACCGACGAAATACGATAGCAAGAGTACTGTCATTATAAGAATGGTCTTCTGTGTGAGGGTAGTAATGCCCTTTCGTGGTGAAATCAGCGTGGCTGTATTCAGTAATACAAGGTCACATTGCCATATGACGGGCGCGGCGGCGCGGCGGCGCGGCGGCGTGGCGGCGCGGCGGCGGTGTCGTAGATAGGAATGCAGCGTTATCAGTGGCCTCGACCTTGGCGCTATCGCATTTCTCTCGCGCACCCGACCGGCTCACACGACACCCACAGGGCTGTCCCTACGTATTTTGTATACCTCTACAATATCTATACAAACAAACAAAAATTTAAGTGTTTGTTTGAAATATCAAATAAACAGTATTTTACTAAATACATATGAAAGGATACACCGTACATAAAACAAACAATATTTATTGTTTTTTTTTTAAGAATAAAATTGAAAGCCGATGTCTTTAATTTTTTTCTTAAACTTCATTTCTTTTTATTGATGAAGTCATGATCTTTGTGTGGTAACCCTATCTATCGCCAGGTTCAAATAATTGCTCTGTGTACAATGAGTTGAAATATTGTTTCTCATCATGGACCTGATTGAGGTTGATAACCATCAGTTTTTTCCAAATGTTCAGACCTGTCTAGTAGTCAGTTTAGATCAATACTTATTTAGGTACCGGCTAAAATAATACTATTCTGGTCTTTATAAAAACAAACTAGCTATGTATATCTATATTCTTTTTTTATAGGTTAGAGGCCAGAACGACTGTACTCTGGCTAATGAAAAGCATGAGTTCTGAATTTCGCCAATGTAACATGGTGATGACCTAGTGAGGTGCTTTTTTCAACTCTTGCTTGTAGGAACCGGGAACCGAGACCATAATTTGGGGTGGTGCGCTGATGGCGTATTTTAAGTTTTGATTGCTCGTATCAGAAAACTAAAGAGATGCGACTAAAGGAACTAAATAAGCAGCTAACATCACTGCCAAGAGAAGGAAAACTTGGAACAAACCTTTTGCCAACCCATCTGGCCAGCGTGGTATAGTAGGACAAAACCTCCTTTCAAAGGAGAGGCCCATGTCCAGCAGTGGACTGTTAAAGGCTGTTGATGATGATCAGAAAACTACAACCGTTATTCCTATCTGTATTGGGCAATAATGATCAGATCAATCAACAATTTTTTTGGTTTGGGTTCAATTAAGCAGATGTGTCACATGATGGAAAGTCGTTATCGCTGCCAGCGGACACAAACAGCTAAAGAGTCACAAGGCCGGGCTTGCAGTGCTCTCACCACAGTATGAGGGAGTCTAGGCCTCCAGTCACCTCCCAACTCACTCGGCCAAAAATTACTAAACACTTCTTTCTAACCGACTTAAAAAAAGGAGGAGCTTCACAATTCGTCTGTTTTTTCTAATAGGCACAATTGTCGCGATTTGGGTACTCGGATTCTTTGAAGTCGGTTGTACCGAAGCATGGCTCTCGCAATATTATGGAATTCAACAACAAAATTGAAGTTAAGTACGAGCGAGTATAATAACTGAAAGAATGACGTGTTAGTGGAGAAGAAATTCTCCCAGGATAAGTACACGTGTGTGTTAGCATTGAAGATGATATAGTAACCACGCGTTGTTATACAATATATATGTATGTGAAAATAACAATAGTTTTACTTCCTCTGACCTTGATATGCACAATATTTACTTCAAGTAAAATAATATAGGAACTACACTTATTTCTTATCTATGTATATCTAAACTTAAATATAACATTGAATTAACTTAAATTTTAATTTCAACCAAATCCACACTTAGTTTTTATTATTGTTTAGATCTTTCTAGTATCTTTTTATTTTTCATTGGCAAACCTCCGATCTTGCCTAGATACCTATATATATTTGTATAATATTGATGAAAATCCAAAAGTAAAATCTTATTGATCGTATCTCGGTCTGCAGTGGTTCCGTGGTCTAGTTATCGTTTGCAAATGCCTGTGTATTCGTCTTCGATCAATTGTGATCGAAGGTATTCGTACAAGCAATATTCTTTACTTTCATTGTTTATGTTTTCTAAATAAAGTTGCCTATAGCTTACCTACTCACAATTCACTCACCTTTCATTTCCAAAGTGTCAAGGTTTTGCTAATAGCCTGGTTCTCTATTTCCGCGAGTGAAATCAATAATTCGCCTGAACTTGATTTGTTCTACTGTTTTTCAAATTAAACGAACTTTTTGTTCAATCTCGTATTTGAAACAATAGGTTTTAATGAACGTTGTTTTTTTAATTGCATAGAAATTAAAAAAAGTAAGTCTGTGCATATAAAAACGAATAGGTAGTACAATTAACCTTCACGGTGCGATACGACCTAACTCATTATTCTAAGTCTGCAGGGTGCAAATTAATTCCGGCCGGAGTTTTTCAGTAACCAGAGCCGTGACGTTAATCCTATTAATTCCTGACTGACACGTGCGTGTCGAGGTTAAATAAAAAGTTGTCAGATAAAAGAGGTAAATCGTTACCTTCGTTATGTGATCTTGATGTTATTGATTCATTTTATCCAAAAAGATTATTAACAGAGTTTTGCAAGTAAAAGCGTATATTATATTCAGTAGTAGCCTGAAAATGTAGGAGCCACTTTAAAATTTTGTCGTTCAACTACTCGAGTAAAAAAGCAAGGGACACGTCCTTGACTTTTTTGTTACTTGAATATTGACGTATTTACTTGCAACGCTCTACGTAGAGTTTGGGTTATAAGTTGTGTTCACGATGAGCCTTATTTCCGTATAATTTTTACACATCCACCTCAAGCATCCTTGGAATAATATCGTCTTTGGCAGGTAAAAAGCTCGCAAGGGCCCAACAATAAGGTCCCTTGAGAATATGTTGTTGCAGTTGTTAATTTTGATAACTGAAGAACATTGTTTCAACTTCTACAATATAATAGTCATTAAAATTGTAGAAATATAGCTAAGCACGTAGAGCTGGGTAAATCTACAAAAACAGATTTTAATCAAATCTAACTAAAACGGTTATGTAGTAAACTTTCAATAACCTTCATTTTTTCTTGTTCTACATCAACGTACGGTAGCAACAAAAACTTTAACTGAACAAAAAATTAACACCGTACCGTCAATTATATTATAAAACCTTTTTTGTCCCAAGAGTTTTGGGACAGTTGGTCGGTCGCCGGTAGGACCAAGATCGCACGACCCACACTATTGAAATAAGAAATTAACTAGACACAACTTACAAATTATCACTCAGGCTTTTACATAAATTTATTTAGCTGTTGGCTAGCTGAAGACTCTAAGTCGGGTCTGAACCAGTGGCTTGCCAAACCTATCTTGCGCAATCTATATCGTCTAGAGAGCACTACTATTGTGGTTTGGTCTCTAGCAGGCTATTAGTAGCCCAACTGCAGTCGAAAACTGCTTTGCACACAATTTCTTTTAGAGGATATAGGATTGATTAATAAACAATTTTCTGATTATGTAAGTAGTGTAGAACGAAATTATAACAAGTGTTTAAGTATGTAGATTTTGCCTTGAATTGAGAAATGCAAGACAAATCCTTCCCATACATACCACACATACAGAATAAACGTATTGTAATATTGGTGAACAAGTCTATTTATTCCCGGTATAGACATTCTCTTCTCATGCAAATATTAATAAAAGGTAAGTGGGACGTGACCAGTGACAAAACAATACTATCGGTTCAATAATCAAAAGCAGGCATATTTAAATTCTCGGTGAGTGTTGCGGCGTCACATTGTAATTATTGTGGATCTCATTTGGATTCCAGTCACTCCAAGGTGACTCGACCGCTGCTGAGCAGAGCTGGATGTGTTCGCTTTGACAACACTGCCAGCTAATGTAGGTATACATAGTAATAATAACACATGCCCAAATGCGATAACTCCATTAAATAGAACCACTATGAGGTTTGAATTAGAAACAGTTTCTGGCGAATTATGTTTCAACGTTGCGGTGCAATTAAAAATTGTATGAAGAGATGTAAATATAAAATTTGTATTTCAATGTTTATTTTTTGCATACTGGTTTTTAAGGTTATTTAAAAGGTATAGTTTCCTTCATAAAAAAGGGCAATTGAATAAATGTTAGCTAACTTAGTAATTGTTTACGTTTGCATTTTATATTGTGACGATCTAGGAATGTGCGAGTGTATTTTATATGTTCACGTCATCGTAATGCGTTGTGTACACTTTATCACTATATAAGGAAAGATGGCGTACCTTACACTTTGCCTCTGATTACAATTTATATTATTGATATTGTTTAGCAGAAAGTTTTCTTTTGCGACGTTGTACCTGTGTAGGTTTGTGATGTATTTTAATTACAACTTGGGTAGTTTGAAAAAGGCTAGTTTATGAAGATTAAAGTACATATTTTCGTTTTTTTACATGACTAGATGAGTATCGCGGTGTTACCTGCGTATATTGTTGTAAAACGCGAGTAACGACGCGGAGTAAAGCTAGTCCATAATTAAAAAAGCGGCCAAATGCGAATTGGACTCGCCCGTGAAGGGTTCCGTATCAGCAAGTAACATCATATAAAAGTTCTTGTAGTTCGTTGTAACTTTCATCGATGTTTTTATACTAGTGTATTGACTGGATGAAAGGTAAATTGCGTGTAACGATTTATGACGTATAAAAAAAACTACTCACTAGATCTTGTTCAAACCAATTTTCGTTGGTAGTTTACATGGTAATGCATAACATATATTTTTTTTAGTTTTATCACTCTCTTATTTTAGAAGTTAGAGGGGGGGGGGACACACATTTTTCCACTTTGGAAGTGTCTCTCGCGCAAACTATTCAGTTTAGAAAAAAATGATATTAGAAACCTCAACATCATTTTTGAACACCTATCCATAGATATCCCACATGTATAGGTTTGATGAAAAAAAAATTTTTGAGTTTCAGTTCCAAGTATGGGGACCCCCAAAATGTATTGTTTTTTTTCTATTTTTATGTAAAAATATTAATGCGGTTTACAGAATACATCGACTGACCAAATTTCAACAGTATAGCTTTTATAGTTTCGGAAATAATTGGCTGTGACATACGGACGGACAGACAGACAGACAGACAGACTTGACGAATCTATAAGGTTTCCGTTTTTTGCCATTTCGCTACGGAACCCTAAAAATAGCTTATGTTATTCCTTTTGTCATCAGCTATGTGAGAGTAAAAATCTCGTCAAAATCAGTTCCAGAGCTTAGCCTGAACAAACAGGCCGACGAATTTTTAAATTTGTTTTTTAGGGTTCCGTAGTTCATGACTCGAAACCCTTATAGTTTCGTCATACCCATCGGTCCATCTGACCTCGACTTACCGTTTAAACAGTTAGTGCTAGAAAGATGAAACTACATGGATATGTGTTTCTATCACGTCCACAAAGTGCTACAATAAACGTGGCCTGACACGTACTTGGCCGATTCTATTTAAATGTAAGTACCACATATACACACATATTCAATTGTACTTAAAAACTGTCGTTTGATGTTACAAACAGACACCAATGTTACTTACTTGTATAGATAACACCAAGATATGTATATTAAATAATAAATTAGCATAAAACATAACATGATAGAGTGCGTTGTAAAGCATTCGAGAGCCACGTCGGGGGTCGATTCCTGCTGTGCAAATGTTTTGCGTAAACAAACGTCTCTGTTTACATTGGTTTGGATGTTTGTGCATTCTATTTACAATTCTCATCAGCGCTTTTTAGGGTCCGTAGCCAAATGGCAAAAAACGGAACCCTTATAGATTCGTCAAATCTGTCTGTCTGTCTGTCCGTCCGTGTGTCACAGCCAATTATTTCCGAAACTATAAGAGCTGTACTGTTGAAATTTGGTCAGTCGATGTATTCTGTGAACCGCATTAAGATTTTTACATAAAAATAGAAAAAAAACAATACATTTTGGGGGTCCCCATACTTGGAACTGAAACTCAAAAATTTTTTTTTCATCAAACCTATACGTGTTGGGTATCTATGGATAGGTGTTTAAAAATGATGTTGAGGTTTCCCATTTCATTTTTTTCTAAACTGAATAGTTTGCGCGAGAGACACTTCCAAAGAGGAAAAAAGTGTGTCCCCCCCCCTCTAACTTCTAAAATAAGAGAGTGATAAAACTAAAAAAAATATATGTTATACATTACCATGTAAACTACCAACGAAAATTGGTTTGAACAAGATCTAGTGAGTAGTTTTTTTTTAATACGTCATAAATCGTTACACGCAATTTACCTTTCATCCAGTCAATACACTAGTATAAAAACATCGATGAAAGTTACAACGAACTACAAGAACTTTTATATGATGTTACTTGCTGATACGGAACCCTTCATGGGCGAGTCCGACTCGCACTTGGCCGCTTTTTTGCAGTTATTTCAATTTTGATTGGAGTCGGCAAAAAAATTATGTTTACTGGTCTCTTCTAGAGAAAGTAAGTAATGATTTTCAAGCAGATCAAAGGAATAAGGTTACACATCTACATTATATATATATATAAGTGAAAGAATCCATAAATATATTTTAATTTAAAAATACTTGTATGTGTGAAATATTTAATCAAATTTAATGTATGTTCTAAAACTCAGAACAATTTATGTTTAACTTGGTTTTAGATAGCGCTTACAAATATGTTTGTATATTAATATTTTCGCTTATCTGAAGACATTATAGAGATGAGCGCGTTACTACGTTCAATATCCATAGGGTCACAACCACCACGGCTGAAGTACACCATCAAGTAAAATAAATACCCACAATAAGTCTGACAGAGTCAAGAAGCTCGTGACGTCACACGCCGGTAATGAGAGCTTTAGAACACCATTAACTTTTTCACAAGCAACTAATAATAATTTCTCAGTAAACAGGATACGCGAGAGATATTTGGACACGAAATTACAATCTACAATAAAAAAAAACGTGATTATTATTAAAGGAAATGTACCATCATTACGACATCCCATGGACTGAACTCTCGCGGTTTTTTCAACCAGCAAAAAAGTACTGTTTCTGTCTTGTCCAACGTTTGCCATTGGCTTAACTTGTACAGACTGTAAGTGTATTTGAATAAGGCTTGAATTAGTTTAATTGTCCCTCGTGTGGGTGGCGTCGTTATCGTTGCAATATAATAATACAGCCCCAGCTGAGAGCAAGCACTGTGGGCATGACATAATGCTGCAAAAAACGCGTAAGTCAAGGTTCTTGTCGAATCACGGTTGATGAAATAAATTGTAGCCATAGCAACAGGCTAACGGGGAGCTTTGATCGAGAACTAGTCGAACTGTGGTTGCTGCCCTCGCGGATAGATGGCGTTAGGTGTACACTTGCATGTACTCGTGTTTTAGCTATATTTTGATGCCAAGATTATAAATTGTCAGGTAACTCAAAGTTTAAAAGGAGAGACGTTTGCCAGTGATGTCAAATAAAAAAAAACATTATTCGGAGAATGGGTTATAACAGATTTTTTAGATACCCTTATCTCTTTTTACTTTTCAACTTATTTCTTCACGTTTTAAATTAAGTTAACCAAAGATTAGCTAATGTTCTGTAACTACAAGGACGGATTCTGAAACACTTATGGGCTACTGTTTGGGTTGTTATGAGTCCGTGAGCAAATCCGTTTCACGCTTAACCAGATTTGATAGTTTGATCGTGGCCTTGGTGCAGCCGATCTATGAGCGCTAGGTAGCAACAGTAGCCGCACTCCTCCACCAAAAACTGTGTGCTAATCGATTTGTTCGCTCACTGTGAGCAATTCGTTCAGTGGGATACCGAATATTGACTAGATACCGGCAGTTTATAAAGGTAATCGTGTAATGGATGTTATCTTCATAA
This sequence comes from Phragmatobia fuliginosa, assembly GCA_932526445.1. NCBI lineage: Eukaryota > Metazoa > Arthropoda > Insecta > Lepidoptera > Erebidae > Phragmatobia > Phragmatobia fuliginosa. The sequence goes on along the minus strand of OW052073.1, from coordinate 20,576,690 downwards.
CTATGGCATGTTATTACACCAATATAGATACAGATAAGAAAACTGTCTCGTTGGTCCAGTGGTTAGCGTATGCGGCTGCTGATCGGTCTCAGGTTCGATTCCCGGGTTGGACCAAATACCGGGTTGAAATATGTGTCATCCACAAATATTTGTTTCTGAGTATGGATATTTTCTATGTATAATATGTATTTGCAAAAAAAGTTTATGTATTTATATCAGTTGTTTAGAACCCATAGTACAAGCTCTGCTTAGTTTGGGACTGGATGATGTTGCGTGTAAGATGTCAGAAATATTTATTTAGATACGTATACCTCACCGGAAAACTTGCATACGTCGATGGCTGTACTCAATATTTCTTGTATGTTAACTGGAAATAACATCATACTTTACTTGATAATTTTATTATTAATTTGCATATGCACATAAATACTTCAGACTAAACAAACACATAAAACATTTACGTAAAATTGACTCAAATTCAGTTTAGCTGAAATGGGTACGGTACTGAACAAGGTACATGTCCTCTAGTTTTATCATCATCATCAGCCTACAGCAGCCCACTGTTGAACAGAGGCCTTTTAATTGCACTCCTCTTGGTTTGACTCACTTCTCGCATTCGGATCCTGTGAGTTATCTCGTAAGATTAGAACTAAATTTTCCATCTGAAATAAGTGTGCGTTTATACTTTCTATACCCTTTTCTGATCCTTTTTAACACCGGAATAAACCTAAAACCACAATAGCTGTACTATCGCCATCTGTGGAGGCCGGAAGAATGATACAGAAACATATCTCCAGTGGGTATACTTACAGAATACAACTTAGGACGTTTATTCGATCCTTTAAGAGAATTCTATATTAGGTGTAACTATTCTGATATATGACTATCAACTGTAATGAGATTTATAATTTGGTCCAATGTTAAACAGTCACGACACGCCACAGTCAGTCGTAAGATTGATTATTAGTTCTAAAATATTCTTATGTGATAAGAGTCATTGGTTGTTTCGTTTGTCAGGATTTTAACCACTAATTAGTATAAACAGTAGGACAAAGGTAGTGGGTTTGATTCAAACACAGGACAAATAATCGTGTGATAAGAAGAACTAAAAGTGTTCTGTTCCAGTTTTGTTTTATGTGATTGTAATGTAATATGTACAAGTAATGTTGAGGCACAGAATACATAATAGTACCAGTGTTGAGGTATGATTATAATAACAGTCTGATTAGCATAGGACAGACTTTTGCTTTATTTAGAATCAAACAGGCAAGTGTAAAATGTGTCATGTTAGTGTTGATATTATCGAGATCCACGATTACCATATATAAGTAGCCGGTTTAATCTTGTGTTCCAACCCTACCCAGCATTGGAACACGTTATTTTAACACATCGTAAATCAACACGGAACCAAAACGGCACTGCGACTATAAACCTAACTGCTTCGCTTCTTACATTCAGTAAACCTACGGTGAACTCTCTTACCTCCAAACTACATAACTCCATTGAATGACAAACAAAATCCATCTTTAGTTGTTGAGAATAAGATTGACTATCGTCTGTAAGGTAGTGGTGTGTAAGGTGTGTTCAAAGTGAACTTGGCAACGCGATACTAGATTAAAGCGCAAACAAGTCGCTGGCATAGACACGTGTTGATGTGTGCGGTGCCTGCTCTGTGGAGCTGCTGTGTGAATATACAGCATTATGATCACTTTCTGATGTTTCGATACTTCATAAAATGATGTTCCACTTCAAAATTATTACGAGTATTTAAGTTCAAAGTTCTAAGAAGTGATAAAATACTGAACGAAGTGTGAAGTCACTTTATTACCCACGTATTACCTAAATATATACATATATAGGTTGCAGTAATAGTTTAGAGAAATGAAGGCTAATGAAACATTTACGATTTTATACGTAGCGTGATGTTATATATACCGCAGAAAAAAGGTTATAGTGAATCAACATTAAAATATAGTCATATATGTATATGTTACAGCGAATAACACCTTCTTTTTCCACTAATTAAACTAGAAGTACGTCCAACATTGCGAATAGGCAGAAAATGTTATGTTCACGGAAAACTTACACTGTATAATAACGTTTTCGCTTACACTGGAAATCCTAGCACCAGACAACGACGCTGGTGGCTGGTGTCATGTTGATGTGCGTGGTATTAATTACAAGTGTAATGTGTATGTCTACACACACACACACACTCCACGCTAATGGCTGACACTGCTCATACGACCTTAGAGACTTGCAGGCAGACAGCGCAGCGGCTTGCACCATCGCATTTATTAACCTATAGGTACACTGGTTGTTAATTATTCAGCTTATGGAGAGTGAAAGATTTATCTGAGGCCTGTAAAGAGGAACAAGCAACGAGTAGGTTTATAAAACTTTAGTTCAATTTTTGAAATGGTATTTTCTGAGATAAACTTTAAATAAATATTTCGGACATCTTATACACAACGTCAGATAGTTCCAAACTAAGCAGAGCTTGTATTATGGGTACTAGATAACTAACATAAATACATAAACATACTTTTTTTTCGTAAATACATACATATTATACATAGAAAGCACCCTGACTCCGAAACAAATATTTGTGGATTACACAAACATTTGGTCCGACCCGGGAATCGAACCCGAGACCTCTTGATCAACGGCCACAAACCACTAGACCAACAAGGCAGTCAAAAAGAAACACTTTAAAATTCTTTAATATACCCATTTCACTAGTTGAAATTAGAGCTGGTTTCTTTTCCTAACACTTCAAGCCTCATCATCATCCTTACTTCACGTGACATGTTTAAGATGTTCATCAATTAGTGTTGTCCTAGCCGTCAAGGAGCCGAACTGTGGACACTAACGACGGTTCACAGTCTATGGTGTTTGGTGTTTCTCTAAGAATCGTATCAGAAATCCGGCAGAGAAATAAGATCATCAACATAGCTCAACGGATTAGTAAGCTGGCGGTGGGCTATTAGCCGCAGAACTGACAACCGTTGGTTCTGGAGTGGAGACGGACTCAACTGCAATGGGGGAGCTCTATGTCTAGCAGTGGACTGCAATAGGCTGATGAGGAGTCAGCCTTGAGATACACTCGAGAACACCACGTTTTTCTTTAGCTGCGCAGTAAAAAATTCATATCTTCGGACATTGTCAACTTATCTGAGTGATTCAAGTGTCCATAGAAGCGCGATCGCGAGTGCCATACATCGGCAACGCGAGATTTACCCGCACGCGCGCGGCTGAAGTAGGAAAAGTGAAAAACTGAAAAAATTTAAGGTTAAACGTGAAAAAGATTAGTTTTTATGTCATAAAAGTGCTATGCAGTGATATTGTGTGAAGAAAACACCACCATCAGGTGTATCTTATCGGTGCCTAACATCTGCGCGCCAGTTTAGCAGCCGTGCGCCTGCGGCGCTCCTGGAAAATCCGGAAAACCACAAAACCACGTGGCACGTGGTCGCAGATCCAGCCACCTCAGCGAGCTGAAAAATTTACTGAAGGTAGATACTGTAACACACACAATAAAACCGGCTTTAGAAAAAAATTTCGACATCCCACTACTGGGCAAAAAATACTTTTTCTTCAAAACTTTGACCATCAATAACTCTTGATCAAGATCGACGAGGTACAGTTTTTAAACTGAATCCTGTTGCGCGCTAGAACCCTGAAGAAGACTGACTAAGCAGAAAATTTTTAATCAGAATTTCTTTGTAAATATTTAATAAAAAGTGTAAAAAGCACAAAAACCTCAATAAGGGTGATAAATTATTTTAAAAAAAAATCCAAATTACAATTAGATCTTGTTGATCATAAAAAGACAAAAATTTTGACACCAAACTTAAAATAATTTTCGGTTGACTATTCACAAAGATATTAAATTTTTTGTGTTTTTTTTTTTGTTTTTTTTTTCAATTTAATTAATAAAATATTAGTTAATAAATTATTTTTAGGTATATTGTGTTCCTTAGGCTATTTGACACCAATTAAGTCCAAACTCGGACCCTCTAAGCCCAAAACTACCAAAGTGGACAAAATCTGAGCAAATTTTGTTTTTCGGCTCCCGATACCGGTAAAATTTTATTTTTAGTCGGAATTGCTCAAGAATCTTCATATTATTGACTGGTTCGAGTGCTATTGCATCGACCACTAGCTAGTTAATATCTATACATAATTTTAGATATAAGACCTTCTACGTAAAGCTTTTTGAAATTTGATTGGTCACCGCCGCGGCGCGTTAGCAACCACACAAATTCATTCACACCAACGCATACACACACTTACACCCCCAACACTCCCAGGCACATACATACATACACAAGCACACGCACACAAGCACATACACACTTAACAAACCTTACACAATATACACCACAATACCACACATATTTTTGGACCAGTGCCTTTTTTAGTTGCAAATCGGCTAGTAGATAAATTGACTGACTGCGACTCTACCTATACATAGAGTCCCAGCATATCATATTAAATTAACTTGGCGATTTTATTGCTGTATTGCTTTTACTAGTGACGCCTATCCCTAGCCAAAATGTTTGGACATAGAACCCCTCCGACGAAATGCACTAGCACAGGGGAGGGCGAAAGTCAAGTAGCAGACAGAACAGTGCTCAGGCAGAGCAGGGAATGGGAAGAAGGTAGGCCAAGTCCTGTAAGTGGCTTATCACCACCAAAGCCAATTAAAGTAGCGCCACCTGGTTCTACGGGGATTGCGGGAGAGAGCGGAGGTTCCAAGCTGGTGAACACTTTAGTGGCGTCAAACACCATGACCAAGCCACCCAAACAGAAACCATCGGGTCCAGTACCGTCTCGTGGCGCTAACTCTCCTAGTGAGAAATGCTCGCAGAGCTCGCCTCCTCCACTCCCACAGACCAAGACCAAGCTAGAACTTGCCAGAGCCAGTGTAATGAAGGCGAAGCGAAACATCTCAGCCTCAAAGAATTTAAAATCGGAAATTAAGGTAGAAGTACTCGTAGCAATTGATCAGCTGTTTCAAATAGTCAAGTCATTGGACATGGAGCTAAGGAGTATTAAGGGAAAGGAAAATAAGGAATCAAGGAAGGAGGGGTCCTCCCACCCGGTGTCTCCAAATCCTTTAGTGGAGGCGCTGGGTGCGAGGGCCACTCCCTCACTCAATGAAGAGATGGGGAATAGGATTTTAGAAAAGCTGGAAGAGCATAGTTTGCTACTAAAAGAAAATGGTAGAAATCTGGAAATGTTGAAGAGTAGTGTGGAAACGCAGAAGGCATCGTACGCGAGTGTAGTGGCTGCACCGATTAGGGGCCCGACCTCCGGAAGAACAGCATTACACTCGGTTATTATTACATCAAGAGAGGAGGAGGACAACGGGGATGTGGTTTTGGAAAAAATTAGAAGAGCAGTAAATGCAAAAGAGGGGGGCATCGAAATTGAAAAAGTGCGCAAGGGGCGCGATAGAAAAGTTATAATGGGATGTCGTACAATCGAGGAAAGGAATAAAATTAAGGAAAGAATAAAAAAGGCAGATATGCACCTTCTCGTCGAGGACGCGAAGAACAAAGACCCTATGCTGGTCCTGAGGGGTGTGCTGAGCGTCCATACGGACGAGGATATTCTCATGGCCCTTAAAAACCAGAATGGAGACGTTTTTCGCGACCTGGACGAGAAGGACGCTAGGATTGTTATTAAATATAAGAGGCGGGCTCGCAACCCGCACACCAACCACGTTATCATAGCCACATCTCCGGTGATCTGGTCCAGGGCTCTCGCGAAGGGACGGCTTTGTATCGACATGCAGTCAATAATGGTTGAAGACCAGTCGCCGCTGGTGCAGTGCACGCGCTGCCTAGGTTTTGGGCACGGCCGACATCTATGTAAGGAAACGCTTGACTCATGCAGCCACTGCGGGGGTCCGCACCTGAGGGCTGAGTGCCCGCACTGGCAGGCTGCAGAGGAACCTCAATGCCGCAACTGCGTGAGGGCTAAAGGCAATGACTGCGCACACAACGCTTTCAGCAACATATGTCCTATTCGAGAGCGATGGGACGAAATAGCAAGGGCCTCGGTTGCGTATTGCTAAGGGCAAGCCTGTGGAAAGAACCCCCTACAAGATGCTACAGGCAAACCTGCAAAGGAAAAAGTTAGCAACCACCGAACTGATGATTGAAGCTGTCAAAAGACAGACGTCAGTCGCCTTGATTCAAGAGCCGTATGTGGGAGGGGCAAAAAGTATGAGTAGCGCACGTGGCGTTAGAATTTTCCAGAACTCTAGACACGGGGAGGGCACTGTCAAGGCGGCTATAGCCGTCTTTGACCCAAACCTCACAGTGCTACAGTACCCAGAACTCACCACTAACAACATCACAGTGGTGGGGATCCGAACAAAAGCCTGGGAAATCACACTAGCGTCGCTCTACTTTGAACCAGACCAGCCTATCGAGCCCTATCTGGAACACCTGGCAAAGGTAGGGCTAAAATTCAAAAATAAAAGGCTCATCGTCGGTGGTGATGTCAACGCCAAGAGTGTCTGGTGGGGGGGACTGGTCACAGACCATAGAGGCGAGGCACTGGAAGGCACTCCAGCTGGGCCTCCAAGTCCTCAACACCGGGGACACTCCAACGTTCGACGTGATCAGGGGAGAGCGGCACCTAACGAGCTACGTTGATATAACGGCATGCTCAACGGACATCCTCGCCCTGCTAGATGAATGGCGAGTAGTAGAAGACCTAACAAGTTCGGACCACAATGGAATAGAATTTAATGTTAACACCAAAAGAAGCACGGGACACATAATACAAAGAACAACACGTATATACAACACAAAGAAAGCCAATTGGATCCAATTTCGTAAGAAACTGGACCAATTAATGCTGGACAGAACACTAAACATTAACACAATAACAAACATTCATACACCACACGAACTAAACAACACAATAACAGAATACACAAAAACAATCACAGACACGTGCGAACTAACAATTCCAAAGAGGAAGACTAAGGAAAGACTTTCTATTCCATGGTGGTCTGATGAACTCGCCAAAATGAAAAGGGACGTAGTTAGGAAGAAACGAAGAATCCGATGTGCCGCCCCGGTCCGTAAGGCAAAGGTAGTGCAAGATTATCTGGAGGAGAAAGGAAGATACGAGGAAGCAGCAGCAAGAGCGCGGGTCGAGACCTGGAAGAGTTTTTGTGAGAGGCAAGATAACGAAGGTCTGTGGGAGGGAATCTACAGGGTCGTGAGTAGGACTACCAGGAGGACGGAGGATCTGCCGCTGACAGATGGGGGCACCACGTTGAACGCTGAAGACTCAGCCAAGTTATTGGCTGAGACGTTTTATCCTACGGATGACAGAAGGGGGGACACGGAAGAACAGAGGAAGATCAGAGAGAGGGCAGAAATGACCGCAAACGACACAAATGGTCACTGTGATCCTCGCTTCACGTTAAATGAGCTCCACATGGCGATAAAAACTTTCGACCCCAAAAAAGCTCCGGGACCAGATGGCCTAACGGCCGACATCTGTTCACAGGCAGTGGGTGGCGCCCCGGAACTGTTCCTGGCGCTTATCAACAAATGCCTGGAACTTGGACACTTCCCTCGCGTGTGGAAGAAGGCCACGGTCATCATTTTGAGGAAACCCGGTAAAACTGATTACAGTGTACCTAAATCTTATAGGCCAATAGGACTATTGCCTGTCTTAGGGAAAATCCTTGAAAAGATGATCGTGGCCCGCCTAAAACACTATGTGCTGCCGAGCATGAGCTCCAAACAATACGGCTTTATGCCTCAAAGGAGCACCGAGGACTCCCTCTATAACCTAATGCGACGCATCCGCGAGAAGCTGGAGGAGAAGAAGCTGATTGTGCTTGTTTCGCTGGATATAGAGGGAGCCTTCGACAGTGCTTGGTGGCCAGCCATCAAGGTCCGGTTGGCGGAAACATCGTGCCCGGCAAACATAAAGAGGATTCTGGGCAGCTATATGAGCGACAGAGTAGTAGGGGTCCGATACATGGGTGCGGAGCACATACGGTGCACAGAGAAAGGCTGCGTGCAAGGGTCTATTGGGGGCCCCATTTTGTGGAACCTCCTGCTCGACCCCCTTCTAAAAGGATTAGAAGCTAGGGGGGACTATGTCCAGGCTTTCGCCGACGACATAGTCCTGGTTTTTGACGGACAAAAGGCACTGGACGTCCAGAGACGTGCCAATGCCGCTCTCGAGTATGTTCGGGAGTGGGGTGTCATAAATAAGCTCAAATTTGCGCCAAATAAGACTTGCGCCATGGTAATTACACGTAAGTTGAAATATGACACCCCGCACCTGAGCATGGGCGGGATAGGCATTGGCATGTCTACGGAAATCAAATTACTGGGACTCACGATAGACAACAAATTAACATTCAACACCCATGTTGCTAATGTTTGCGCAAAAGCTGCGACGGTTTACAAACAGCTTGCGAGAGCCGCCAGGGTAAGCTGGGGGCTGCATCCTGAAATTATAAGGACTATCTATACGGCAGCCGTGGAGCCTATTATCCTGTATGCCTCGTGCGTGTGGGCACCGGCAGTAGCCAAGTTGGGAGTGCAGAAGCGCCTCAAAGCGGTACAACGCAGCTTCGCCCAAAAACTCTGCCGAGCTTACCGGACGGTATCCCTGAACTCAGCGCTGGTGCTGGCAGGGATACTCCCTCTTGACATTCGCGTTAGTGAGATGGCCTCACTGTACGCGGCCAAGAGGGGGGTGCACCTGCCTGCGCTGGGGGACAGGGATATTGAACGGGTAGCTTCGGCACTGGACAAACCTCACCCAGCGGATCAAATGGAGATGGAGCTAGGAAGTCTGGTAGACGAGGAACAGTACGACAGCCACCGCAATTATGAGGTGCGCATTTTCACCGACGGGAGCAAGATTGAGGGTAAAGTCGGAGCCGCCCTATACATTTGGAAAGGTGAGGTCGAGATCAGAACCCTCAAGCTTGCTCTATCGTCATATTGCACCGTCTACCAGGCTGAGCTCTTGGCTCTTTGTGAAGCCTCGAGGGAAGTCCAACGACGAAACGAGTGCGCATTCGCCATCTTTAGCGACTCCAGGGCGGCCCTTCAGACCGTCGCGAACCCCAATGCCCTCCACACCCTTGCGGTTGAGACCAGAAATAACATCCGACGCTGCAAAGACCAAAACAAGAGCGTCTCTCTATTTTGGATAAAGGCACATGCGGGTCTGGAGGGAAACGAGAGAGCCGACCCTCTTGCTAAAGAGGCCGCCCTGAGGTCGAAAAAGAAGCCCAACTACGACCTATGTCCGGTCTCCTTCGCGAAACGAATAATCCGAACGGACTCGCTCCGCGAATGGGACCGAAGATACGACGCGGAACACACAGCCTCAGTTACAAAACTGTATTTCCCTATCGCGTCCGAGGCATACAGGGTAATTAGGAACATCGAAATGACAAAGGAGGTAGCTCAGGCATTAACGGGGCACGGTGGGTTCTTCGAGTACCTGGCTAGGTTCAAGTGCAAGGAGAGCCCATCGTGCATCTGCGACCCTGCAATAAGTGAGTCAGCGATCCACCTACTACTGGAATGCCTAGTGCACTGTAGGGAAAGATTTAAATTAGAAAATGAAATTAACATAAAATTGACAAAAAACACATTACCACTTATAATGACAGACAAGAAATTGAGAGACCGGTTCTTGGGCTATTGCACAAAAATTGTAAAAATAGCTAATAAGCAAAATAAAACATAATAAGAAAGAGAATAACTATTAAATATTGTATAGTATATTGTTATAGTTATCTAATTTAATGGAATAAGAAACTAGATATAAGAGAAATTGTAATAGCGTAAGAATTAGCTATAAGAAAATATTATAAAATATATACAAATAAAACAGAGAACTAAAGAAAGAAAATTGTAATAGAGTAAGAATTATGTTTCAGATAGAATAAGTAAATGAAAATAAATAAAACAGAGAACTAAACGAAGGAAATAATAATAAAGTAAAAATAATTCGTAATGTAGAATAAGGAAATAAAATGTAACAAATAAAAACTGTGAACTAAAGAAAGGAAATTGTAATAATATAAGAATGAATTGTAAGATAGAATAAGGTTATTAATTGTAAGGAGAATAGGAGTAAAGCCCCCTAAGGGCAGGACTGTAAAACCTAACAATGAAAGAGATAGGAGTAGCTTGCCAAAGACCCTGGCTACATTCATTTGCTAGGGGTAGTAGGAAAAAAAAAAAAAATAAAAAAAAAAAAAAAAAAAATAGGCTGATGATGATGCTGATGCTAATTCTACCTACATTTCGATGATTTAAGAAACATTCGTGTCCTTCCATTGTTTTCTCTTCTAACAGACTCTTACAAATTTAATTAGGTTGCATAGGACTTTATTATTAACTAGCTTCGCCCCGCGGTGTTACCCGCGTTTGTTCTTGTAACCGTGGGCAACGCCGCGGGGCGAAGCTAGTGTAAAAAAAGTAGCCTAAATTATTCCTTATATCATCAGCTGCCAGTGAAAGTTCCGTCGAAATCGTTCCAGCCGTTCCAGAGATTACCCGGAACAAACAGACAGACAGACTAATATATATGTATAAACACACAATAAACACATATACAATGGTCCACTTAAAGGACTAAGTGCGGAAACCACCCACATAACATAGAACATAGAACATGTATAAACACAATATTTTGGCATATGTACCGTGTATACATACATATGCATTTAGTAGAAAGCGGTTATTTTAATATTACAAACAGACACTCCAAATTTATTTATTTGTATAGATATCAAAATATAGGTGTTTGACATTGCTCGTGGACACCTTCAGATCCTGAGGTCTTTCCAAATCTTACACAAGGCACCAAAACACAATTCCAGAAATTCTTCAGTGTTTCTACGAGCATTTCCGTCTATAACAATTAATATATGTTGAGAAAGGGCTTCTTGAAGACAAGTGAAGGAGAAGGTATACAATGGCGGTGGTAGTCAAATCATTCACAGTTTTGTGTTCTGGCTACAATATAGAAAATATTAAGTTACATGATCACATAAATGATATTTAAAGTAGAACTCTTCACGAGAAACATAGCTAAATAGCAATGTACTATAAAATAGACGATGTCATTTGAATCGTACAGCGAAGTGCATACAACATTGTAGTGTGCAACATGTACTATATCTGGTTACCGTTCGCCTTGGAGCAGCTGTGAGTCATGGCCTCAACTCACCTCGCCCTCCCCCCCCGTCCCCCACTGACCTGAACTGCACGCGTTCTCCCGCTGCGCCCGCAGACAAGTCGTCGCCGGTTTCACGTGGCCAATTCGCTTGCTGCACGACTGCACTCATCTAAAGGTTCCTACACACCCACTGACAAATGTCTTGACAATTGTTACTGCTATAGGAAATTGTCCGCCACAGAATAGAATGGAAATAGTTTGATAGAAACCTTCAAAGATCAATTATTAAGGCAACATTACACATATATCCACAGTGATTAGTGAGAATGTGTGGAAATTCTATACCTCCTGCGAGCTAGTTACCCTCGACATAAATGGCCGAGCTGGAATAGGAGATGGGTAGAATTCTTCCGGTGAGTCCACCGTTTGCGTCATGGAATTATGCATGGGAAAAATGTAATATTAATATGTAAGATGGAATTTTTGTTAACTTTCAGTTCTACTTGTACTAAGAGAATTGAATAGATTGCAATTTCAACTTCTCGATCACCGGTTAATTCATTCAACTTCCTTCAATAGCACAGCCAAGCTAGCAATATAAAGATTTCAACTCATACGCTCCTAAGGAAACAACTGACCTTAGAAATAGATTAAGTTGCCTACAGGATCAGGATAGCAAATTATATTTTGTGAATTCAAATCACTCACTTTTTCTTTAAATTGATTAGAGATCTAAATTAAGTAAGCGTAATGATGTCTACAGATGTATCGTTCAGCTAGGGACAATTAGCTCCATTATAAATCAACCAAAATCAAGATGAAGTTGTATTAAAAACTACTTATAAAATAATTGTAATCTATTTTGTCAGTCACAAATGTGCAGGTACCTTAACATGCGGCGATAAACTCTGACGATTGCCATTCAGGATCACTCTTGGTAACGATCTAGAAATGTATACTTGCTCTCAAAGCAATCATCGTAGTGGTTCCAGTGGGGCTTGTTGGATTCATTCAGTGCGAGGCACGACGCCATACGTTCGCATACGATATTGATGTAATAATGCAATAAAATGAGATGATAATAACTCGTTTTTATGATACAAGTATTATATTATACCGTTTAAAGAGAGACCTCTCGGCGGTCGGCGGTCAGCGGTTTGCCACGCTCCGTGCTTCGCTTTGAATTATTCCAACGAGAAACGAGGCGCGAATAATTGGCGAATACCTAGTGGTAAACATATATTAAAATTTGTTATGATTATTTTATACAACTTGTTTTAATTTATGTATGTTGGTTGCTTTAAAGCGCACCGGCCCGTGAGCGGGCGAGCTTCAACATTACAGGGGACAACTAAAATAATTCATATTTATGTATATAATATAATAGTTAATATCATTTAAACTAAAATTGTATTACAAATATAAAACGTACAGCAAAAACAAAACTGTTTTACAAGATAGCAGCGTTACAAGTGTGTGTATAATCATACATGTCTTAGCAATAATATAAAAGGTTAGTTTTCATCCACAAAGATTCCTTTGTGGGAGGCTGGTATCCGCACTAGGTGTCCCTGGCACACATATTACCAACCCCCCGTAGGATAAAAATTGCTTACTATATATATATACTATACTAATAGCTGCCCGGAGTTTGGAAGTTTGCCTCGGAGAGTACGTAAAGCCGTCGGTCCCGGTTGTCATGAACATCTATGGCAATCGTTATTGGGAAGTCAGTGCCCTCAAATATACTGACTAGTTCAATCTTCGAATTTCAGTTCTCCCTCAGGGTTGCGGAGGTCCAATGCCAGTCGCTCCGTGGAAAAACTGAAATTCAGGTAAAACCGGTTGAACTAGTAGCCGACCTAAAATAAACTTGGGAATAATGGCTAGGAGGATGTTGATATATATACTATACTTACTATATATACTATAGTAACAATGTTATATAGTAAGCTGTTATAAAACATTTTATAATTTATAATTTTAGGAAACTACAACAAAATATATATTTAAGCTATTGTATGTGTATGTTTGTGTGTTGATACGTGCTTGCAACTTGAAATGACAACATTCGTGATGTCGTGTATCGTTAGTGATCAAGAGAGAGAGAGAGAGAGGTCCAATGAGGTCTAATGGAGAAGCATCTCAGTAGGTCAGTAGTCTGCCATGGTGTGTGCTGCCATACCGCGTTGTCTGCATTCACATCTCTGGGATTTCATTCATGCTCCCATCAGGATGAGTAAAGTGACCTTGATAGGCTCATAAATAAAATAAAAACTTAAAGCATTTACAACTAGACCCCGACTAGTGGCTAGAAATAACTGTGGCCATTATCAACTCTCAAATCATTTGCCATGGCAGAAGACTCCAGTAGTTTGAAACCAGTGAGATCACGTACCGTGCAGTTCTTAAAGGATTTTCCTTTCGCCAAGCTCTGAATTTGTCTCGTGACCTCCAGGCAATTGGTTTCCTAAATGACTACGTGACCGCTATTTCCGTTTATACGGGGTCATATCGACAGTCTCCCAAACCTCCATAATTTAATGTAAAACCTTCAAGTCCTCTAAATATACATTTATATATGTATATAGATGGGTCTAGAGGCTCTTTTGTTGTAATTTACTTTTATATGAATTGTTGCGCCCCGCGGGTTTGAACGTGGTTTGTGTTTATACCTTTACAGTAATCTAATATAGAAGTAGTTGAAATTATTCCTTATAATAAAAGCTATGAATCAGTGAAAGTCCCGTCAAATTTGCAATTCGTGAAAACCTATAATTGGCTTAATGTTGCATGCTAAACTATCTTCTAATTTTTCAAGATAAATAAAGAAGAGATTATGTATCCAGAACAACATTAAAAAAATTTTTTTTTTTGAAATTTCCAAATGTACTTCCATATGCCTTTATTAAAAAGCTGTTAATTTGAAATCACAATCAGACATTTGAATTTTATTTATTTATACAGATGTAGGTATACATTATTTAATTGAGTGCTATATGCGACTACACAATATGTGTGCACTTCCAGTTGGTGCGTTGCGTTGGCTAACTAACGAACATCTTCGTATTTTATGACTTGTTGATGGACGATGGCCACTTAAACCCATTAAATACTGCCAATTAGTGCCGTAAACATTCCCGACGTGTGCACACGTAGGTACTTGTGTCTAAACCTAACGCAATCCGTGATATTAAACACGGCTATTTAATGTAGTAGAGGTAATCATTTGTACTTTATTTGTTATTTTATAGATGTGTTGGTAATCGCGGGAGGTGTAGTGCCAGCTGTGGACGTCTTTCGACTGAATGATGATGAGCTGACGAGTTTCCTGATACTAATAAAGTACCGCCGTTAAAGTTCATCTGCGAAAGACTAATGGGATGCAGCTCCATCCATTTCTTCACTTATTATTTATTTTCAAGTAGTAGAGCCACGTGGATTCAAGCAAGAACGGGTCTTCTCAATCGGGTCGGTACTGTCCTCTCACCAGAAGTCCAATCTAAAATGCCAACATTAATTATGCCGTGTTTGGTTGGCGAACGCACGAGTCAGGACAAGACTAGAGATCCAATGATAAAGAGGCAATAGGCTGCCATGATGCGATTCATAATGTTGCATTGTCATCATTCGCCATGAGTATGGTGACCAATACTCGTAAATTCTACTCATGCTTTCCATCAGGCAGAGTCGTCACTCTGGTAAGGTCATTACAAAAAAATCGAAGAAACCAAAAACTCTGTATTCAGTAAATTGATATTCATCACCATAAAGCGAAGTGATATAATTGAGTATTTATATTTTAGTGATCTGGGAGGCAAAACAATGTCTTTAATGTTTACATCTGTGTAAGCCTACTTCATCTGTGTAAGCCAAAGATTTTTAGGAAAACTACCTACTTTTCGTCCTTTAAAACTTTTGACTATCAAATGTGGTTTGAAACTAATTGTTTTAAACTGTATTTAATAGTTGCTCATAACTTTTTTTTCCTGAACTCTTGCATTTTAATATATCTCACTTAGACGTTCAAACATTTAATTTATGATTTCATAATGAACATCACTCGGCCGTAGTACCACAGTAGCATTCAGTAGCCAAATGTTAACAGTAGTTAAAAATAACTATGAACACACATCCGCAAATATTGTTATGCTTCTTCTCGGCAATCACTCTGAACTAATGCCGGCACTCATTAACCGCGCTGTCACTCACAATGTGCTGACGTCAGCCGTGTCAAGTTCAACAGGTCGACGACCCCACACCACCAATATACACTGGTATATTGGCCCCCTCTCCCTCCCCTAGTGGAGTTACTTTATAACTTGTAATGACAGTTTAATTGTCGATTACGTGTTGGCCGGAGTTACATACATTATGTACATATTATATGATGTTCTGTGGTGCCTTGATGAAATGGATAAGCTATAGATCTTATTGGAGAGATCTACATATATCAGTTACAGATATATTTAGTGCCGAGGAGAGCTGCTTTGGAGTGGTTTCTTCTTAGGATAAGATTAGTGAGATGAAATAACTTCTGCTACTGAGTATCTTAATAAAATCTTAAAGTGGTAATCCAAATTATATGATTACTATATTAAAATATTAAAGTGGTTATGGGAACCAATAATTATAGTATGAACCAATATAATAGTAACACTGTGTCCCTACACACACCACTGTACAAAGCACTATACTAGGAAGTACTAGGAACTTTAAGTGCCCTCTCCACCCAGGCTTCTGGCCTTCTGGTGAAGTTCCTTGAAGTTTGTTGTTAAGCCTTCTAGAGTTCTGTTTTGAACTGAATCTAAAGACTATGATTACCGTCACTTGAGCCTTATCAGTTATCACTGAAGCATTGTCTAATAAATATTTAGTAGTATTATTTAAGTATATTTAGAGATGTTTACTTAAAAAATACTTTATCTATTTAAAGACATAACTGAAAACAAAGCGTTTGTTCATAATTTCATTCTTTAGTAAAACCACGTAACTCTTAATAAAAAAAATTAAAATACACCTTAATGCTGTAGAAATAAGAGTTACATTATTGGTAACGTGAATATTGTCGATGTACATAGTTACATTGCATAAAATATAAAGAAATATAACCCTTATCAAGTTGTGTTAAGGTATAATGTTGTAGCAAAGGCAAGTTGGTACGACTTAATTACTTGAGAATGTAAACACGTGTAACAAATTGTTTTGTTCGTGAGTCATCCCTTAACAAAAGATATTGAACATTTATCATGTGCAAATATATACTCAGCTATTTACATGTGTACCATGTATGTGTTTGTAAAATGGCGGACGTTTAATGGAGGCTAAGTGTTAAACGTGTAAATTAAAACAAAGAAAATTGTCGGATAATTATGACAGAGGCGCAAGCACACATTGTGAAACTCACGTTTCAGTAATGATCTCATATTACCGGTTTATGCCGTAAGGAAGAGTTCTCTGCAACTTCGATTACTCCTACTTACAATCTGAAGGCACAGATTACTGAATAGTAAGGCCGCATTTTCCAGTAATAACAGATGGAAGTTCCCCAAAAGTTCTTAACGATAAACTGGTGACAATAGCTTTTTTCTAGAGGTCTAGAGCTCGCACACCCAGGATCTAGATCCTATCTTATTCTGATCCTGATCTTAGTTACCATTTATACGGTGGGTTTTCTAGCGCAGATATACTTTTATACTTTTCAGCATGTAAGATTACACCACTCGTTACAGAGTGATGTACTGAAAGCGAAAAGAGGATGAAAAAGGAAATTGTGGATCGGATGGTTTGGACAGTGTCGGCAATGACTCAAGGAAGTCTTTGTTTCATGATTGTAATACGAACTGGCTGGACACTGCTGCCTCAAAGCTTCAATAAAATTGTAATATTTTGAAAAAGTAAATAAAAAAAAAAAAACATGAAATAAATTAATAAATGTTTCGGACATCTGAAACACAACGCCATCTAGTCCTAACTAAACAGAGTACAGACATAACAAATGTTTACTTGAAAAAAGTAATTGTCTTTACGACAAGGTACTTGTACATACTAGTCATGTAAAATGGCAATCATTGTTTAAGAATATTGTTTAAGTAGATACCTTAATTAGTTTTATTTTAAAACTAAAGAGGACGAGTACGAGACCAAAAAAGAATTATTAAAATCGGACTACTCTGTACAAAGTTATGCGTGGTCATACATAAAAAAAATATAAGCGTCGACTTGAGAACCTCCTCCTTTTTCGTCGGTTAAAAATACACACCAGAGTACTTACGTGTTTAATAACATATTGTTTATTATTCCAACTACATAAATTGATTTTATAATTAATGTTGTTCTGAATGAAGTGTGAACCAATGAATATTTATTTGTTTGTCTTGCACACTTTCCTATTATATTCTTTCAATTATTATTAACAATGACGCTTACTATTTAAAGCGTATAAGTTATAATAAAAGGACATACATTTTTGTTTGTTCGCTAATTTGTCTAAAGTCATTCTCTGGACCTACATCTCTGTACCTACATATTCACATTAGATTTATTAGTATACATTGAAATAGATCATTGACTATAAAACGTCTTAGAGCAGAATCAAACTATATTGTATTTTCAAACTATACTGCATTTTCTGTCTATTTCCTTTAAGTAATCACATGGACACAAATATGTCAGCTTACTATGTTTCTTTATATCCAGGATTTCAGAAACTCGAACAGAAAAAAGAACTGAATCGGACTCCTTGCGTATAATGCAGCACTTTCAGTTGTTCATCCACACGAAAATCTCGTTCTTACAATTATACTTCATTTATTAATGCGATGTTTTCAATGTTTATTGTATATAATGAAGATATTTTATTGTTTCCGTCCGTTAATCGGCAGCGGGTGACGAACGATCAAGTCGGCCGGACACCACCTTCACATAAACAACCAGATAACTGAATACACAATTCAAGACTCACGTGGTTCCGCAAAGTATTGGCCGTAAGGGTTTTTTTCGGCTTGGGAGACAATTTTTAACTTGTAAGTTAAACATATTCAAATATAATGGTAACTTAAATTTTATTTCTCATACCGATAATATAACTGCCAAGGCCGCTAAAATGGTTGGGTTCATTAAAAGAAATTCTAGACAGTTTAAAAAAAGCGGCCAAGTGCGAGTCGGACTCGCTCATGAAGGGTTCCGTATCAGCAGGTAACATCATATAAAATTTCTTGTAGTTAGTTGTAACTTTGATCGATGTTTTAATAATAGTGTTTTGATCAATGATATTATAAAAAATCGGCCAAGTGTGTGATAATTGTTATGTTTACGTATTAATGCGTTGATTTTGTATGACTTTTCCAAGTAAGCGCATTGTAAAAGTTAAGCCTCTATATCTCCTGAACTAACAAAGTCATCTAATTCGTTATAGTTTTCATTTAAAGTTCATTATATGGACCACTATCACAAATTTTTCGGCGGGCGGGACGGCCTGTTTTTACAAAAAGTTTGCCTTTAAAGTGGAATTTCTCGCAAACGGATACCTAAATTAAAAAATCGTCTTAACAAACCTGTAATGTTTTTAAAAGACCTATATAATGATACCCTACATGATGGGGTAGCCGTGAGAAAAAAAAACATCCCCACTTTACGTGTAGGGGAGGTACCCTAAATAAAAATATATTTCATAATTTTATTGTAGCACTTTGTCGACGTAATTACAATACATATTCATGCAAAGTTTCATCTTTCTAGCACTTACTGTTTGGACGACAAGTCGAGGACGGACGGACGGACGGATGGACAGACGGACATGACATATCTATAAGGGTTCGAAGTCATAAACTTCGGAACCTTAAAAAGTTGTAGATCTTTTAATTACCTACAACTTTGCCATTTAACTATTTTCCTTGTAGTTTTGCTGGAAATCGAGATATACCGTTTTTTACCCTTTGTTGTATATATTTAGCCATCCAATCTGACTCTACCCTGCCTGATGGAAAGCATGAGCAAAATCCAAGGGTCGGGGCTACCACACTTGCTGCGAATGCGGACAATAATGTATGGCGGCCCACACTATGGCGGCTTAGTGAGATGCTTTTTCACGCCCCGGTTAAAGGACCCGAAAACCTCCCTCCCTGCCCCTTCCCGACCTCAGATCGCCCGTAAATTATTTTTCCTTTCATTTTTATAATATTCTCCTCTTTTTCCAATAGGTTTCATCCTACTATAATTTTATTTGTTTTCAAAAATTATCTACTCTGGTCTACTGGTCTATATGTCATTTACAAACTATCATTATGGTTGCCATGCAAGTGTGTTATTCCTAGCAACCTGTGAAGTTTTGACAGGAGGTAAACAGTGATACATTTTGACATCTTCGATTTAGGTATTTTTATAATCACCTAGCTTTGGTCTTTGTGTCTCGATTATTGCAGTAAAAAGTAGCCTATGTCCTTTCCCAAGTTCAGTTCTATCATCATACCGAATTTCATCAAAATCGATACAGTGGTTTAGGCGTGAAAGCGTAACAGACAGACAGACAGAGGTACTTTCGCATTTATAATATTAAGTAGGGATTAAAAAAAAAACTACTCACTAGATCTCGTTCAAACCAATTTTCGTTGGTAGTTTGCATGTTAATGTACAACATATATTTTTTTTAGTTTTATCACTCTCTTATTTTAGAAGTTAGAGGGGGGGGGACACACATTTTTCCACTTTGGAAGTGTCTCTTGCGCAAACTATTCAATTTAGAAAAAAATGGTATTAGAAACCTCAACATCATTTTTGAACACCTATCCATAGATACCCCACACGTATAGGTTTGATGAAAAAAAAATTTTTGAGTTTCAGTTCCAAGTATGGAGACCCCCAAAATGTATTGTTTTTTTTTCTTTTTTTATGTAAAAATCTTAATGCGGTTCACAGAATACATCGACTGATCAAATTTCAACAGTATAGCTCTTATAGTTTCGGAAATAATTGGCTGTGACATACGGACGGACAGACAGACAGACAGACAGACAGACAGACAGACAGACAGACAGACAGACAGACAGATAGACAGACAGACAGACAGACAGATAGACTTGACGAATCTATAAGGGTTCCGTTTTTTGCCATTTGGCTACGGAACCCTAAAAAGTAACTACTAGTCTCCTATTGTATAAAAGTCTTGTAAGAAGTGTTTTAGAATTTTCTAGTGTAACTTGGAATCCTTTCTACTCGAATCATTCCCAACGTATAGAATCCATTCAGCGATCTTGTACTCGACATCTATCCTGGAACAGGGCCGTAGCTAGAGTCAAATTTGAGGTAGGGCAGCATTGCATAATGGTAGGGCGGAAGTAAAAAAATTATCATAATTGACGTACAGTCAATCTGGGTAACTTTGACAGATAATTGCAATATTTTACACAATATTATAAAATTCAAGCATACACGACTGTATTTTGCTTTGTTAGTGCTCTCATAACACTTTTCACCCGTAAAGATTAATTAAATTCTCTAAAAAATTATCAGTCCTTAGGAAAACCTGATTTTCTAGTCTGTCAAAGTTACCGTCATTACATGGGTAACTTTGACACACATAGAACCATTCATAGAAAAGTAGTAATTATTAGGTATATTTTGTATTAATCTGGGAAACATTGGTTTATGTTTTTCTTCTAAATGGGTATAACCGACGTAAGGCGACGTAATAAAACCATTAATTTCCAGTTTTGTCTTATATTTTATAAAATAATCAATAATCAGTCTACGACATTTGGCATTGTTATACATATTTTTAATTAGTATCAAAAAACCTTTAAAAACACGTTTAAGGCAACATTTTTTGTGTAACTAAATAGAAAAGAAGCTAAAATAATTAGAAAAAAATAATAATTTATGAACACTTGACCATAAAATGTTTATTCACCCCACTCCATATAGAGCAAATCGTCGTCAATTATGTAGGTCAAATTATGTAAAAAAATACTTCAAAACACTGTCAAAGTTAGCCTGTATAAAAATTAGTAGTTATAGTAATTAGATAAAGAGAGGTAATTATAGGAAAATGTAATTATAGGCAAAATATAAAAAATACGATAATTTCATTACAAATGATTCTACAAAATCTCTCACAAAATATTCCAAAAGTTTTACACTGTTTGAATAGCATAAACTCGGGCGCAAATTTCAGAAATGAGTTTTGACAATACCCCTGTATGAAAGCCTATTTATTTTTAAGGTGCGCTTACGGAGTTAGTTTAAAAATGTAAAACTGTAAGAAGTATTTGTAAATTGTATTGGTATCATATGAAAAATAAATCGAAACTAGTTCATGGTCACACTGTCTGTTTCCGCGAAAGCATTCGCGGACGTTTCGGAACGCTTCTGAACGAACGTCAAACTGACAGGACTGACGTTTGACGTGAGTGTGTAAAACTTATGATCGAACAACGTGTGTGACCGGCGGCGCGAGCGCAGAGCGCGCACTTATAACTCTGTAATCATAATCATCTCAAGATAAACTGTGTGTGAAGTGTACAGACAATCAAAAATAACCCTTAATCAGCTCGAGACAATAGAACAGTTACAGTGCCAATCACAAAGTGCATTCACTACCACGAGGCCGGCGACCCAAGGCAGATCCTGCAACCAGCTCGCACCATCCGCTCACCTTCCCGTAAGTACCACAACCCTACTTCTCCCTTAACCTCAACCGTTGCTGTACTGTCTTCACCGTCAAGGTGGAGCCAATACATTTTGGTCCTTCGAGCCGGATTTGAACCAGCCCTCCCCCCCCTCATACAGTCCGCTTTCAGCTCTTCTCAGCTCCTAAGCCCTTAAATTTTAGTATATTTTAGTATTTTAGTATATTTACACACCTTTCACATACCTTCGAAATTGTAATAATTCATTTTATTTTGACTCGGCTCAATTATATCTTATTATATCTCCTTCTGGTATTGTTATATACATGCAACATACCATATATCAGCTCTAAAGGTACCTATTGTCCATATTTCTAAACAAATTTCACATTTTTATAATAATTTTTATAACAATTTCAACTCACCCACATTTAAAAATTGTCATAACCTTTGGAATCTATTTATTATAACAGTTAAGAAACCCATATCAGAGGTTAATATTAGTTCATCTGCTTTTAATAAGCATTGCTTTCAGCCCTTTTTATATACTTGAACCTTCAAGCAAGGTCTTATTCACATAAAATTACTTATATCAACCTACCTTAAAACTAAAAATATATAATATAAATTTTGAAATTACTTTCCCAAGTCGGCCCAAGTCATCATAAACTTGTTAAAGTATATAACTAAAGGTTTCCTATTACATTAATACATAATTTCTGCTCATAATTCACAAAATTTAGGTTATAACAGTGGAATATGTATAACCGACTTCGGTCAACTTTATAAATTGTGTTTCTTTGTTCACTTTCAATTCGGCCCATCAAATGCAACATAAATACAACAATAGTGTTTTGTTGACATTTAAAATATATTTTATTTGAAATAAGATTCAAAGAAAAACCCTCCAATGGGTAAATATATAAGAAGTTGAAGCCATTTGGGTTATTGCATCATATGTTCACATTTATATACAATCATTAATACAATTTAATTAATACAAGTAATTGTTTCAATATTAATTAGTTTTCTCTTGGTTAACATAAATAACCTTCACAACTTCTCTTAGGGTTCAGTTACTAAAGCCCAATTTAAATAGATAAGGCACAAATTCCGGCTTCTAGTTTGTTTTAATTTTTATTAATAATTTTATGGTTATTAATTATCTTCTCACTCAACTCAATACATAATACTCATACAGGGTGTGTCGACATACAGGTTGATATTTGTTTCTAGTCACATACAATAATTCCTTTTTTATTTTTCTATTTTGTTTTTTCTCATTAACTTCAATCAGCACTTCCTTTAAATAATGCCCACCACCGCACAGGCCATCCTCTACCAGGAGGCCTCAAAGGCGATAACTGCCTTGCTTGAGATGGCAGAAGACCTTGTCGGCCCCGAACCCACGGTCACACCAGATGAGTTTTATAGTCGGTTCACTAAACTAAAGGCTTATAAGCAGAGGTTAGACGCTGTCTTCTATAAGATCCTCGACTCGGCTGACCTCACCAGCGAGCAGGAACAGTATTATACGGATAACCACGATGAGGCCATCGAAGACTACACACGTGTCATGGTCATCCACTATAGGCTTCGGGCTATGCCTTCAGCACCAGCGCCTCCTCAGCCCTCCCAGACCTAAAGGGCAGGACTTCTTCAGCTCTCCCATTCCCAACAAGCTGCCCCCGCTCAGCCCACTCGCCCAGGATTCAGCTCGCTGGTGGAGGATGAAAGGTCACCACCAGCGACTCCTCAGCTCTCGCAGTCTCAACAGGCTGCCCCCGCTCAGCCCATCCGCCCAACATACACTTCTACGCCATCGCCCACGTCTCCCGGAGCAGTTACCCCTGTAGCTCCGCACCGCCAGGATGAGGTGCCTCCGGCAATGCAGTCGGCCTCTCACCCCCCTAATGGGCCTCAGCACGTCTCCGCTCACGCCGTACAGGCGCACTCCCCTAATAAGTCTCAGCACGTCTCCGCTCACGCCGCACAGGCGCGCCGCCCTGATAAGCTTCAGCACACCTTCACCCACGCCGCTCGTCGCCTTCCACCCCTTCTTCGGGAGCGGCCCAGACCGCGCCCCGCTAATAGGCGTCAGCACACCTCCGCCCACGCCGCTCAGGCGAACCCCTCTCCACGAAGACAGCGCTCCCCTAATAGAACTCAGCACACCTCGGCTCACGCCGCTCAAGCGCGCCTCCCTCCACGAGGACCGCGCCCCCTTCCACGAAGCTGTCGCCCCTCTATTAGAACTCAGCACACTTCGGCTCACGCCGCTCAGGCGCGCCCCCCTCCACGAGGACCGCGCCCCCCTCTACGAGGACCGCGCCCCCCTCCACAAGGACCCGGCCCCCCTAATAGGTCTCAGCGCCTCTCCGCCCACGTCGCACAGGTGAGACCCCCTACACGAACCAGTTCTCGGTCGCCTGGCCGGGAGTCTCGGGGAGGTCGTCGTCATCCCCAATGACAACTCTTAGCCCATGAGCTACGGCCATGGGCATCTTTGTCGCCCCCGACACTTCTTATAGTTCTTATTATTTCTTATATATTTTTTCTTCACACACTCAGCACACACATTCAGCATACATTCAGCACACACTTCCACACCCCCTGTTCTCTGAACCTTCAGATTTGAACCTTTCATGGTCGGCCTCTCACTGCTCGCTCCCGAAGAGCCCCTACAGGACAGATTTGTCTCCCTATAGACGCTTTCAACTCGTGAAAGCTCCCTATCAGCTCTGTTGGACTATATGGACCAACCCTTACCAACATCCCTCCAAACCCGATCCAAACGGCTCTCCCCATCTCCTGCTCCTCGAGTTGGTGGACCTGGATACGGCTGCTGGACAGCTGCGGAGACCTGCGTGCAAGATCGCCAGGCTCCCACTGGACTCAGCTCGGGATGATGAATCTGTCCCGGCCCCCCAGGATGTTTCCGCGAAAGCATTCGCGGACGTTTCGGAACGCTTCTGAACGAACGTCAAACTGACAGGACTGACGTTTGACGTGAGTGTGTAAAACTTATGATCGAACAACGTGTGTGACCGGCGGCGCGAGCGCAGAGCGCGCACTTATAACTCTGTAATAATAATCATCTCAAGATAAACTGTGTGTGAAGTGTACAGACAATCAAAAATAACCCTTAATCAGCTCGAGACAATAGAACAGTTACAGTGCCAATCACAAAGTGCATTCACTACCACGAGGCCGGCGACCCAAGGCAGATCCTGCAACCAGCTCGCACCATCCGCTCACCTTCCCGTAAGTACCACAACCCTACTTCTCCCTTAACCTCAACCGTTGCTGTACTGTCTTCACCGTCAAGGTGGAGCCAATACACTGTCAATGTTACCCGAATCAATCAAAGTTAGCCAGATTGTACGTAGTCAAGTGTTGAGGATATGTTGACCAAGTCCAATGTTCATTTTCTCAATGGCATATGACATATCATATGCCAAACCAAATGCTAAGTAGGTCGGATATGGCAGTCATTCCTCCAGTTGTCTACAACAACCAGAAGATAGCTCTGAGTGCAGTAGTAAATAACTTGCGGCTATATATGGACTCTACACTTGATTGGCGAGCACAAGTGACACATGTCAGCCAGAAAGTTACTTCGTGTCTTCGCGCTTTATACCGTCTTAAAAACTTCCTTCCCGCTAAAACCAAGGCTACGCTTATGCAGTCCCTAATAAATCCCCTGATCGATTATGGTGATGTGTTATTTTGACCTGCCTACCTCCATAATAAACCCCTTCTCAATAACTGCATTCAATTCGTTTTGGTTTCAATTCTCAAATATGTGTCTGCTTTACGTTCCCAGCTGCAATGGTTCCCAATTCGACAGCGCCGCAGTTTGCGTGCACTCACTTCTCTTTTTTCTTTCCTCTTCTCCCCATCGTTACCTGAGTACCTCGTACCTCACTTTTGTCTCTTATTCTCAAACCATGACCGAAACCTTCGGTCAAGGAACAATATGCTTCTCCTTTACCCCCCTCGCACCTCTAATTTCCCTTCCCTTCCTTCTTCGTGCAGTCAGAATGCGCTACCTACTGAAATCAGGATGTCCACAAACCGCCTCACATTCAAAATGAAAGTACGTGATTTACTCCGGAATGAATTGGCAGAACGATCACAACGATAATACCCGACTGAGTATTTAGATACGCAATATATATAATTACATTTATTTATATATGTATGTCTATGTATGCCTGTGTATATGTGGATTTATGTGTGTATGTATTCAATTTGCGGTTTACCTTCGAACAAAATAATTCAAAAAAGAATAATTGGAGGTCGTGAGGCAAGGTTCGCGGAGTTCCCGTGGCAGGCCCACGTGAGGATCTCGGAGTTCCAATGTGGAGGCGTTCTTGGTAGGTTCAAGATCTTACTAGGGGCCGTTATTAATCACGTGAAGCTCGAAAGGGGGGAGAGGGTTTAACGAAAATAACGAAATATCACAAGGGGGGGAAGGGGGTACAGTATAAGTTATCACGTGTATTTATTTTTTCGTCAAGCGCGTGATTTGTAAACCAAAAACCAAAATACGTATGTTTATATACATGTTTGGTATCTTCATCCACTGTTATAAACCCTAATGTAATAATAACAGTAAATTTGTGTATATTACTTACAACTATTAAATTTGAATAAATGAAAATGGTTTACAATAAAGGTGATACCTACATTTACAACTACCTTGTCAGGTTTTATATCCTAAGCCTGCACCTACCACATCATATTCCTACATCACCTGAAAGTTGACTGGCAGAGAATGCCACATGGCATTAAGTCCGCCTTTGTGCTACATGCGCATTAAGTTTAAAATAAAATAAAATAAATGTGCTCCGAAGCTCGGGCTGCTAAATCAAGCACCACGTATATCACTGACGTCTAGGTCAGTGATGTACATTCAATAGCTCCTTGTAGACAAATAATTTGTCTAGCAGAACATGTGCATTGATCAATAGGTCTGTTAGTGCCACGGATAGGGCGCCGCCGGAAAACGGCGCGCAGGAGCTTCGCCCGACTCCTGAGTCAAGTAGAAGAGGGCTACCGGGTCCAGGGCGGGTTAAAGAAGTTACGCCCAACATTTGTAACACGTAAGCTCCGCTTTGCCACCTGGAACATTGGCACCTTAACCGGTCGTGCGAGGGAGTTAGCCGATTTACTCTCCAGGCGGAGGGTAGCCGTAGCGTTCCTGCAGGAGACTCGGTGGAAGGGCAGTAGATCCCGGTTCATTGGGAATGGCTACCAACTGATATACACAGAGGCACCTGGTGGAGAGAACGGAGTGGCCGTGGTGCTTGCCGGGTGGCTTCAGACTGGCATTTTAGAGTTGATGTAGCGACCGTCTTATGGTCGTAAGGGTGCTTATCGATGGAATTATTACCCATCTGATAAGAGCTTACGCGCCACAGGCAGGTTGTAGCGAAACCGTAAAGATGTCGTTCTGGAGCCAACTCAGGGAGGTTCTTCGCGGCATTCCTTTGTAGCAGGGAATCGTTCCGGGTGGTGATCTAAATGGGCATGTGGGTGAGGGTTGTGTGGAGTTTAAGCGTGTTCATGGTGGTTTCGGTTATGGCATGCACAACAAAGAGGGTGAAGACATTTTACGAACATGTGCGGCTACCGATCTTGCCTTGGAGACACGTTCTTTAAAAAGAAACCGGAACACCTTATCACCTACAAAAGTGGGAGGCACTCAAATCGATTTCCTCCGAGAAGACACACTATTAGCAAAGTGGCCAACTGCAAAGTCATACCCGGAGAGAGTCTCACTGCACAACACCGTTTCCTTGTCATGGACCTCTGTGTGAAGCCCAAAGACAAACATGTAGAACGCTGCCAGCGCCGGATCAGGTGGTGGCGGTTTGATGAAGTCACGTCTCAAAAGTTCGCCTCGCCCTTCATTGACAAGTGCGCTGGAGCTGAGAGCAAATTGGTTCAAGACAGTTGGGACAAGATTCAGGCAGCTATTCTTGATTCGGCGACAGCGGTACTGGTCGTGTCTAAGGACGGACGCAAATGTAACAGGGATATTTTTTTTTCGTAACGTCGGTCCTAAGTGAAAAAATATTCATTGCAAACGACACAAAAATATTCATTGAAATAATATTAAAACATTAAAACTATGTAAACATTGGCGATTTGAAAGGAGTGGCCGCGAGTTTTTATTGCCATGTTCTTTTCTCCGGCTCTACCTATTGTTTGCGAACATGGCATAAATGTACATGTAGAATCTTGACCTGTCACAAGAGATGTATTGCATCCTAAGTGAATAAAGAATTTTGAATTTGAATTTGAATTTGAATACATAAAAATAGAAAAAAAAAAACAATACATTTTGGGGGTCCCCATACTTGGAACTGAAACTCAAAAAAAATTTTTTCATCAAACCTATACGTGTGGAGTATCTATGGATAGGTGTTCAAAAATGATGTTGAGGTTTCTAATATCATTTTTTTCTAAACTGAATAGTTTGCGCGAGAGACATTTCCAAAGTGGAAAAATGTGTCCCCCCCCCCCTCTAACTTCTAAAATAAGAGAGTGATAAAACTAAAAAAAAAATATGTTGTACATTACCATGCAAACTACCAACGAAAATTGGTTTGAACGAGATCTAGTGAGTAGTTTTTTTTTAATACGTCATAAATCGTAACACGCAATTTACCTTTCATCCAATCAATACACTAGTATAAAAACATCGATGAAAGTTACAACGAACTACAAGAACTTTTATGTGATGTTACTTGCTGATACGGAACCCTTCATGGGCGAGTCCGACTCGCACTTGGCCGCTTTTTTTTATTTCAAACTACAAATAATTCAATTATAAAAAAATATCTTAGTTTTTGATATTTTTAAGGTAGGGCATTCTGATTTCAAGGTAGGGCATTGCCCTGCAATGCCCTCCCCTAGCTACGGCCCTGTCCTGGAAGCATGGGTTTGGGCGAAGAATTTCTTACATAGATCGATTAAGAAGATTTAAGTTAGACTCACTTGGCAAGCGTCGAAGAATGGCTGACTTAAAGTTTTTGCATGGAATACTAAACGGGAAAATATCTGACTCTGACTTGTTGGGGAAAATAAAGATAGGGGTACCATTTAGACCTCCACCACTTCGACAACCAATAACAAATTTGTTTGTTTTGCCCAGATGTCGTACTAATCTTGGAATGAATTCACCAATTGTAAGAATGTGCAAAACATATAATTATTTTAACGGGAAGCATTTTACGGGAACTTTTGTGGAAGGGTATGCTCTGAGTCGACTCCTGTATGAGTTGTATCTCTTGTTACAACAAGAGATGTTACATAAGTATGTATTTTGTTTCTGGTTTTTTCTTTTTCATTATTTTATTGTTTTTTTTTTTGTATGAGAATGTAACTTGAAGATTTATTTATATGCGAGAAATAATCGCTAAGGAAGAAAAAAAGTAGATATTAGTTGTAAGTTTTTATTGATAATGTCTTTTTGAAACTCGCATATGTAGTTTATATATTAATATAAAGTGGCAAAAGCTGTGGACACATATTATTTATGTATGTACTGGATCCAAACGTTATAAAACTAGGTATTAAGATATTTTGTACTATACATTGTTTGTGTTCCTTGAAATAAATAAATAAAAAAAAAAAAAAAAAAATTGGATTTCAGAAAAGGGATATATCCTTTTTCCCTTCGAATATTATAATATTCCACTGAAATGATTAAAATAAAATCACAGAAGATTACAGCAAAAAACAGCTGCTCAATTGACGCAACATGTATTCGTCCAATACAATATTATTTTATATCCAGTAGCTTACCAGCATTCCACGGTAAGAATGAAATTGGTCGTTATATTTTTTGTGTTTGAAAAAAGGCAAAGTGTTTTTTTCACGATATTTCCGTCGTCTCAAGTTAAATTCAGCGAGTAACAAAATGTTGCGTTCAATAGTCTTCAGAGTCTCATAAAAAAATCCACTGTACACTTTTGGTAACCTAGTTAAGGCATTGGCTAAGATGTATACTAGCTTTCGTCCGCGGCTCCGCCCGCGTGTATCTCGATTATTGCAGTAAAAAGTAGCTTATGTGTTATTTTGGTAAGCCTTATTACTGTTTCATCCAAATCCTTTCAGTAGTGTTTGCGTGAAAAAGTAACAAACATACATACATACATATTCACAAACTCCCGCTTTTATAATATTAGTAAGGAAAGGTATAATAGTACCCATAAATATGTCGGTAACATACACATGTATCATAGCGACAGAGTTAAATCTATTTTCATCCATAAATAACTTTTTGTAAATGATTAAAAGTGAATAATGATAACAAGTCTTATATAAGGGGATATATCATAAAATAATAAATTTATGAATGTAATTTGCATTGCTAGAAAATCCAAACCGTCTTTCAAACCATTTAAGTTCAGTTGAAGTAGATAGTGATCTTGTTCGTGCCAGGCCACTCCCAGAGCAATTGAAGGACGAGAGTGTCCATGGAGTTTCTTGTCTGTTCTTCTCTATAGGATCTACGAATTGGAACAGACGATTAGCTTCACGACTGACTACTGACTGACTACTTGACATTTCAAAAGTGCCGAAGTGCCGCTGTATGGTTTATTTGAAATATAATTTTTTGATTTGATTTGAGAACATTTATTTCTTCTGAAGCTTAGTGTAATTTTGTGCATACATTTAGTAACAATTAATATGTCTATAAGACTCATTAAATTCTGTCTAGTTTCGTTCAGATGACTATTTAACAAATCTATACTAATAATTTAAAACAATTTTGTTTGTTTGGTTCAACGCATCAATCTCAGGAACAGTTGGTTCAAGAAATTATTCAAAGCTTGTCTAACCCATTTATTGAAGAAGCCATACCTATAACATTACGCTGCGATCAATAAGAGCCGAGCATTCTATACACGCGTAGTTGCGTGGGTTGCTGGTCATAAATAAAAACTTTAATAAACTTCTTACAGAGGTAGGTAATGATTGTGGTTATTATTAATTGTCTTGTTATTACAAACACTGTCATGTTTAACGACACTAAGAAATACCTACGTTTTCTTGTACTATGGAATTTTCCTACCTATAGACTAATTGTCGGTCTAGTTGACGTAACTACGTGAAAATTCACTTGATGGTCAACCACGTATAAAGCCCGATTTCCACCGCGAGCGGAACGGACCCATTAATTACTCCTTTTACCTCGCAATACAAAACTGCATACATGTGTTTCCACCAACAAAGAGTTGATTCATTTCTCATTTTCCGTTCGTCTCGCTCCGCCGAGTCCGCTCTGTCATTACACGCTCGCAGTATCAAAACTCTTTGTTGGTGGAAATGCAAACCTATTTTGTTTAAAAGGAGTCCGTTCCGCTCACCATTTCTCGCTCATTACCCTTTCGCGGTGGAAACCGGGCTTTAGGCTCTTTAAAGTTAGCTTACAAAATGACTAAGTCTGACATTAGTTTCTCTATTTTCTGGTAACCTCAGTAATGTATGGCCTTAACCCTCTCCTGAGAGTAGACTCGAGCAATGCAGTGTGACGTTATATTGGTGGGAATATTAAAACTATGTCTCTGTTCACCGGTTGCCGTTGATTTCGGAGCAAGACCTCTAAGTAGATCGTAGTTTTCAAAATCATGTTTTTGCAACGACTTTAGATACTTCCGTGTGGTCACCTTTACTCCTCATCCAGTATGTGTCGTAAGACTCGACTACGAGGACAACAGCATTGTAAAGAGAAGTACAATTTGGAACAACAATTAAAAACAACAACCTTATAAAACAATTAACACTTGTGGTGTGACTCTACTCTGCCTGATGGAAAGCATGAGTAGAATCCGGGAGTAGGGGTCACCATCCGCATTGTGAATATAGACAATATAGCATGCTGACCCACAATGGCAGCCTAGTTGAATGCAACTGCATCATTGTCCTCCGTTCTCATATTCATGAACGAAATACGACAGCACCCGTGTCCTGTGTGAGGGTAGTATTGCCCCGGTCGAGCGTGAATCTACTAGCTTGGTGATGGTGATGGTGATGAGGGGTGTTGGCTTAATGTGCATGGCGACGGAAAGAACATTATTAAAGCAGTAAATTAGTCTCCTATATACAACAAATTAGTCACGCAGTACTCATAAATTTTGATTGGTATAGTTTTAATGATGTATTCGGAAGTCATAAATTAAAAGTGAAGACTTTGTAATAAGGCTATGTAATCAACTGTCCGTAGGTTGTTGTCGTAAATATAATTAATGGCCGCCAGAAAGATCGCCTACAAGTTCTACATATAGATATAGATACATTGGGCCACAATCTGATCTAAATGAACAAATTTCTCGAATCTGTTTCCTCAATTAGTGAGATCAATTTCATGTAAATACTGCGTGGGGCCCCTGTATATATCTATATCTATACAGATCAATAAAATTTTAATGTCTGTTTGTAATTTCAAACTATCAGATTTTCATGAAAGCTTATTTTAAATACGGTACTTATGTTTCTGTTTGTTTCCGGCTAATCTATGGAAAGGTTAAACCGACGTTGAGGAAGCATTCACTGAAAGATAGCTGATAACATTAGGTGTAACTTAGGCGTTAGACTAGCTTCGCACTGCGTCATCACTTGTACAACAACAAAACAACAACAACGGCTATCAACGCAGAGTATAGTTAGTACATATAGGGATTTCTTTTCTAGGGTTGATACACTTGGTTCCTCAGATACTGGTACTTGGTACAGCGTGCGGTTATTGATCGGTTCGAGTCCGACATAACCACCAGCTAGTTGTATCCGGATCAAAGAAAGTATAAATATATACAAATCAAAAATGTTTTATTTTCACATCAAATATTACAAAGTACCCATAACTGTGACATCCAAACTAAGTAAAAACTTGTCACGTGAAAGCCGAGTAGATTGCCTCTAGATGTTTCACAAAAGTAGCACATTATGCAATAAGTTAATACATTGTACAAATAGAATAACAAGCTATAATCTCCAAACTTATATTAAATACAAAACACATATTTCGTTTCGGCTAAAGCCATCTTAGACCATTTCACAAATGTATCATATTTTATTAAAAATAATAAGGAACCCTAAAAACAAGCTTTCGAATTAAAATTGATGAAGGTATAAAAAGTACAATAAAAGTTGCAACGCGAAGTTTAAAGGTACGCGCACACTGAACCTGGTGGACAACACCACACAAACTATTGAGTGGATTACGTTATTATTATTTTACGCACTCAATGTTGAAGGTTTTTAAAATATTTTGTTATACTTTACTTTGAACTAACACACTTAAAGACTATTGTACAAATCCAAATAATACAGACACAGGATTAATTATGTCAGACACAGGATTAGTCATGTCGTAACTTTTTTAATATATAAAACTGGCTGAGTCCCGCGTCGTTACCCGCGGTTATTAATGGAAATTGTGTGTAACCCCGCTGAGCGAAACTAATCTATAATAGCCTAATTACTCCTCATGTCATCAGCTAACTGCCAGTTAAAGTTACGTCAATATCGGTCCAGATCCAGACAAAAAATTAAAAAAATGTTGTTTTGATGGAAGTATTGCGTACACTTTGATATTGCAAAACAGACACTTTAAGTTTATTTATTTGTATAGATATAGATGAACAACTTGATAATTTAGAGAAAATTGTTTGGTAATTACCAAAGCACGTTGTCATAACAGCCTCAGGATATTCTGAAGCCGTCTCCCATGTTTAAATTGACCGGGACTAACTCTTTAATCAAGCTAATCGCTCGACAGATCATAAGTAATCAACTTGAATTGTTTGTGTACTGCCCGGTCTCCATAGCTATCGTGTTCTGTTAGATATTCGATTTTTTAATTACTTCTTATGATAACTGATAATTGGAAGATGATTCTGACAAATTCTACAAATATTATAAACGCGATAGTATGTGATTATATATGTATGTATATTTGTAGCTGTTTCTCGCAAAAAATACTGATGAAAAAAAAAAATAGCTTACACATCGGAATAGCACATAGGCTACTAGGCTACATAGGGTGGAGCCGCGGTCAAAAGCTAGTTATATATATAGTATAGTTATACCGCAGTCGTTCATTTCGATTACTCCAAAAAGAAACTGTTTTTCTAAGCTTATAAACTATTTCGAGGTACTATGCAATAATGTTTTAGCATAAAAAGAAAAAAAGTGCTATCCAACAAAAATAAATAGTTTGTTGCTCCCCAGTGTATAGTAACCCTTTTCTTGAACGAGATAAACGATAAAGCCATGGCTATTAATTCTGCGGGAGAATAATAAAAACAAAAAAAGGCTTTATAAAAAGACAAGAACAGTAAAACGCTGAGGCTGGACCGGTTGGCTACCGGCTACCGGCACTACGACTCTCCGCTCCTCACACTCGATACTCTTAAGGCGTAGCTAGAAGCTGATGGTGTATACGACATATTTACCAAGCAATCTTTGCAAACTGACAGCAGGTTATATTGAAATGGTTTTTTTTATTATCTTTATTTATATTCAACTAGCTGATTACTACTCCTTACGTCACCAGCTATCTGCCACTGAAAATCCCGTCAAAATAAGTAGATCCATTCCAAAAATTAACCGGAATAAATTGACAGACGGTGGGCAAAAATTAAAAAAAATACTTTTATTCAAGTGAAAATGTCCGTGTGGTGAAGGATTAAGAATACAAAGTGTCACCACCCCTATTAATTCCATGGGTGTCGTAAGAGGCGACTAAGGGAACAAAATAAGCAGCTAACATCACTGCCAAGAGAAGGAAAACTTGAAACAAACCCAATACCAACCCGCCTGGCCAGCGTGGTATAGTAGGCTAAAACCTCCTTCCTAAGGAGACGCCTATGTCCAGCAGTGGACTGTTAAAGGCTGTTGATGATGATGACTTTTATGTATTTGCAAAAATGGAGATATACAAATATCTTAATAATATTATAACATGTGACCCATGTGTGTTTATGAAGCCGTATATGTATACTTTCATATGCATTAAGTAAAAACTGTTTATTAGATGTTACAAACAGACAATTCAATTTTATTTATTAGTGTTTAGATTATTTATGGCATACTCTACTAACGTGTGTATTTCTAAGGTACGTTGGAGATCCCTTTTTTAAAAACCAAGTAGCTATTATAAGTAGATTAAATGAAATTACATTTGATAAAGAATCAGTAAACGCACTCTATGGAATTTATTATACCTACTATGCCTATCGTCTTCAATAAGACATATATATAGGGTCTAGGCATAAAGAACGGTAATGTCCTAAACGAAAGTGCTTCACCTTAAGCGAACACGGTGAGCTAAATGTTTGTATTATTCTCATCTCCATTTCCTGCGGAGCGGAGTCAGGCGGTAGGCAGAACTCGACCCATCAATCTTGGCCGCCAAGTGCTTGGCGGAATAATCAATAGCCCATTGTTCTCCAGCCAACATCACCGGGCCGCGTTAGAAGGAAAACTTATGGACGCACAGATAACGCAAATATATATGCGCGTTTGAAAATTATTGTTGCACATTAAACTGAATTTGCAGGCTTTTCTAAATTGTTCTTGGGAGAGTGTTGGCTTGACTTCGTAAGGATGATACATATACGTGCCAAGTGGCAATGGATTCGCCACGCGGGATGCCGAAGGCCGTGCAAGGGGAGGAAGAAAATTGGGAAAGGGGACCCCAGGCGAAACCAGACGCAACCGGACTAACGATCCGATAATGATAAATGTATTTATATCGTCACTACATAGTATAAAACAAAGTCGCATTCTCTGTCCCTATATCCCTATGTATGCTTAAACCTTTAAAACTAAGCAACGTATTTTGATGCC
This sequence comes from Phragmatobia fuliginosa, assembly GCA_932526445.1. NCBI lineage: Eukaryota > Metazoa > Arthropoda > Insecta > Lepidoptera > Erebidae > Phragmatobia > Phragmatobia fuliginosa. The sequence continues at coordinate 20,541,000 of OW052073.1, read as the reverse complement.
ATTTTCTTTAATAGATAGTGTGACTCAAGAGGAAGGTTTATATGTATAATACATGCATAATAATTATAGTAGAGAAACATTGATAATTTTAAAGGTTTCTAATGTGATGACGTAAATAAACCCATTTTTTACGCTTACATTGCTAACGTTGGCTGTACCCTATGAGATAGATCAAAATAATGTGCTACAGTATTGTATACCTTTAAAAGGTCTACAAAAAAGTCCGCGATGGTATATGTCTATCTCTTAGGGATAATCCACAATAACCATTTCTTTATTTTTTCTTTTTACGAGAAATAATGGCTTATTTACGAAGCGATTTTAAGCAATACAGTATTAATCCTTACCCAATTAATTACATACACACTTTAAATACATTGTGCATTTAGTATAGAATAATATGGCTCTTTACAGTATCTAATTTAAATAATTTTTTTGAAGATATTACAGATTTAAAATGCAGGAACAAAGCGATTGTGACGGTACCAGCCGGGGCCAGTTAGTTGGCGCTGTTGTCGATTTGTCACTATCAGTTAATAATTAAACACAATACTATAATAAGAATTAATATTCTAAGGCGGTACGAAGTTTAAGTCACCTAGTTATATATGAATATATCTAGGTGTGCCATCAGAGGCATATACGATCGTCTCTATTTTCATTATTGTCGAAGTCTAGAGACGCCGCTAAAGAGACACGAAAGCTATGTACTCTGTTAGTTTTGTAGCATGTTATTTCCCCAGTTACTACTGTCTGACGTTCAAACAGATATCTGATTTCCTCCTCACAAAGACATGGACACAAAAAGATTCAGAGCCTGATAAAATTTAGCAATCGTGACGGTAGTGATTTTATACACTTCACGCTCATACCTGGCGATAAGATCATTCATAGACTAATAGCATTTTTTCTCTTACTGCACTGTTGGTGGTGGCGTGGGTCACGCTTTACTAACAGCCTCGTTAACCCTAACCCTAACTTAGCTAAATGGTAATAAATACTAGGAGCTTCTTAAGTGAAAATTAATCTCACAGCAGTGTGTTATGTTATGTTACACTGAATTTAGCATACTTATTTCAAGGTATACCTACAGGAGCAATCGATACGTAGGAGTATTTAAATCATTGCTTCTTTATATTTCGAATTTGAGAGCCCGTTCATTCGATAGTCATGAAATTACCCATTAATTATATTATAAACGTTGAACAGAAAAAATATCTTTACATGAGTGTGATGGTTTTATAGCCATCAGTTTATACTACAAACATTAAATTAAGCGATTGTAATGAAATGCAACTAAAAAAATCTGTTATTTTGTTTTAACACATTATTACCTATAACAAATAAAGGAGTTGTAAAAAATAATAAGTTACACGAAAAAACTAAATTAACAATAGTCGATACCTACTTTATTGAGTTATATTGTTATAACAAGAAGTAGATGTGAGCTTATTTGGTTGGTTAATAACAAAAACTCAAGGTCTAACGTCGCCACGTCGTGACAAATCGATTAATTTCAGTTTTGTACCTACTAGGTATAAAAAATGTGAACAATTGAAATACGGACATATTGGTGATGAAGCCCGTTAGAGCGCGCCTTTATCAAGTTTAACGTGACCTGTCCTGTTTACACACAAACTACAAAAAGTAAAAGAAAGATCAAACACGGACCCATATGTGTGTGTACATTTGTTGAAAGTTGGTCGAGTGTGTACCGGCCCTTACTTGCTCAGTTCATGCAAACAGCGCGATCAAATAATGTGACAACTTAAGATATTTCTGACAACTTTATAGTTCAGCCACCAACTTTACATCTATTCCCTTGCTATGATGAAGTGCTACAAACATAAACGTTATTAAATTTAGGAAATATATAAAATTTTTGAGAGTGACGTCATCTCAACGCTAATTTAGGTAGTCAAAACAAAAAATACAAGACAACACAGACGCTAGCGATGGTAGAAAGAGATTGACGCTTAACAATTTACGGGGGCTGGGTATTTTTTCACTTTGGCATTAAACTGTAGTCATTAGCAACAAAAGCGATTGTCGCGGGATTAAGTGTTTATAAGTTTATCTGAAGTTAAAATTTGTAGTGATGGTGCATGTTGTCAGGAAGGTGTGTTTTATTACTTATCGAAAGGATATCCTCATTGATCATTTGCTCCATTCTTGAATTGATTCATCATATATTTATTTAAAATTATTGATTGATAAATTTTTCAGTTTCTTAGATAAATAGTCTATCACATTTTTGTTACTTTTCATTCCATTCTATTAGAAATTACTAAATTTATAGTTCAATGAAATAACTGAAATCCAGAGTTTGCCTAAAAACCTTCAAGTAAACAACTAAAAATGATCTCAATTATTTACAGAAGGTACGAAAGTTTACAATCATTATTCACAAGACTCGCTAAATAATGAAACACGTTAAACAATATACAAAAGATAAATTTAAAATATGGGTGCAATTAATTTGCATCTGTTTGTTTTAAAACAAGGCTGCACAAAGAGACTACATGTGGCCGCAAGTGCTGCAAGTGCTGCAACACTGAAACTAAAATAACTTGACATGTAGGACAATATATCTGACACTTTATTGCCACAACAAGATGATACCTTCTGCCTCGAGTTTGATTGCCCTGGAACATATATTTAGCTTAATACTTCAACGGTCAGATACCTACAATATCCAAAGGTCGAGTTGATAAATGAGCGAACTGTTTGCCAGGCCTGTGAAATAATATTAGAACAACTGAGACTGTCTAAAGTATTGAGTGGTCTAGCTTAAAGTTTGTATGTATTCTAGGACCTGAAAATACATATAACAACAACAGAGTTACAGCTTAACATCCCAATACTTTTCTAATTTTTTTTTTTAAAGAAATTCAAAAATATTATAAAGCTGCAGTTCGTGAGTTTGTGCGGTTGTAGGGATTGTCTGGATCAACAAAAACGATTAAGAAAAAAAATCACTAATAGAAATCCTGTTTTAGGCTATATTCTAACCCGAAAAATGATTACCGCAATATTCGATTCACATGGGCGATGCTATGGGATAAAGCTTGTTTAAATATAAAGAGTCAGTAAGTATTTCTAATTTTATGTTTCTCTGTTCAGGTATATTAAGAAACCAGCCAATCATATCGTTAATATAAAACCAGATTCCCGGCTGATAAAAGAAATTCAACTCGTAACAGATTGATTACATCGTTGTTTTTTAAGCCTTATCGGCTCCAGTTTCAAGTGAATTTGAACTGTTTGGAGACCTTTGTGCGCCCAGGTTTATGTGTAAATATAAATTTAGTGCTCGTTTAATCCCTTACGATTGCTATGTCAGCATAATAACATATAAAACGAGACGATTTTTGTTTATTTAGTATTTGGCACATGCAATGTGCTAAAACATGCTTGCCTTACTCAGAGCTCGTGTACACAACAGCACCCTTGAACTCTCATTTACATGTTTCATAATGTTGAAGAGCTTCATCAAACATATTTTATGGCTCAATGTGTTTACTTACCTTTTAATCATCTCTGAGTTTTTACTCTGTGTTGTATAAAGGCTTGACTATGGCAGCTTTGATAACTACATAATTATACCTACCTAAGCATTCATTCAATTATTAGTTATTGGCATACAGCAAGCAGGTCTTTAACCTTTAAGAATGAATATCTTAGCTTTCGTTACATTAATGAATGACAATAAGATAGTCTTATTTAATGAGGCATATTCAAACAGAAATAATGTTATTTATAGTTATAGTTTGTAATTTTATATGTTTACTTTATAATGAAATGATAAATAGAACAAGTGCGTGTCAGGCCACGCACAGGAAAGGGTTCCTCAGTCACCTATAATGGTATGTGGATTTAAAATCGTATCCAATAGATAATTGTTATGTTTACGTATTAATACGTTAATTTTGTATGACGTTTTCCAAGTGAGCGCATTTTACCATATAAGCCTTTATAACTCCTGAACTAAGAAAGTCATCTAATCAGTTATAGTTTTCCTTCAAAGCTCATTACATGGACCATGATCACGACTTTTTTCAGATTTTTTGAGCCAGCCGTTTAGCTTTTAGAGGGGGGGGACGCCCTGTTTTTACAAAAAAGTGCCCTTTAAAGTGAAATATCTCGCAAACGGATACCTAAATCAAAAAATCGTCTAGGAAACCCTTTATTGTTTTTAAAAGACCTATCTAATGATACTCCACACGATGGGGTAGCCTCGAGAAAAAAAAATCATCCCCACTTTACGTGTAGGGGAGGTACCCCAAATAAAATTATTTTTCATAATTTTATTGTAGCACTTTGTCGACGTAATTACAACACGTATTCATGCAAACTTTCATCTTTCTAGCACTTACCGTTTGGACGGTAAGTCGAGGACGGACGGACGGACGGACGGACGGACGGACGGACGGACGGACGGACGGACGGACGGACGGACGGACGGACGGACGGACAGACGGACATGACGAATCTATAAGGGTTCCGAGTTATGAACTTCGGAACCCTAAAAAGCAGAAAAGGTGAGATGGATAGAAGAGGAGCAATATTTAAACCGTAATAACAGTATGAACTACGTATTTTATTTCCTACATTTCATATACATTAGACGAAACCTGTACCGTCTAATGTTATTTAACTATATACATGTAACTACAAACATTGATAAAATTTGTCTAATGAAACCCAGACACACTAACCGCAGACATGACCGCTAACCACTACACAAACCCGCTATTAACAAAAGTAAATTTCAATAAAGTAACAAAACAGTTTTGTCTCCTATATTCCTATGGAGAATGTACAGTATAGTATCCTTCGTCAATCCGAGATTGATCCTTCAAATATTAACAACCGGAGCGAATCAGTGCGTCAAACGCCGGCCGGAGTAAATCGTAGTAGGGAGAATCAGGTTTATTATTACAATGTAAATATCATCTAACGACTGTGGAGCCCTAAGCCTTCAACTTGAAACTACAAACCTTAACTGGTTGGAGAGAACCGGTATCGGCCGTCCCACTCTCCAACCCTGCGTCGGAGAGGGACGCTGATAAGAAATGGCCAAACAAGTCCTGAAGAAGATAACACTGTTGTATTTCATTACGTTTGTTGTGTTTACCTAACTTGTGAGGAGATCTACTAAACTGGCGTGTTTATAACACATGTGGTAATGTGCACTACATATCTTACCATAATGCACTTCAAAGATAAGTACTTTATCCTTTAATTTATAAATCGCACGATTTAGTCCATTAACATTGCTTTACTGCTTCAGTACAAGTCGAACTGAGACATTGTTTTATGCACTCACGCCACAAATGACTTCATTAAATATATCACTTCCACCTGTTTCAGTGAGACCCTTTAACAAATAAGAGCGTAGTGATATGTGTTCTCGAGATCCCTTCGTACTTGGTCTTTTAATGAGCGTGCTCGTACGAGTGGAGCTTCTTGCGAATGTTTTTGCTTGTTAGTATAACAAGCCGTGCCATTATTGTTTCACTTGTACATTAAATAAGTGAAATAATATAGTTATCGAACATATTAGTTAAGTAAAATATCATATACATATACAGAATGTAATAAAAAGCTCGGGTTGGTTTTTAAATCTATAGTCTTTGTCTGTAATATCTATAGTTTGCTCTGAAAAAATAGGAAAAAGTTGTGAATAAGTCTATTTTTTATGGCACAATATTATTACCTATAGTATAGTAAATATAAAATATCAACAACTGCATATATAGTCCTCTCTAATGAATAACTTTTTCCATCTCCAAAAAATTTGCGTCCCTTGCCAAATCAGTTTTCAGTATATATTTTTTTATTTTGATGTCATATATAGTGTTCTATGGCACATTAAACTAATAATAAATAATGTTAGGTAGAGTAATAACTTTAGTCAAACCGTTGTGTGAAACTCTTCGACATCTCATTTTAATGTGCACTGCCTTTAATGGGGCATAAACCGTTGCTCGTAAACGGTCGCTTGATGAAAATTTTAATTGTTACGAGATAAAAACCTACCGTCACGTAGTGTGAAAAAAGTGAATTATCTTGACTTTTTGTTTTTAACTGGTGTCGTAATAGAAAGTACGAGTTGTTTGCTAAGCCTTTATGTGGTACTACAGCCAGGGCGAATTCGTCAATCAGAAAACGATCGACTGGATTTGGAAACAAGTATCGATTCTGTTTGATTAAATGAAATTCTTTTAATATCTTCTTAAGTCTTATTAGTTTCTTTATTCTACTTCATACTCTACTCTAGAAAGAATTATTGGCTTGTACAAGTTTCAATTTGAATAAATAAATACTTGACTTGTTGAGTGAATGAGTGAATATTCAAATACTTAATTTCTGCTTATTCTGAAGTACAGAAAGTTATAAAAGTAAATTTATCTTTAGTCAATTATTTTTCGTGTCAAATACTTGAATGTGTACTCTGTCTCATATACCTATCGATTTATTGGATTTTTGTAGAATATAAAAGTTGTATATGCGACAAATATCAGAACGAGTCCATTACATTTGTTGATGGGTGATGGCTCTTCTGTGATAAGGTAGATGGGACTGGTTCGATCTGTCCCTCAATTTGTGTGAAAGAGGTGGGTGTACAAGATTTTTTAAATTTAGATTTGGTAAAACTTCAAACTGTAGTATGTTTACGCGTGTTATGTTTTGTAACAGAATTGCGGTGTTTGAAGACATTTATTCAAATTATTTATTGCTGTGTCGATAACGATTTTTATTGGGATGTTTATTTATCAATTACGATTGCACATTAGAACGAATTTGGATAAAATTTAACATGCAGAGATAGTTTGCACAATAGAAAAGTTACTTAGGATTTTCCGCAAAGCTTTACTAGAATTTTCTAATATAGCTTCAAGATATTTTATGTCTATTGATGAGTAGCGTGCATAATTTCTTGATGATCAGTTGAAAACTTACATTAGAATACAATATATAAGGTAAGTTTACGACAACGTAGTTTTCTAAGACTAAAAGAATCCTTAATTCATCCATAAGTAGGTTGGTATAAATTCCTTGCTCCTTTGATCCGCGAGTTCTGAATACAATAACATGCGTTGAGGAAATAGGACGAAACCCTTCTGTTGCGTTACTACTTGTACCGCTTTTTGTACGGCCTTTGTGAGGTATTCATATTGTTACCGACTGGTATGAGTATTGAATGTTGTGCCTTTGTCAATATTCTTACTTTATACTTTGTCAACGGGAATTATTATATGAAATACACATGGCTACATTGTGGCAACATCAAACTTTTATTTGTGTTCAGATATTCCCGTGTCTCTGATGTATGCTTCTGATGGAACTCTGAAAATATATAATACAGAGCGTAATATAAGGGAAGTTTTAGAACTCGGAAGTTATTTCGGAAGCTGTGTTTATCTTTCGTGATTTGAATGGACGATGGAATATTAAGGATTAGATTATAAGATATAAGTTACATTGTTCAAACAGCCCTAAGTACCCAGGAACTCGGGCACCCTTTAAACAAATATTAGTGAGGTAATCATTGCTAATAGCACTTGCTATAATCGTTAGGGGCCCAAAACCCGGATTTCATCCAACTTTACCCAACTTTGGACAAGTTTAAACTAGTTTCGTTAGTAGCGCCCCCTGGTGACTGTTTGTTCGAATTTTTAGATTTATGGAAAGGGTTTAAGTTATGTCAAGGGCCATCCTGGGAGAGTCTTGGGAAAAAATGTCATTGGAAAACGTTTTATATCGCTCGCAAGTTGAAGAATTTATTATAAAATTTTATTAGAATACGTTTAATTAATGACCAAGATTTATAGTTTAACTAGTAATTATTAAGTAATCTTGAAACTTCTTGATTAAGTAAATGTATAAAAAAAAATCGATACCTGTCCATAGCTTAAGTCTTTAGATCTGAAGCCTTCTCTGCTCATGTTGACTAAAGCTTTAAAAGGTTAGTGTTGGACAATGTAATTAATTGGCTATTGAACCAATTATCGTGCAGTAGATAAATCATAGTGTCATCATCTTTCAAGCATCTTTGTAGTTAGTAACTAAATGAACTAGTAGATACTTCGGTTACTAAGCTTGAACAGGTGTGATGTAATCATGTTGCCAAGGTAAAAAATAAGACCACAGATAAGAAATAGTTTGAGTGGCACACAACAAAAAAGGTGACGTCAAGTGACGTGAAATAAAAACGATAATACGCTGACCACACCCAGCCCAACTTGGGCACTAATACACTGTGCTAACACACAAACACACGCACATACGCACCTAGTTACACACAAACACACACGTACGCACATGTATCATTTCAATACATATTCAATAGACGTGGTCGTGCACAGAAAAAGAAGCGTAAGTCGGTAGCAAAACAATACAGTAGGGTTGTCAGTGTGCGCAAATCAATTGTAATAAAAAGTTTTGATATAAATAATTGAAGAAAACTATGAATATAGAAAGATAGATAAATTAGAACTTTGCTGTAACATTCGTTTAGTAGATACAGTCTCATCTTACTTTATTTATATTTAAGTAACCCCTAAATCAATTTCATACTGATCCTTTGTTTTGTTTGCTGACATACCTAAAATTACTACTGCCTTATTAATAAATAATAAAAAACAACAAACACTTGAGATTCGTTAATATACAAGTCTATAAAAAACACCATATATTTCGATTGATTCGAACATACGTCGTCCTTTGAATATGTAATTATCTTTATACACGTAATTACAAAAACCATTTGGAAGTCATATTGTTTCATGAGATACTCAAGGTAACAAAATCACTCATTTAATTTCACGCATAAAAAAACCATACTAATAAACCTACTAAAAAAACCATGCAAGTAAGTCTACTGATACCTAAGGAAGGTATCAAGCTATTGGCATATAAAAAAAGCGCAATTTTTAATAAAAATAACTATTAGTTTTTTTTGATGACCCTGGATCGAGAGGCAAGCCTCCAAACGCGACCGGTTTTTCGAGTTTCTTGATGCTAAACATAAATTTTGAGCATCCTTTGACAATATTATACTCAAGCAATATTAAAAGTTGCGACGTTGAGTTAAAATCTAATTTCCATTGAGAGACCTTTACGATTAGAACCTTCTGAACTGCCAAACTGTATTCCATTTCTATCTCAGTCTAATATAAAGTTATTGTATATTTCTATCTCTCTCATGACAGCTGTCAGAGCCAGTTTTCACAATTGAAACTTGAAAAGTTGTTAGGTAGTATACATATATAATATACAGGTTGTGTATGGATTTGCTTGAATAATTGTATTAGTATCTTTGAAATAAATGTGTTTTGTTACTTTCATTGTTAATGTTTTTCGTTGCGATGTGCAATTATTTGTAATAGGAAGGTGATTGTTTCGAAGGGTCTAATTTAGAAGGCTTCGCGTGGGCGAAGAGGCGTGCTCGGTGCCGAGATTTATGTTCAGAGCAGGTTTAGTTTCTATCTATAAAAGATTTGAAGTTCGAGTTGATTGTACCTTGGAGATCTCGTAATGAGGTCAACGTGTAATATAATAAATGCCTACCTAGTGGATGAAATTACTCTTTGAGATATTTTTGAACACTGAAGTTCAAGTTTATTTATTTAGATAAAAAACATTTGTTTAATAATAATAATAACCTCATAGTTTTCACAGATGGCCATCTACGACAAACCAGGCAGAATGTACTATGATAATATTATTATGTGCTTATCACATATTTTATATGGAATCAATAAATAGTGAGGAGTTTAAGTTTTAAGTTGAGTGTTTTTTTATATGTTCTAAACTATGTTAACCAGCAATAAAGGCTTATTATATATATTTTTTAAAGAGAAAAACAATCTCACTAATACCATTATTTGTACTGAATGAGAACTGAACCCATGATATCTAACAAATAGTTCTAAAGGGTTGAAAATGTGTTTATTACGTCTCTGCTGACCCCTTATAGAACACAGATACAAACATGAATACGTACGTAACATGTAAATGAAGCTTTGTCAATGGAGTTTTACATCGCCTTACTGTTCTAGATGTTGTTTGAGTTTTAGAATTTATCTTATTCAACTCTCGTGGCGAGATGTTGTTCACGATGAACTCTTAAACTAAGTAATGGTTTTTTTTAAACTGAGTTTTTTACTGGCTGATAGAATAGTTAACATTACGCTCTGTGATGTTAACTATCACGATCCTTATTGGTCTAAACCAATAAGAGTCGTGCATGATTCAAAAGAGAGGCAGACGGAGTTGCGTAGATCAGCTAGTGTTTAATATAGTTATTGTTTGTTTTCTTTTTGTCATGTTACGTAGAGTATACAAACTTATAGATGTCCAATACCCAGAGCTCTTTTTGAAATTGTAGTACAAAGGTGCGGTCTCGTAAAACTCTTCATCTTGTATTTTCATAACAATAATAATATTTCGTCATCAACTACATATGATTATTTGTCAAAAGTTACAACATTCCTTCAAACTAAGATTGTAATAAAAATATTAAAGCAGAACTTTCTTTTTCTGGTTTAAAGATTTCTAACATCACTAGGTAAGATGATGTCTTTGAACATGGTGTCTTGAGGTGTCATGTGTGTTTGAAGATGGTGTCTTTGGACACCAAGCAAACCAAGATTCGGAAAACATATATAAACTTGTGTTAGAAAGTTTTCGAGTAATTAAAGCCCTACTGTTTGAACCTACCAGCCTAGTGGACTACAAAAACTTTAAACCAAATGTTCTACAGGAGGAAATATCATCATTTGTATGAAATATTAAACCCTTACACACATATTAACGTTTATCTTACTTTGCATTCATAATTCGTTGAATCTCACATGTGAGCCACCAACTCATTACAGAGATACGCTAAATTTAATACTTAACGTAGCCAAGCCCACATTACTAACCTCCTTGTAACCTCCTCGACTGATTGCCAAGCGATCCTAGCCCTAATTACTCAAAGCTTACGACTCTAAGTAATACTAAGATATGGCAAAACCAAGATTGTCGAACCATAGCGTTCTTCAATTATTTTTAAATTATTTTAACTTTCATAATGGTTTGATATAATATGTTATGATAGCTTTTGCGACTTCGCCTACGTATTATTCTGATGTATAGCTTCGATTGCCCTTTTCACCCTCACCCTCAGGGGTGGATTTTTTCAAAATCCTTTCTTTCTGACTTTTTTTAGGACTTTTAAAGGAGAACAATTCTGCCATACATGATTTTTGTAAAACTTCAACCGTTTACGAAGCGCACGCAGCGGAAGCTCTCAAGAGGAAAAATTGTCGTTGATGCTCCGCTCCGATTGGTCTTAGCGTGATGATATATAACTCTTAGTCTTCCTCGATAAATGGGATACCTAACACAGAAATAATTTTTCAAATCAGACCCGTAGTTCTTGAGGTTAGCGCGTTCAGCCAATCAAACAAACAAACTCTACAGCTTTATACATTCATATTTATGGATATGGATTACACAGTCACAAGGAATGATAGTTTAAATTTAACCCTAAGTTTGTCCTTGTTATTGCGATTAATACAACCTAAAGTACGCCGATTACTGTATAAGTAAAAAATTGCAACTATATTATTTTGGTTGCTTAGTGTTTTAGTACACAATGTTCCGAGACAACAATCAAACAATGTCCACTTTATGTGATGAATATCTATGAAAAGAAAATTAGAGAAACGCAAAAAATGCTTTATTCTTAGTTACGTAATACACTACATTGTATAATAAATGATGTAATCTGTTTGTTAAAATCATTGAAACCAGTTTCAGAACTAGCATTTTTTTTAGGAAGAGATTGATGTAACATGAAATTCTGTGCCACACTTCGTTAGCAGGTAATGACTGAATACTTGTACAAGATATAGAATACTCTAGTGCGGTAGTCTTCCAGTGGACAGTTAGTCTAAAAAGGCGGTTTCGAGAAGAGAATCTGCGAGTTCTTTATTACTGTACTTACCACTTTTTCTCTAACAAGAAAATGTACTCCTAATTGACGTACACGTATGAAATCTATATAGAAGGAAGTTGGTTTCCCGTACATTCCAAATAAGTAATAACAAAAAAGACTGCAATTGTGATTACGACAGTTAAAGCGTTTTTAAATGTTATTGAATAAAAAATAGTACTAAATATGGATGAAAATAAAAACTACGACGACGTTTGTATTCCCAACGGTAATGTTACACACAACTCTTGGATTCTACTCATGCTTTCCACCAGGCGAGTCATTTTGACGGGCTTGACTGTATACATATATATGAAAAAAGCCCCAATGCATGTAGGTTCATAGCATGTTTGTAAAAATATGATATCAATCGATTGAAATCAGGGTCTGAATAAATCCCACAATAATTCAGCACCTTTGATTGTATACCAGAAGTGATATTTTGTGTTTCTTGACCTCCAGTTACTATTTAATATTTGTCATCGCTAAATCAACTGGCAATGAATGTAATACTTATAATGCAGACTATTTAATATTCCAAACAGTATATAGCGAACGTGAGCTTATTAAATCGGTTCGTGAACAAAAACTAAGTAAAATGTTGAAGCAGTTAAAAGATTGTTTCTTTAGCGAATGATGTCATGATCTTTTAATATTTTGTGCCTTTGTTATTCTCATTACAGTCGAAACGCTTTTGTTTTCACATGTTTTTTTGTCGTTTAATAAGATCGCTACAGTGCTAAGTGTCCATTTAGTGCGGTGACTCACTAGAATAACTGACATTTTATATTTTGCAATACGGAAAAAATAAAAGCGAGCGTTATAAAAATAGCCATTTATGATTTTACATTGCCACTATCGCGCCGTGTGAGTCACTCCTATAAAACAAACAATTTTAAGTAGCGAAACGTGTTGTTTTTTATACGGTATTGTTATAAAGTACTATTGTTTATCTATTAGAAAATAAAAACCTATTAGCTCGAGAAACACAAACACAGTGGGGAAACCTGCATGTCTGGCGGTGTTTCGCACCATTTCTGGGATCCCGGCGTCTGCAAACCGTTAATTAGACACTTGATTAACTAGAGGTAAACCTGCAAAGTAAGTGTGACACGTTGTTTTGTGAGAAAGCGAATAATTTTAGACGAAACAGTCGCTCAATTGAGCACTGACACAAGAAAGGCACAGAGTACAGAGAAAGTTGAGGGGTAAGTGGGAGACTCCGTCTTGCTATGCTAATCGGGCATGAGGTTATAAAACTCTGATTAATTACGATTTTATTGAGAGGAATAAAACTAATATTTTATATATACATAAACATTCATTACGTTGATTAGTAGGCCTATATAAATACCAACATTTGGGCGCACAGTGCTGTAACCTTACACTTATTAAAATGTTGTGATAAGAATAAGGAAACCACAAATCCACCGCCAGCTGTGATGTAACTTGAGTAACCTGTATTTAACATTGCATAACATATTAAACTAAATAAAGGATTAGGTTCTCAAAAGCTGTTTAAGGTTTGTTATCGCAAAACTCACAGATAACCCCCTAGGGGGTCATCTCTGTTAAAACTGCATTATTTATAAACCGATTTGGATTAAATTTTAGTTTTATTTAGAAATATATAATACTTGCTCTATCTTCATTGGCCTGCCAAAGTGGCTGTACTCTATCTGATCAGAAGCATGAGTAGAATGCATGACTAGTGGTTCATTATATTTTAAGTTTAAAGCAAAAAATCCACCGCTAATTATAATAAATTGGGTTTTTATTATTCTGTGTGCTGCGGTATTTTATTCCACAGCATCGCCATTGTATTTAAAAGAAATCTCTCCTCTTTGGGTGTTTTGTGGTTCATTGATGATGGCTATGATATAGACATTTAATATACTAGCTGCGCCCTACGGTGTTACCCCCGTATTTTCGGGATAAAAAGTAGCCTACATACGTGATTATCCAGAAATCATTTTTAAATTAGCCATTTACAAACTATCATATGGTTGCTATGCAAGTGTGTTATGCATAGCAACCTGTGCAGATTTGACAGGAGATTATAAACAGTGATATATTTTCACATCTACGATTTATGTATTTTTATAATCACCTAACTTTAGTCTGTGTATCTCGATTATTGCAGTAAAAAGTAGCCTATGTGTTATTCTGATATATAAGCTATATTACTGTAAAGTTTCATCCAAATCCGTTCAGTACGTGCAAGAGCAACAAACATACATACACACATACATACATACATACATACATACATACATACATACATACACACATACATACATACATACATACATACTCACAAACTTCCGCGTTTATAATATTAGTAGGATGTTATGTAATTGTTTGCCACATTGTCGGAATAAGACAAAGGGTTCTACCTACAAGGTATAGACGTGGTTAAACAACAAATCAAGGGACATTGTTCCTCGTGACGCGTGTATTTGACCTTCCTCAAGCTAAATGCAAGTGGATGTAATTTGCTTACACGTTATCAGCGACACATAAAGTTTTATAATCCCTTTGTACTTGCGGCAAAGAATACTATTTGTAAAGGTCATTTGATAAGGTTTGTTGCATGTTGAAACTATGTAGGGCTACACTGTACAGTAAACTAGTCAACTATACCACCGAAATAAATAAATAAATATTTCGTATATCTAACATACACAACATCATCTAGTCCCAATCTAAACAGAGCTTGTATTATTGATACTAGACAACTGATATAAATACATCAACATACTTTTATTTTTTGTAAATACAAATATATTTTACCTAGAGAACACCCAGACTCTGAAACAAATATTTGTGAATCACACAAATATTTGGTCCGACCCGGGAATCGAACCCGAGACCTCTTGATCAGCAGTCGCATACGCTAACTAAACTACTAGACCAAAAAGAGTGTCTGTTTACTATCTTCAAACTACACGATGAACATATTAGCATCAATTGTATGGTTTACAGACGGATCACTCGAGGATAAACGGCTCGCTCCACCGTCGGCCTGGATAACTGCAACTCAAGAGTCACAATTCTGTTGCAGGATGTCGAATAATAACCATAATTAGGGGGAGGGGATGGTTGGGAAATAATTATGCTTGATGTTTAATTTTATTTTAAGGAAATGCTTAATTTTATGTAACTGAATATAAATTTTCGTTTAATACAACACTATAAAGTTCTAAAACTGCAACTCCGTCAATAACGAGAGTATCTGCTACTACAGATTAAAATAAATATTTCATAAAATAATTTATATGCATATATGACTATCTAAAATAATCCACAAATCGTACGATTTGTCTGTAGTTGTATGAGCTTCGACTAAGATTTGGACGCCAGTTATGTTTATAGTGATGGCTCCAAGGGCCCGTAACTACTACGTAGGCCTTTACTTATGTTGTTTTGAGCCATAACCATAAAGTGGGAGACATCGTACGACCATTCGATGTAAATTTATCGACAGACTGTCAAGTGGTACTGAAGGAAATGGGTGTGTTTGAACGCTTGTCTTACTCGCGCCAGTAGCCCGCCTAAGACAGTGTTTTACGAGCGCGCCGTCTTTGATGAACTACACTGCCTCAATCGTAAAACGTATGTGACGATAAGTTTAAAGTAACAACATTACTGTAAAGTTTGTTGTTTTTTCCTTTGTAACAAACTACCTACTTATTTAAATAGAAATCTGCGGGATTGCTACCATGTTCCTTTTTTTTAGTGAGTATAAGATATTTCGGCGCAGTTCCAGCGCCATGATACTCACTAACAAAAAGGTACATGGTAACAATCAGACAGATTTCTATTTTAATGTTACTGACCATGAGTTTAAAACAATATACATACCTACTTATTTTTGGAATTTGGAGTGTATTTCTATTTAAATGAATGAATGTGGTAGTTAAATAGGCATTTCGCTCATTATTTTCAAATTAATAGTTACTATAAGAATATTGTAAATAATTTTGATTCGATTGTTGTTTGTGTTTAAAAAATAATTTTAGGATACAATGTAGTGGCCCAAGCATCGATAAAAGAAACTATCATTACAAGTATGTTACAACTCAAATGATATCCGTACTGGGCAGTCGCGTCGAGTGATACTAAACGAAGCATATAATTCGGGACGTACCTGCTCACGTGTCAGTGCGTGGGCGCATACCTGCTTGATCACCACTTAACCCTCGCTTTTTTACCCGAGACTCGAATCTTGGACCGACACGTACGCCATGCATTATTTATGTTTCCTACTAATTTATGAGTTGCTGTAATTATACTTTAGATTATTAGAAGGGCTCTTAGAATACAATGTTCGAATCATTAAAGAACCGTTCTCGATGTGGATCGAATTATATTTATTGTAATGAGAAGAAATGAGTTGATACATGCTCTACAATATTGATAACTACCGGGTTTAACCGGTTTGATTTATGTCATAAAGGTTTTTACTGGATATTAGTAAAAATAGTCTTACCCAACTTAATGTTGTGGGTGATGTCATTTGTGTTCTGTTACCTACCTACTCGAGTAGGGTTTCTAAATCGCATTGGTGAGAAAGTTAGAGCAAAATAGCAATAATATTATTATTTTCTTTTTTTTAAATTTAAGCCTACTAAAGTGACTCTACTCTGCCTGATGGAAAGCATGAATAGAATCCAGGATTAGGGGTCACCATCCTCATTATGAGCGTAGGCAAAGCAGCATGGTGATCCATACCGTGGCGGCCTGGCCGGATGTTTCAGCAACGTTCTTCCGGGCCTCCGGTCTCACACTCACCAACGAAATACGACAGCAAGAATGTTGTCATTATTAGGATGGTCTTCTGTGTGAGGGTAGTACTGTCAACTGCAATCAGCGTGGTTCTACTACCTATTCTTTTAAATAACCATCTTGTATGTCATGTTTAAAGTATTTTTTTTTTAATAAATTAATATTTTGGACAACTTACACACAACGTCATTTAGTCCCAAACTAAGCAGAGCTTGTATTATGGGTACTAAATAACTGTTAAATACCAAGAGTTGCCTGATATTTAATGGGGACAACACAATTGCACTGGAGGGGTAACTAAGTCGAGTGAATAAAACTACAACTTGTCACTTGTTCTAAAATATTGTAGTGTCGCCCCGGGCTGGTTCCCGTTCAAGCATAATACACTGGAGTCTTATAGTACAACACTGAATACAACAATATCGCGATTCACAAAAAGGCACAACGCCCTCTATCGAGATCAAACTAAAAATATAATATATTTAGTTTGCGGTTCAACATGCCGCCCACCAAGGACATTTAGTGAGGAAATGTCCTTCATAGTAATGTGTTACATAATGAATAAATATATTTTGTTGATTGACACAATCACAAATAGATCACAAATAAATGATAAGGATATCTTCGATAGCTCAGCAAAAACCCGAAAGGGTTATACATTAAAAATTAAAAGTAATAAAAAAAGTATAACAACGGCAAACAATGGTTGCATTGAAAAATAACATACTAGTAGGGGTAAATAATTCTAACAATAAACCACGAAACAAAAAATAATCCGTAAATTTCTTAATCTAAAACAGGTAAAATACATAATTTTGAAGTTGGTCTCTTCAACAAGGAAGAGCTCGTACGCAATGTGACTACGCGGGTTATGTTATCCGTACCGGGATGCTTTTGTTCGATACGACCCAATAACCAACGACTTGGTGGCAAGTCATCTTCTTTAACCAGAACTATGTCACCGACTTTAGGTTCTGATGTTTGTTTAGACCACTTATAGCGGTGCATGAGATTAGAAATGTATTCTGAAGACCAACGTCTCCAGAACGATTGTAACGTTCTTTGTACGAATTGCCATCGCGTCAAACAAGATACATTAGAGTTTTCATATGAGCGACCAGACACATTCAAAATAGGTTCTCCAATTAAAAAGTGTCCTGGAGTTAATGGCATGGGCTCGCCCGGGTCCGTTGAGTTAATGATGCTAATCGGCCGCGAATTCAAACATGCTTCTATTTGGATCAAAAGCGTACTTAACTCTTCGTATGTAAGTGTCGATTCGCCTATTACGCGTTTCAGGTGATACTTTGTGGATTTCACCCCTGCCTCCCAGAGTCCACCAAAGTTAGGGCCATGCGGGGGAATAAAGTGCCACTCAGTGCCATTGGATTCAAGATGCTCGGCTAGAAAGGGTTGCATAGCATTTACGTGTTGAAGCTCCTTGGAGGCACCGACAAAGGTAGTGCCATTGTCACTCCATAATTTGGCGCAATGGCCTCGTCGAGCTACAAATCGCCTGAAAGCAGCAAGGAACGCCTGGGTGGTCATATCGCTAACTACCTCCAAGTGAATGGCACGAGTACACATACACACAAACAGACAGATGTATCCCTTATATGCATGGTGTCCACGACCTTTGGTTGTGCGTATATGGACTGGACCAGCATAATCCACTCCACTATGTAAAAAAGGTCTTGCAGGTGTGCAGCGAACTGTTGGAAGAGAACCCATAAATTGGGTCTGATTATTTGCCTTATATCGGACACACCTTATACATTTCCGGAAGTGTTTTTTGACCAAATTTTTAACTCCTATTATCCAATAGGCAGTTCTCAGGTAACCCATCATGAGCTGTGGACCTCCGTGAAACGTTTTAAGATGAGCATCCGCAACGATAAGTTCAGTTAAATGCGTGTCATTAGGCAGTATTATAGGCTGTTTTGTTTGCACATCTAATTCCGATTTCTGGATTCTACCCTTTGCTCTCAATATACCTTGATGGTCAAGGTAGGGACACAATGGATTTAACTTACTTTTAGAGCTCAGGCTCTGCCCTTTCTGTAATTGTAAATATTCTTCACTAAAGCTATCCATTTGTACTCTTTGTATGCATTTGTTTAAAGCTGTTTCTATTTCCTGCTTTTGTAAATATGTTTCTGGATTTTTTCCCTTGTTTAAGAATCGTCTGCAATATGCTATGACTCGGAGCAATCTCGGTAAGGAGGAGAACCGTTCCATAATTGTATCGCTTGGTACAACTGCTAAGTGTGCACGGTTAACGCGTACAGATTCTTCCAAATTAACTTTCAAGTCCTTTGGCCTTTCGTAACTGATTTTTTGGTGTTTTAGAAATGACGGTCCCGAAAACCACAACTGGTATTCCAACAACTGACTGGGTAATAGTCCTCGTGAGGCACAGTCAGCCGGATTGTTCTTAGTGGAGACATGAAACCATTGATTTGGATTTGTAATGGACAAAATCTCAGAAGTACGGTTAGCGACAAACGTCTTCCACCTGCTTGGATGGCTATTAAGCCAGGCCAAAACAACAGTGGAATCCGTCCAGGCCGCGATCCGCTCTTTCGGAATGCTCAGAGCTTCTGCAGTCTCAATTAGTAGTTGTGCCATCAAAACTGCTCCACACAACTCCAGTCGTGGAATGCTTACTTGTTTCACGGGAGCAACTCTAGTTTTTGCAACCACCAAGGAGATATGTACCTGCCCCGTAACATCAATCCTACGCAAATAAATCACGGCAGCATATGCTGACTCCGAGGCATCACTGAACCCGTGTAGCTCCAGATTGTCAGTGGGTCTGCTACCAAACCAACGAGGGATCCGAACTTCAGTAATGAAGGCAAGTTCCCTACGGTAAGTATTCCATTCCTCCACCAAATCCATGCTTAGCTCTTCGTCCCAGCCCAGTCCTGTAAGCCATAGTCTCTGAATGAATATTTTAGCTAGCACTACACATGGAGCCAACCAACCCAGCGGGTCGAAGAGTTTTGAAATTTCAGAAATTATGATCCTCTTTGTCACAGGTCCAGTTAGTGCTGGAGGAAGATTAACTGAGTACTGAAAAACGTCTTCTCTACGACTCCAGTTAAGCCCCAAAATTTTAACTGTGCTATCCAACTTCAATGGAATTTGATCTTGCTCTTCGATTGAGTCCTCTATTTGGTTTCCTAGATTGTATTCTTCGTTTTGTTTTATTTCATTTACTTGTTCATTTCTGTTACTGCTGTCCATTTCTTGAATTACCTCTAACATTTCTCTAGAATTACTGTTCCATTTTTGAAGTTGGAAGCCTCCTGTCCTTAATAATGCTGTCATTTGTTGGTATATATCGGTTCCCTCCTCAAGACTGTCACACCCCGTCATTAAATCGTCCATATAGAACGAATTCAAAACTATATTACGAGCCAGTGGATACTTATCTCCTTCATCATAAGCAATCTGATGAAGTGTACGAACTGCTTGATATGGTGCAGAAGTTGTACCGAAAGTAACAGTAAGCAATTCGTAGTCTTGCACTGACATTTCAGGATTATCTCGCCACAAAATTTTCTGGAACATGACGTGCTCCTCAGCTACCCGTACCTGCCGATACATTTTAACAACGTCAGCCACGAGGCCCACAGCATGTCGGCGCCATTTTAAAATTGTGTGACGTAAATCAGCTTGCAGCGTCGGACCGACCATCAAAGTGTCATTCAGCGACACACCCCTGTTGTTCCTTTCAGACGCGTTAAACACTACCCGAACCTTCGTGGTGGTTTTGTCCTCTCTGATGACCGCATGATGCGGTAAGTAAACTGCTGTAACTTTTTTAGTATCGTTAGCCGGTACAACTCTCATATGGCCCAGTTGTATATATTCCTTAAGGACCCTTGTATATTCTTCCTTTAATTTCTCATTCTTTTCTAATCTTCGTTTTAGTGATCTAAATCTTATTTCAGCAATGCCGCGTGAATTACCTGCCTTACATTGGGGATCCTCGTCTCTAAATGGAAGCCGTACAATATAACGACCGTTTTCATCTCTTTCCGTCGTTTGGTTAAATAGCTCTTCACATCTCTCTTCTTCTGGGGTAAGTATTTTCTTAACATTTTTCCTTTCTTCTATTTCCCAAAACTTTCTCAGGTTATCATCTTCGTTTATTTGAGCATGCAGGACTCTAACGTTTCTGGAGGATGCATTTTTTATATTTGCAGTATCAACTGCACCAGACAGGATCCACCCTAAGGTAGTGCTTTGTGCGACAAGAGTGCCATGCGGACTCTTCACCATACCTTCCTGAATGATACAGCTATAGATATCTGCACCCAACAAAATATCAATTTTATTGGGTGTGTTGAACTGTGGATCTGCGAGACATAGCCCTTTGGTACTGATCCACTCAAAATTAATGGTGTCGATGTGTTTCTCTGGCAAGTACGTTGTTATTTTATTTAACACATAGGCGCTCACCTGAAGCTGAAAACTGGGATCAACGCGGGATTGAATGGTCATGTTTACCATATATTTGGCTACAGTAGCTTTACTATTACCTAACCCTGTTATGATACCTTGAATCGGGATTCGCTTTAGTCCCAGTAATTGAACAGTGGCCTCAGTAATGAAACAAGCCTGTGAACCTTGATCAAGCAAGGCTCGGACTATTTGTTGATGACCCATCTTAGACTCGGCATTTATTAGCGCAGTGGCTAATAAAACCTGTCGTGGTTTTAGGATCGCGCCTGTTGAAAGACAGGATACTATGGGTTCATCACCATTTGCGTTATTAGACGAATCAGCGAATGCGTTATTATTGTTACTGACACTAACCGGATGCAACAAAGAGTGATGACGCTTCTTACAAACCCTGCAAGTAGCCGGATTTTTACATTCATAAGCATTATGAGTACTGCCTAAGCAATTGAAACAAATGTTTCGCTTCGCCACAAAATCGCGTCTCACGTGAACAGGTTGCTGAGCAAACATCTTGCAGAAGCAAAGCTTGTGTGATAACTCCTGACAGTATTCACAACGTCTTGATGATGAACTCGTGGCTAACAAGGTCTTGTGATTTTGCCCTGCTGAGCCCCTACCCTGATGGTAACCCGAAGAACGATCAGGCTCCACGAACTCCAAAGCACGATATCTTGTCTCCAAGAATGTTCTAAACTGTTTAATGGATGGCAATTCATTACCACTCAGGTGACCGATACTCAATTCCCATTGTTTACGTGTTTCAAAATCTAATTTGTAAGAAATGATATGAATTATAATTACATCCCATGTAGTCACATCAACGTTCAAGTTCGTAAGTGCCTTTAAACAGTCATTGGTTGTGTCGAATAACTCTTTGATACCCTTGCCCGACTCCACAAGTAAACGCCTTTGACCCAATAAACGTTTTAAAATGCAATCAGCCAAATGTCTTTTGTTATTAAAGCGTCTTTCTAAAATTTCCCAACATTGATTATAATTGGCGTCACTTATTGGCGTGTGTCTAATTAATTGCTCGGCTTCTCTCCTAAGATGATCCTTTAAATAGTGTAATTTTTGGCAATCACTTAAAGACTCATTATTATGTACTAAAGCCTTAAATAAGTCGTTAAATGTGGCCCATTCTTTATACTCTCCCGAAAACGTCGGAATCGATATTTTAGGCAGTCTAACAAACGTACTACTAGTATTCGCGTTAGGTGAAGTTGTTTTATTTTCTGAAACTTTCACAGAAATCTTATTAAGAACTGTCTTCATGTGCGCCTTGTAATTTATATAATTTTCTTCTGTTGAATCATAAATATTTTCAACTTTTTGATCTATCTCTTTAATACTATACTTTTCATATAATTTACAATGCGCACTCTCAAAATTAGCCCAATTTTGTTCTAATAATTCTTGCCTAGTTTCAATATATTCTACAGTGAGCCTTTCCTTTGGAGTTTTCTTAAAATTAACAAAACCTTTCTCTACAGAAGTTTGTATTTTTTGTAAAATATTGATTATACCCTCCATTGTAAATTTATTAGATAGATACAATTAAATAAAACTTAAATTCTCAACTTCAAACAACAACTACACCAACAAAAATATATCACAGGTATTATGAAACAATTTTTATCTATTAAGAAACTTGTAAATAGTTCAAAGTAAAACTTTAAATTAAGACTAAATTAAAATGTACGTTTCGATAACTCGTTAAAAATATTCTAAGTGACAAATATTCTTGAAAAAATTACAAGTGTTTTAAAATTGTTTTACTATCGGGGCAAATCGGGCACAGACTCCCCGTTCCCTCGTTTTTTATAAAACTATTCTAAGTCCCTAAATAAACATGCAATAACTTACAAGCTAATACTTAAAAATATACTAAGTCCAAATCTCCGCACAAAAGTTCTATGTTAAATTCTTCATATAAATACGGTTCAAAATTGTTGCTTTAACTAGTGTTGATAATCTCGACCAAATATAAATAAAATTGTACTCACAGATTGCACTTCACACTCACAACTCGAATTGATGGCACTAGTGCTGCCCTCTATGATGACTCCAGTAACTTCCAGTCGTTTCGTCTGTGATGTCACTGTTGCACACGATGCTCTTCTGTTGACGTCTCCCTGACGTCACTATGTTGCACTGCCGCTGTCAACGAGCTTCACTGCTACCAACAAGCGGTCTGCTCCGGACGTAGCCGGTGCAGGGTCTCCTCGTACCTTGCCGCAACAATCCGCTGCGAGTACGGGAGGCGGTCCAAGCTTGGACCGGTGTACTCAAAAATAATCCGGTTCGATGGACCAATGTTAAATACCAAGAGTTGCCTGATATTTAATGGGGACAACACAATTGCACTGGAGGGGTAACTAAGTCGAGTGAATAAAACTACAACTTGTCACTTGTTCTAAAATATTGTATTGTCGCCCCGGGCTGGTTCCCGTTCAAACATAATACACTGGAGTCTTATAGTACAACACTGAATACAACAATATCGCGATTCACAAAAAGGCCCAACGCCCTCTATCGAGATCAAACTAAAAATATAATATATTTAGTTTGCGGTTCAACAATAACTGATATAAATACATAAACATACTTTTTTTTTGTAAATACATACATATTATACATAGAAAACACCCAGACTCCGAAACAAATATTTGTGGGTCACACAAATATTTGGTCAGAACTGGGAATCGAACCCGAGACCTCTTGATCAGCAGCCACATACGCTAACCACTAGACCAACAAGGCAGTCTTAGTGGTTTTTTTATGTATGGTATATTTTTGACGTTGAATCAGAGTGTCTTGAAATGCCTAGCGAAAATAATATATTAGAAACCTAAATAACGGATTCTTCTATGGTGGACGTACAATACTCATTCAGTTAGCCTGTGACCACTTCTAGTATAATCTAGACGAAACTTAATTTACTTATTGTTCGCATTATAGCATGTACAGAACTTAGAAACATATTATTATGTGTTCTGTGACAGTAAGCTTGTCAAGTAGCTTGTACATAAATACACGTAGTAATTAAACCAACAATTATATTATCAAGCTGTAAATACAATTATATCCAGAGATAATTCTACCACAGATAAGGAGTATAAATAGATCGATTGTCTATGGTTCTAGTACTTGTAGTATATTCTGTGTGACAACAGTGCCACATGTCGCCAATCTTCGCCGAGGGCTCTTCACACTGAGAGCCTTTGAGATATTGTCCTTCAGAGCGAACGTGTTTGTGTCTGGCAGAGTTTTATAATTTGTACCATGTTTTATATACTCATCTTTATATAGTCTTTCTTCAGAACTTTGAAGTCACTTAGTATTTGAAGTTCAGCTACTAAATACTCGTATATCGTAGTAAACTTTAGCTGAACCTCATCTACATAGTTTTAGAAAAGACTGAAGAAAAGAGGATCTTATTGTTTCGGTGAAAATTTCTACTGAAAAACTTTAAGATTCAATATCATCGATTTCAAACAAAATTAAATGTCAAACAAAAAGAATTCCCCTAAATTAGGTATAAGTGTGTGGCGACTTGCACGTACAGTGCAACAAAACATAGTACAGCTACCGAAGATACACTGAACTAAGCAGTAACTATTAATTCTGTATCGCGGAATTGAAACTTTCGAGCTGATAAACATAAATATACTAGTTGACCCAGCGAACTTCGTACAAACCATTCCCAGATCCCCTTGAACACACACAAAAAATTTCATCAAAATCGGTCCAGTCGTTTGAGAGAAGTTCAGTGACATACACACTCACACAAGAATTATATATATAAAGATACAAAATTCCAATTTCAAATTTTATGGAGATCCCAGTTATGTATTATTATTTTAATAATCAATAATTACCAAGTACACAAGTTTACTAATACTACGGAAAAAAATCTAATTATTTATAATAATATAAAACAGTTCGGTTACTGATTATCTGACAGACAACACAGAGCTGAAATTTGGCACGTGTGTTTCTAGAGAAGTGTAGGCGAGCACTAAGGGAAATTTCCACTCCTAAGGGGGTGAAATCATAAAACTTTATTTATATTTGTAATTTTACAGTTAAACCAACAAACCAATATGTAGGATTTCAATGTATGTTTACACACGCACACTTATTTTTGACACTTGGAGTCGGACACTTTTTTTACATATATCTACAATTAGTCTAAAAAATTGTCAGTTTAATCTGGGTGCAGTGGTATCGAATTAACATGACTCTGACAGACTGTTGACAATGTGATAAACACAGTAAAAATAGTTTTTTAAAAGTTATTTATATGCTCCTTTAGAGCTTTGAATCACACACAACACATTTCCTTTGATTATAGTTTCTAATCAATTTATAACGTCAGGTTCACAAACCGGTTCGACGACGGTGTTAATTTCATAAAACCGCTACAAAAGTTAAAAACCGGAACTTAAGTTTGTGTAGTGGTTTTATTTCCAATCACTAGCTCACGTACACGGTATAAATCAAATCGACAAGACTCGATAGCATAGACTCAATATTTTTTTATTATGAATTTTTTAACGAAATGAGTGAACATTTCTTTTTTCGTGGTATGTTTTCTACGACTGTCTGTCTTGAAACTAAGCACAGGTTTATAATTTGTTGTTTTAAATACCATATTATTATGTGGAAATATATTTTTCAATAAGTTTAAAAAGGTACTTTTGTGTGCATGGATGTTTAAGCACGAGACAGCACATCCGAGCAATCATAGTCTCGTTTAATATTCGATGATCAGACTTGAAGTGTGGCTCCTTTTTGTATCCCTTTTGATCCAACTAACCTTTTTCTTTTACCATGTGGAAATGAGAACATTCTCTTCCCATTCAATAGTTTGAGAAACTAGTCAAATCTCATTGGTGCGTTTATATTATACACCTGATATGACCACCAAGGTGATAATAAACGACTGCTTTGTTGGTCTAGTGGTTAGCGTATGCGGCTGCTGATCAAGAGGTCTCGGGTTCGATTCCCGGGTCAGACCAAATATTTGTGTGATCCATAAATATTTGTTTCGGAGTCTGGGTTTTTTTCTACGTATGTTATGTATGTACCTATTTACAAAAAAAAGTATGTTTATGCATATAAATCAGTTGTTTTGTAGCCTTAATACAAGCTCTGCTTAGTTTGTGACTAGATGATGTTGTGTGTTAGATGTCCAAAAAATATATATTAATAGTGACGTGATAGTTTTTAACCTTATTATTGTTTTATAGTCTATACATTCAGCATAGATTATTTTCCATTGCAGTATTGGATATCGTGATAGCATTCGATCACGAGATCCAATACTGCAATGGAAAATTATTTATGCTGAATGTATAGACTATGAAACAATTAAGATTAATTACTATATATTAACATCAATTACATGATATTGTGCCGGTAGCAGGTACACTAATGTTTTTACTTGTGATACTGACACGCCAACCATTATAACAAATGATGTAAATAAATATAATTAGCAATGATTGATATCGGAGATACACGTTCAGTCGTGAACAGTAGTCTAGTTCGCTAAAGAGGTGACGTCAGCTCTCTTAATAGACCAGCTACAATATTGGCTATCACCCGCGGGTTCACCTACAGTAGTTGTATTTGACGATGATTAATGGCAAGCTTCTCAGTATGATTTTCGAAAGAAACCAGTTGGCCCAAATAGATATATTCTTTTACGTATTCTACGTTTTGATCGTCGATAGTTACCGAATCTGTTTGTTCACTGTTTGTTATTATTTTAGTTTTTGTGATATTTACAAATACGACAAGTGAACAGAAGAATTGCTATAGCGTGGAAAAGATACTGGAGTTTAAAGGAAGTCATGAAAAACAAATCTATTAATATCAACATCAAGAGAAAGCTCTTCGATGTTGCAATACTCCCGTGTTTAACCTATGGTTGTCAAAGCTGGTCTTTGAGAAGGAGTGAAGAAGATAGACTCGCCATATGTCAGCGAAAGATGGAGAGAAGTATGTTAGGGACAAACCTCTCGAATAGAATAAATAACCAGTTAATCAGAAAAATGACAAAGGTTACCGATGTAGTAGAAAGAGTGCGAGCTCTAAAGTGGAATTGGGCGGGTCACATATGTCGGATGCAAAACGACAGATGGACCAAGAAAATCACAGAGTGGATCCCAAGAGACAGAATAAGGTCGCGAGGACGCCAAAAAAGAAGATGGGGAGACCTATTTATGCAAAGGCTAGGAGTGGACTGGATGACCAGAGCCAGAGACAGAAAAACGTGGAAAGAGTTGGGGGAGGCCTACGCCAAAGAGGCGACTACTGCGTAAACCCTAGAGCCAAATTATACAAGATGCATGCATTGTAAATTAAATTATTATTATAAATATTTATTTAAAATGAAATTTGTGTTAGATTTGATTATTATAACGATAACTTTTTATAAAAATTCATCATGTAAATTATTTTAACTAACATTAATGTATGTAATCATGAAATCTAAAATTTAATTATGTAATTGTGTGGTAGAATAAAGGGCTTTTTTATTTTTTTATTTTTTTTATTTTAATGGCAAGCTACCAAAAAGAACTGCAATCTGTACTGAGTTTAGTAAAGTAATTGCTAACATATGTCAATTAGTTCAATGCGAAGGGGGGGCTTAAAGAATAGTTTTTGTAAGACTAAATGCTATTATTTTAACTATAGCAGACTTCTGAAAAGAAAAATTAAAAAGGCTTTTATTAATTTCACATTCGCGATTCAGGATTAGTAGTTACTCAGTACAGATCATTCCGTGTTTTTAGGGTTCCGTAGCCAAATGGCAAAAAACGGAACTCCTATAGATTCGTCAAGTCTGTCTGTCTGTCTGTCTGTCTGTCTGTCCGTCCGTATGTCACAGCCTATTATTTCCGAAACCATAAGAGCTATACTGTTGAAATTTGGTCAGTCGATGTATTCTGTGAACCGCATTAAGAGGGGGTATAAAGATAAATTGCCAATCTTAGATTTGATTTTTTCACTCGAAAGTAAGCCACAAATGATCTGTTTTTTATATATATTTAAATTACATTATATTTGAAAGGGGATGGACTGAGTGAAAACATAAAATTATAATATTTTATCGATAGAAAATAATCACAAAGTTACGTCTAAATTTCCACTAAAATCAATTTATTACCATAAATATGTATATTACTGAGTCAATATTTTAATACATTGTATATAAATATATTACCAAGGGACTGTATTAGTGTTTTAAAAAAATAATGTACAATTTACGAGTAATTACAATAAAATTGATTCGGCGCTTACTACATTCTTATTCCGTGCAGAACGCTCCCTTTCTATCGCACTTGACCCGAGGTAACGGGCATGTTTTGTTTCATCAATCAGTCGCGGTCGCTCTGTTGAGACGAGAAGACCGTGCTTCTGTGCTCCGGTTCAAGAAAATACTTCGTCAATCATTGCAAATAAAAAATATAAAACAAAACGCTTTAAAAGAGAATTAAAGAAGTTAAAAATTCAACTCATGACTAATTGTCGAAGGTCTATTACTTTACTTTTCTTATATTTGTGTTTGATTGATGAGTATTAATGATCTCACATCTAAAATGTAAATGCGCTGGATGTCGGCGTGTGGGTAGTATATGCAAAACAAATCGATGTTTTTGACCACTCGCATGTTGATGCCAGTATATTTATAAACTTATATTTTACCGTACAATTTTATTTGTAACTAGCTTTTGCCCGCGGCTCCGCATGCGTTATTGTCGATGTTTTTCTGCACAATTTTCTTATTTTTTCTTTCCTTATGAGCCCTCTTCTGATAATAATTTATTATAAACAACAAAAAAAGATTCAGCCAAATTAGTCGAGCTGTTCTCGAGTTTTGAGCGCTTATCGTTTTGCTTATCATTAACCCGACTTTGTTTTATATATATAGATTTTGTATTTCAGAGCCGCTTTAGTTCGTAACAACACAAGGTGATGAATGCAATCCAGACGATTCGCTAAGCGGAAATCACTTATCAACTTTGTAAGTTTATTGTAGTTGTTTACCTTAGGACGACGTTGGTCCTAAGGTAAACAATTTTAAACAACAATGAAGGTCTATTTAAAAAAAAAAAGTAAATTAACCCTCAAGATTTTCGTACTACAAAGAATGAATAGACGTGAATTAAGTAAATAAAGTCAAGTCAAATATTAATTTGTTACTTTTTTTTATATAAGGCCCTAATTAGACCTCTAGGGCCTTTTTTTTTTTAACGTGTGGAAATCCCCGCGGACCGTCACCCCGCCTGGGGTTTACGGCGGGGTGGTGTGTCGGACTCGAACCGACTAAAACCACACGGTGTGACCTCTCTGCGCCTGTGTTTAGGGAGGGGGCCAGGGTGTTATCTCCTTCTGGACCCCTCCCGGTGCCAGCCCGCGCTGTTGCGGGCACCGTCTCGGTTTTATATTTTCCGTTTGGACGTCGCCCTCTCGGAGTTGGGAGGTCAAACGGCATTCGCTCTCTTAAAAGCCAATTTTAGCCAATTAAGTAGGAGAAAAACGGACCCTTAACTCCTTGGATGCAACCGGATGTATCTCGCTAGGATGATAATGATGATTTATTTATTGTTTTTTTCCAGATCAGCTTCTACTTTAGAAAATACTTCGATAACTAAGGTCTATAAAAAAATTTACAATATAAGTGAGTATTAATTTCCTTCCATAAAACATTTGCACTGCAAAATGTTTCTTAGTACCCAAGTAAGTAACAAAGCTCATGGTTAACACCATCTGACCACTTATAATGTATACTTATCTTTTACATGAATTAGAAGATCGAGGTTTGTCACTAGAAGCCATTGTGGGTATTGAAAAGTATAAAAATAACCAATAATGCGCGAGAGCGACGTGGCGAAGAACGTGACGCGTATCGTGCGTAAGGGGCAACCCACCGGAATGGCCTGCGACTGCGAGGGCAGTCGAGCGGCCGACTATACCTAAAGTGCGGAGTGACACCCCCCTGATTTTATATATATTTATATATATTTTATATTTTTGTTATTATTTATATATATATATATATATATATATATATATAAGTCAGTTAATGTTCGTCAATAAACCATTACCATTGATTTAAACATTTTTTGATTTTATGAAAAAAATTAATTACTTAAAAACACCAAGTTCTTTTCAATTTTTTCTTTTATCAATCAAATACTGATATTACCCACTGTTATCTAAAAATACTTTTATATGTGTGCATATGTGGGCCTAAGTTACCTTGGTCATTTGCCATTGTCCTTTGATGAGGATGAACTAGGAGTACGAATCAATAAGTTATATACTGATATTTCTATAACCATTCATTTGGTTTTCACGACGAATGTCAAGAGTACTATTGCAGCAGTGAGAAAAAAAGTGAAAATCTTGTTGCAAAAGTAAAAACCTCAACATTCTGGGCTAACATCCAACATATTGTGGGTATAATCGCTACACATTCACGTAGTCTAATTAATGATTGCGACAGTAATGATGTAAAGCCATTCAATAGCATAATTGCAAATTTTGTGGGGGGCAAACGAACAAATTTTTCAACGAACGAACGAACGAAACAATTCAGGTGTGCGACTGCTGTAATGGCATACAATGCAAAAAGACCGTTGTATAATGTACAAAAATCGCTTTTAGGCCAAAGCCCTAAATCAAAAACAAAATCTTTTGAAGATAAAAGAATTTGTAAAAATAAGTTGCGACAAAATTGTAAAGTACGTTTTAAGCTACGTTTTTCCAAAAAACCGTCACTGCCTGTAATCGAAGACTTAAATTATGGAACAGACACCTGTCAAAAGCCTGATATGGCAGAAGATGTTTATGGGATGGCGAAACGTAGTTTTCTAAAAAATTTGGAAAAGACTGAGACTGAACGATCACAGATCGAAAGAGCTACTATCTTACAAAGAGATAGTAGCGAATGGTTAGAACTTCGCAGAAATTTATTGTTAATTTTTGAACATACGAGACAACACAATGGTCATTAACAAAACCGATTCTTGGTGAACTTCATATAACCAATAGAAAAATATTTCTTTTCACAGTGTGGTCGGCTGATAACCAAAAGTTAACTGCAGAAAAAATCTTGCGCGATGATGACGTTTGGAAATATAAAATGGTTGGTAAATTAACAAAATTTTACATGGAACATATATTGCCTGAGTTAATTGACCCACGTCAGACCAAAACTATGCCACTGAGACAACCATTAGTTAGCAAAAAATGTCAACACAAACTACTGACTGAAGCTGGACCCCCAAGAAGGTCGAATCTAACTTCCGAATTAGTGGAAATCCGTTCTTCAGATTTAGTTACTGCTTCAGACAAGCTCGACTTTTCTCAAGCTGGAACCTCTGAACAAACTATGTAATCATCCGAATTAGAAAAAATCCAATCTCAGCCTACGTTGTCGGAGGAAAACAAAACCTTTTCACCAGATTTCTCTACCGTTGGTCATTCTAATGCACCACAAAAAATATTGTCATTTGCAGAATATTGATGCACTTACGAGTACATAAAAGTATCTTTTATGTAATTATTATTTTTCTAAAATATAAACTGTATAAAATTTGTGTCTTTGTATTACTTTGGTAAAATTCATAAAAGAAAATCATTACAAAGTACCTACAGATTCAAAATAGTTTTTTTATTATTGAATTTATATTTACAAACACAAGTAAATATAAATTCAATATCATCCTATATATATATCCTCATCTTTTTTTGAGAGTGTTTGTTCACAAAATGACCCTCCTGTGTGACATTATATTATGAAAATACATCATTATATTAGGTACCTACATTTTCGATTTATTTACCACCATTTTATCTATAAAAATCTGACTGACTAAACTGACTCGCACTTAGCCAATTTTTATCTGATTATTTTGGGTGTATTGTGCTCGATCGTACTTGACAAAACAATACGGTAGCTACGGAAACGCGCGGTGACGTACGTAGTAACATACCTAGGATACCTATCTTCTTGCCGATACGAGAGCGGGGGGTGTGAAGCGCGCGGGTGAAATCTGTTATTTTTTTAGGTTTATGCGCGCTCTTAAGATTTATACATAAAAATAGAAAAAAACAATACATTTTGGGGGTCCCCATACTTGGAACTGAAACTCAAAAAATTTTTTTTCATGAAACCTATACGCGTGGGGTATCTATGGATAGGTGTTCAAAAATGATGTTGAGGTTTCCAATATTATTATTTTTTAAACTGAATAGTCTGCGCGAGAGACACTTCCAAAGTGGAAAAATGTGTGTCCCTCTAACTTCTAAAATAATAGAGTGATAAAACTAAAAAAAATATATGTTGTACATTACCATGCAAACTACCAACGAAAATTAGTTTGAACGAGATCTAGTGAGTAGTTTTTTTTTAATACGTCATAAATCGTAACACGCAATTTACCTTTCATCCAATCAATACACTAGTATAAAAACATCTATGAAAGTTACAACGAACTACAAGAACTTTTATATGATGTTACTTGCTGATACGGAACCCTTCATGGGCGAGTCCGACTCGCACTTGGCCGCTTTTTTTGTAGTTCAGTCTTTCTTCGTTATATCATCATCAACAGCCTTTAACAGTCCACTGCTGGACATAGGCCTCTCCTTTGAAAGGAAGTTTTGGCCTACTATACCACGCTGGCCAGACGGGTTGGTAAAGGGTTTGTTTCAAGTTTTCCTTCTCTTGGCAGGATGTTAGCTGCTTATTTTGTTCCTTTAGTCGCCTCTTACGACACCCATGGAATGAATAGGGGTGGTGACACTTTGTATTCTTAATCCGTCACCACACGGACATTCTTCGTTATATGGCGCTGTTGTATGTTTTCGTTGCGCTGTATGTACATCGCCACATATTATTAAGGAGCGAATTTAGAGAATTTAGTAAAAAGCAAAGGCGATTGAAATATCTTACTGAATTAAATCTTGTAAAGTTGTAGGAAAGACATACGATACAATACAGTGTATTGTATATTTACTCTCCAAACTGTAACAATTAAAAGATGTACTGGACACTACATCCAGAGAGCTGATATCATATATCATCAATAATAAATAAAATTGGAGTGTCTGTGTGTAACATTCAAATAACACATTTTTACTAAATGCATCTGAAATTATAAACGGTACTTACTTCAAAATGAACATTTTTAAATTTTTATGTCTGTCTGGTACAAACAGACAGAAAACTGATGACTTAAGGAGTAACTTTGGTTTTTATTTTTGGAATAGCTTCGCTACGCGGCGTTGTTCGTGATTTAAAAATAATAGGGGTTAAAGTATGAAATATCTTGTAATGTCATTCAATAATTGTAGGGGGAATGGTATCGGTATTTTATAGTAATAGGTACTTCGAATTGACATACAACCTTCATGGTTTGAGATTTTTGAGTGGAACTTTTTCAAATCGTACCTATGAGGTTCTTCTTTAAAAAATGTACAACATTTGATTATCGACTTTCAGTTGTTTGTTATTCTTCAGCTTAGACAAGAAAGATGGATGAAAAAACGAATTTCAATTTTTCAGTACAAATCAGTAATTTCATACTTTAACCCCTAATACATAACTAAATATTAGTTTTACTTTAACATACCCTTACTGTATTTTTAAATTCCTCTGTTTGCGAAACATACTAAAATAGCCACAAAACGAATTTTCTTCACGTATTAATTCTTACAAATATACACCCCTCAGGGGTTTAAGTAGGGGAAATAATATAAAAGTTGAAAAGATAAACCACTCTATCCATCGCAGCATATTTTTATTAAAAACAATTACAACGAATTTGAAATCAACCGTCGACTGCCTGAAGCCTGAATACATCAGGTATTTATTATAGGGGTACATAATGTATTCTGCACCTGACAGGTGCCTGGTGCCCCAAGATATGGCGAGTGGCCCGCATGCTTGCGTAACCGACTCCGCGCAGCTGATGTTTGCTACCATTGCTTACAAGGATCTTTTAATGTCATTCAATAATTGTAGGGGGGATGGTATCGGTATTTTAGCGCATATTTCTATGAAAGGGGTGGGAATATATGTGATGGTAAGGCTAGTGATTTCTGTTATGGGCACTTTGAGGAATAATCTCAATAACCGTTATTTTTTTAGAACTTATTAACTGTGATTGACATGTTTTTGTTCAAATGTTTGTTTGTGTTTGGTTGTAAAGTAATAGTATTTAATATTTATATCAAATGAAAAAAAAATGTTTCACCGCTATCTAGCTCGAAGTACCAATACAAATTATTGTTATTGACAAATAAAAGACATAAATGTATTATTCAAATAGAGACAAATATCATCATCATCAACAACCCGTAACGTCCCACTACTGGGGTCGGGTCTCATCTCAGGAGAGGGTTAAGGCCACACGTCCCCACGCTGGCCGAGTGCGGGTTGAGAACTGACAAGACACGTTGTGGCTACGTAATCTTGCCGTTGGATGTTTTTAAGCCGCCCGAAGGCCTTCAACTAATATTATCGACTGCTATCTTATGACAACAACCGGGACCGACTGCTTAACGTGACCTTCGAATCCAGGAAACGCTCATAACATATCATGCTACATACGGTCACCCATCTAGGTCTGACCGCGCTGTCGTTGCTTAACCTCGGTGATTGTTTTTGTCCAAACACCTCAGGCCACTTGGCTATGAGACAAATATATTTTTTCACCAAAATTACACAACGTAACAGTGCACATTTAGTGGATACCCGGCCACCGCCTTATGTGCGATCTTTCTTAAATTAACACTGTGTATTACGATATACTATTATAATATAACATAATTTGTATATTTATATATCTATTATTATTTGTATATTTCAATGTGAATATACCAAAATTAAGCCTCTATAGTATAATTAACCGAAAAGGAGTAAAATTATATAATATTTTATTATTTACTGCTCCTTGGGAGAAATTTTCTAAGAGACAGCAATGGAACGTGATAGATTGGTTGAAATATATCGATGAAGTTTTTCGATATGACAAACACAAAACTAAATCGTGCGTAAAACCAAAAAAAATGGTACTCAATTAATTAGACTTTAACTAAAACTTGTCACGACTTTAAGAATTCGACCGCTAAACGATCTTCATGTATTAACGACAGTAGAACTGCTCCAATGTTTGCAGCACCAAGGTCAGAGGACACCATAATATCAACTAGCACTTAGTCCTCGCGTGACTGTCTGGGTGTGTGCAAAACTTCCATCCTTTCCGTATTTGTATTGCGTTAGATAGCCGCAGAGTCAACATTGTGTTACTATTTGCGCAGCTGTTGGACGACATTTATTTGTGCCTGGTCTTTCTTGCCTATACTAACTGTACTTAGTGTTTAACTTGAGGTAAATTAAGTCAAAACTTACATCTCGATAAAAGAGATCGTAAACAAATATATATAGCTTGTTAATTCATGTTAACTACTAAGAATCTCCGTTACATACTGCAATGATTTTAGTTACCAACTAAATTTAATGCTTGTGTTGGCAAGAGTTCTGGGATTTGAATCATTAGATAAGCGTTAGATAGTGTATCCCTTAGTCTTGGACGATCTTTTGATGTGGACATTCTTGTCTTCGAAAATTAGATTTCCAGCAAGACTTCTTGACACAACGCCCTAATATAGCACTCTTTAACTATGCTCCTCTTCAGTGTAGCTGTCAGGTGCTCATCTAATAATGTGAATACATCTTGGAATATTTTATTGTAAACTTGCTTTCGCATTCGGCTCCGCTTGCGTGTATGTCAGCAATCGTGGCAAAGAGTAGTCCATGTCCTTTTCAAGCTCTAGTCTATCTATGTACCAAATTTAATTTAAATCGATTCAGTAGTTTTTTCTTGAAACCGCAACAGACAGACAGAGTAACTTTCGCAATAATAATAATAGTAAGGAGTAAATTTAATCATAAATTTGGCACCATAAGTTATAACAACTGTAGTCATTTGTTAATTGTCGCTGTGTAGTCAAAAGTAACTTTTTGTGTGTGACATCAGCGCTGTGTAATCTGAGGAGCAGTTGGTTGCCAAGAAGTTCGTTGTCATCATTATTATCATCCTTCACTGAAACAATGGATGATATTTTTGGCGAAACATATCATTTTGTACCTTGTATCGTCTTTAGAGATCCATTTATATAGATAGGATCCATCATCTTCATCATAAAGCTATTATATTTTGATCGGTCGGTTTGTAACCTTCGCTGGTAACGTACTATGTATCTAATGTTTAAAATAAATGTTGATTAAATCAGCCTGCAAATCTACGAAGTTTTGATTCATTGTTACTTGGAAGATTTTTGTATATTTTGAATAAATAATAATTCAATCCATGCATCTAGCCTGCACTTAAAATATGCATAGATTTCTAGATTAATGAAGTCACTGCTCAAGAAATGATATATCAAAACATTAGTAGCTAGCTGTGTAGGAGCTTACTGTCATATCAAATTATATAATTAGAACCAAGTTTTGGTTTCTTTAATAGTGCCGCAGATACATTTTAAATTGCATACATTTCGTGTGGTTCGAATCTCTTTCTTATACTTTATCTTTGGTTTGTTACCTGGAGTAACTCATATTAAAGGTTATCTGGTGGACGAATCTCCATCATGATTCTCTCGAATTATAATGGTGGACAATTTATTTCTACTGATATATAGATTTATTTTATTATAATTTTTTACAAAAATAAATAAAATGACAGACGATGATTAAAATAGATCAATGTAAAGTGACTTAGGGTTTTCCAAAGATCACATGCTCCTGTGTGCTTAATAATATAAAAAGTTTGATTGCAGAAATTGGTCCCCGAATTACGCTTAAATGTTGTGACTGCCGCTCTGGCTCGTTCTTGGTGCAAAGGATGTCCATTGCAATCCAGCGAGGCAGTGCTGCCAGTAACTTGGGAACTTTTGCGCAGGGAACGATGCTGGGCGGGATACTGTAAATGTCGTGGATTGTGTAAATTAATAAAATAAATTGTATCTCATGTAAGTGATACTCCATACTTATAAAGCGTTATAAAGAATTTCTTTCACATTCTAATATGTTGGAAAATTTATTTTAGAGTTGATTTTATACACTGTGATCACACTGATCTAAAATTTACTAGTATTTACACCGTGTTTATTGGAGCCCATTGACGAAACTGCTTCTCTAAGAATTTGTTTTACATGGGTAGTGTTCCTTGAAGAGTCGCAAACCGCAACAACCATTTCCAAAATGAGAAGACTCTTTCAAAATACTTCTCCATCACCGTCTGTAAAAGTACATATTAGGATAAGCATACAATGGGCATCCTTCTTAAAGCATGTCATCCCCAGCCAATACAAGTGTCGATTCTATTTCGACATAACACATCACTGATAGGTGTTGATGACCACACGTGGAAAGGAGGTCCAACACTAAGTCGTAATGCAGATATTGATCGAAAGCGAATTTAGTTATAAAATATAGTTTATAGTGGAGTTCGGTTGGTCAAAGGTGGATATATTTAACTGGTACGAGCATGTGTTTGAATAAGCGCCAAGAGTCTGGTCTGTTTGTTATATCACTCATCTTTCTAGAACGATCCATATAAAAGGTGAATATGTAAACGCTTTCTATGTACATTTAATGTTATTTTTCCAATGTTAAGTTAATATTTTTTGTTGGTAAATATTTTTACACTGTGTAGAGTCATATATTTTCTTTTTGACATGATGAATAATCGATGTTTTTATGGATTATAAAAGTTAATTTTTAAAATAAAATCATTGAATTACATGATAGATTACTTGAAAAGATAGTTAATTAATGAAACATTTAAGAGAAGTTCATTGGCCTAAGTTCAAAGTTAGATTTTAATAAATGTTATGTAATATAAACGTTGGTTTATGTGATACATATACAAAAGGGCTAGGCCCTGTGACGTCAATAATACGATAGTTCAATCTGTAATTGCAAATGACAGGAGCCCATCATTTCTGAGTAGATCTTTGTACATAACTTCACGACACTTTTAGTAAATCTAGATGACTACATGATATGATAAATTATGGGCTGATTTATCAGCTGTTTAAATATTAACTTATCTAGTATCATGTTTGTTGTGTGTTTATAAAATAGTAATATGCTTCCAAGTGTATAACACTTTAAATGATTGTCCCGTGTACTGGCATGTTTCATCATCCAAAACAGACGATAAATTGATGGTAATCATCATACAGTACTTTGCCGACAACAAAAACAGTGCAAGATTCTATTTTCGTTTGTATTGTGTGTATGTTACGCCAGTATTGTCATTTAGAAAGCAATTCGAAAAATCTACATGCTTTTCATTTTGTCCCATTTAAACTCGAAAAAGAAAATCTAGGTTAGGTTATAGTAAAGAATAATTAAAGAATATGCAATACAGTTTAACATTATGATGGTGATGTAGAAAATAATCGTGACATTCGGGTTCGATTAACGGGTTGGATCAAATGTTTGTATGATCTGCAAATATTTGTTTCGGAGTTTGGGTGTTTTCTATGAATAATATGTATGTATTTACGAAAAAAGTATGTTTACGTAGTTGTATCAGTTGCCTAGTACCCATAGCACAAGCTCTGCTTAGTTTAGGACTAGATGATGTTGTGTGTTAGATGTATAAAATATTTATTATTTATTTATTATTATAACAAGCACACACAGCGCAACCTTCAATAGAATTGTAACATGTACGAGATCACTATATGCTATGTGTGATCCTCAGCTTTTCAGTATATTAATGTATAGTTGGACCAAACATTTGCACACACATACATTAGTTTTCGAAAGTTTAAGGAAGTTTAATATTTAGTTGTCCTAGAGGTATTTATTTTTGTATTACGTGTTTAATGTAATACATTTGCATGTATATTGAAGGAGATTAAATCACAAATGTCCCAGTGAAGTGTTACACGCGGACAGGTGCGAATTTACATAATATATTTGCATATAACTTCTGTGTACTTCTGTCAACTATAACATTTGAGTAGCGTACTAGTTCAAACGTTACCACTTATAAAAAATAACCTCGAATTTATTGCTCATAACTTTTTTAACTGTAGCTTTTAAAAGAACTTCAAATTTATATAAAACTAGCCTTTGCCCGCAGCTCTGCCGGCTGGCATATCAGTTTTAGCGGTAAAGAGTAGTCTATGTCCTTCCTCAAGAACCTAAATATCTCCATGTGAAATTTTACTAAAATTAGGGTAGCGGTTTATATGCGAAAAGGAAAAGACTAACAGAGTAACTTTCATATTTACAAAGGTAACGCAGGAAGCTGACATTTGGCATGGGTGTTCCTTGAGGAGCGTAGGTGAGCACTAAGAATCTTTGAAAATTCCCCCTACGGGGGCGTAACGCTCAATCAAAGTTATACATCGGAATTACACGTAGGCGAAGCCGCGAACACAAGCCAATGTATATACTAAGTAAAATTATTAAAATATATTTTATCTCGTTTGCTAATTGTGACTTACTGTGTTGGTTTACTAATTCTTGAGCAAAAATTATAGCTCCTCATTTTCAATTAAGCCATAGACTACCACTGTTTCTTACAAACACCTCTCCTAATGATGTTAGTAAGACCAATTAGAGGTAGCGTGTATTATACATATTTATCTTGCGGCTTGACTCGCGTAAATATTGACTCGGTCAATAAATTCCTCAGCTATTAAAATTATCATATATGTTTTTTGAACCTATCTTTGTCATATATTTCATTTCAAGGATTCAAGTGAAATATAATGACAAATATTATACAAAGATTTAACTGTGTTCGAGTAGCTCAAAACATCTATTTGTGGCATCAAACTGTCGCGTTTATAATGGAAGAACAATGTAATACCTGTGAGTTTCAGTAACAAAAAATAGAATGACAAGATGTCTTTCATAATTGTACCTAAATCAATCACAACTTCATTATGTATTAATCAATGTAAAGTTATATTTTCATACATCAGCGTCAGACCGCTAGTGAACAGAGGAATCGTACTCATTACCATTAATTTAGTTCTATAAAGATTCATCATGGAACGAATGCTAAATTGAGCATCTGTACCACCGAGTGTACACATCATTTGTTACACGTAGATCAGCGTTTATTGGCGAGGGAACACGAGGGCGACACTCCGTCTTCACGCGGAGACGGCGTGGAGTGCCGGCCGGCGTGCGCGACGTGCGCGTGGGCAACTCTACAGACTACAGACACACTGTAATGTGTACTGTACGGACTGTACCTACCTACTGTGTACTCAACGACTAAAAAATATACGCCAAGGACACCAGAACAACTGCTTTTTTGTATGGCGATTGTTAGATTGTGAGTTTTTTGTTAATCGATTTATTGATATATATTTTTTGCGGTTATAATTTAAACTGAACTAACAGTTTCGTAGGTTTTGTGTTGAGTTTTTTACTATTCTAGGTGATTGAATCAAACTACTAGTAACTGTTTTTATTGATCTACTTACCAAGTTTATTAAGGCAACCAGCTCAAATCGACTTCGAGCCTTTATCGTAAAATTTTCAGGCACATGTTGAGTTCGGTTACAACTTTCAGCCTTACCAAGTAACAATGATTTAGTCAATTATATTTTCTTATTTCAGATTATAATTATCTCTAATATTTCAATATTGCTTTTTCCTTTTACCAGCTATCGGTATCAGTTTAACATTATAGATTAAATTATATTTTATTGTACAATACAATGGTAAAAGCAGGCGTGTGCAAAAGGAACTTGGTTATAAAGTCATACCTGTTGTTTGTTACAGATAGCTGTGGATGTCATTATTGGGAACGATATCTTGTTCGTTAGAAAAGCATGATAGCCTCTTTAAATATTAGTAAAATGTTTATCAGGAGAATTAGACATAGAAAGTGTAGAGGACTTGTGGCACGATGGACCAACGACTTATGAAAGTTTTCCTCAACGTCCCCTAAATTGAAAGGGCCACTTAGAGAGTTAAGTAGCCCTTAGTGATGTTTTCCTTTTCTTCAACCTTTAGGTACTTGAGTGTTTAGATTTCTCTTAAAATTTAAGGGCTACGTTACGGGGCTCCTATATAGTAAGAAGCTTTAAGTGTAGCTAAAGAAAACGGGCATTAAAGAAGTGTAGTATTGAGTACGCGTGGATTCCTGCAGACTCACTAGATTTGATCAGCAATGAACGGGAATAGCATGGGAATAGATTAATTGATGATATTAGAAAGCACGATTTTCAAGGAAGATCCGTCAGGCGAATCATCAAAGAATCCAGGCAAACTTCTATGCAATGACAAACAAAGGAGTGAAACTATGAATTATATTTTATAGAATCCATAAGATTGTAATCTATTACTAAGTTTGTTTAATATATTGTTTTTATTATTAAAAAGTTTATAAGTTCATTGCAAAGAAGCTAAGCAACTGCATTGTTATATTTCAAAAGCTTACGAACATATTGATTTGCATCAAGAAATTCCACCTTACACGAAATGATATCACTTCTTCCTACTTTTGTGATGTTTTGATTTATGCCGCTGGTACGAGGTATATTATGTCTTCAATGATTCAAACTACTTATAACTGAAGCACTTATGGCATGAACAAGAACATATTTGTTTAAACTGTTTGAAGTGCCGTAATTTATACAGCACATCACTTTCAGCTGCATCCATTTCTAACGATAACAAAGATGAAAGCTTGGTCTCATTCTCAGTCTCGTTAGTTTTAGACCGTTTGACGCCAGTTAAAGTGAATATTCAAGACGGTATCAGACACGAGCTATCACTATCATTCCTTATCTAGCGATATCTGTCGCCACTCACCAGACGAGTGATACTGCCAGTCATAAATATGTCGCGAACACTTTATTTTATCAGATTATTGTGCAGAAATTAAATCATTACGGAACGTACTTTCTCGATAATAATATGAGTATAAAAGACTTATGGGATCTTTTCATAAGATGATAAGAGTTCATATTGTGAAGGAAGGTTATCATGCCTGGCGGACCGGGGCCCAACGGTTGTGGTTGATGCTAATCCGTGCGGTGCGAGAAATTCTATCTCGCGATGCAGGATTAGTAGTTGGGGTATATTTTGTTTGTCCTGTATGTTGCACTTGCTACAGTGTCAAACTGGAGCACTAGTAATGACTTTTTGTGAACTGACTAAAACTCCTTTCACAGGTCTAAATTAGAGGTGTTTATTGATTGAGTCCCCTAATTATTTATGATTTGCTTACAGGCGAAATTACATGTACTAATATTGTTCTAACAATGCAAATGCATAACACAACATGCAAATGTAATGATACTATCAGCTTTGAGAATACCAACTAGTTAAGAGGACTAATTCTAAGTTTATCAATGACTCCCTGACAGAGAGGGCAGCACTCTTGCTAGCATGAGAACATAATTCTTAACGGATCCCACTTCCCATTCCGATGGTATATCCGCTTAGAGTATTGGATTAATTAAAGAGAGGTTTTAAGTTAATCACCATCTTTAAATATAGTCGCTGGCGATAGAATGAACCATGCCTGATTTGGTAACTTGCATTTGATGCAAATTAAGTATTGTCACGAGTTTGATCCATGCATACAAATGACTTTAATTAGAATTAGCTTCTGAACTCTGTGTATGATTATTAATCGCACCAGTACTTGGGAGCTGTGATGTCCCTAGGTTATACTGTATCTATATGTGTTTAGAAAAATATAAGTTTATTTTACAGTTACAGGGTTTTTGTACTATATGCTCTGCCTAGTTTATGTGAGATTTGTCAAGTTTTACTATTTACTGATAATAATAAAAACCGCAAAGTTGAGAGATTATTTTCGGAATAAACAAACAACAAAATTTTTATCCTTAAGCCGTTTATTTTTTCTCACCGGGGTCAGATAAGTTAGGCTTCGTATAGATCTTCCACCCATTCTATTTTTCTAATGATAAGGTGTTTTTTCTCTTCACAAGTCTCTCTTAGATAATTTGCTATACGTAAACAGTTAGAGATGTTTCTAATTGCCATAGAGAATAATTCTCTATTCAGCATGAGATTTCAACGCATCAGACCTTACCTGAAATCACAAAACAAAGTGAAAATTTTCAATTTTCCACGCGAAGGCACTGGCAATCGGAAATCTGTATTCCGGTCAAAAATTGAGGCTCGCGATTTTATTAAAATCAAGGGGAAAGGAATATTCTTTTTTTTTTAAATTGCATCGCAGCGAGGAGGGACAGACATTGAAGCCATTTGCATTTTTATGCGATAATTAAGAAACATAGAGGGTGTCTCGCAAAAGGCGAG
This sequence comes from Phragmatobia fuliginosa, assembly GCA_932526445.1. Taxonomy (NCBI): domain Eukaryota; kingdom Metazoa; phylum Arthropoda; class Insecta; order Lepidoptera; family Erebidae; genus Phragmatobia; species Phragmatobia fuliginosa. Next base: position 20,497,384 of record OW052073.1, on the reverse strand, counting down.
AGGTGGATTAATTTTGCATTTTTTTGCGCTATTAACTTCATCTCATAATGCGGTAAACGCATTATTTTTATTAAGACTGCGAATAATTAATTTTGATTAATTATGTGCTTATTTAGCTAAGTTAAAAGAGAATTTTTTTTTACGACTTGAGTACGGTAGCCTACATGTCATGGAAGTAGATGAAGACGTTGACTTCTTAATTTTTAATGATACATATTAAAATGGTAACATGATCATGTAGAACTGCCTCATTGGTCTAGTAGTTAGCGAATTCGGGGTTCAAATCCTGGGTTGGCCAAAAGTGTTATTATATAAGTGTTATTGGGGTTTTTTTACAGGAAATTATTAATCACAGCCCGGAGTATGGAAGTTTGGCGGTGATTCACGCCGGTGCCTCGGAGAGCAAGTTATGCTGTCGGTTCCGGTTGTCATGAACATCTATGGCAATCGTTATAGGGAAGTCAGTGTCCTCAAATATACTGACAACTGGTTAAACCTTTAAATTTCAGCTCCCCCCTAAGGGTTGCGGAGGTCCAATACAGTCACTCCGCAAAAAAAATTGAAATTCAGATAGGTATACTAGTAGTCGACCCCAAATAATATTGGGAATAAGGGCTAGGAAGAAGAAAAAGATTACGTGGAACTTTACAACAATACTAATACTACACAAATTTCTCTGTATTTTTTATTATTATTATTTTTATTATTATTAACTAGCTACCAGCAATCCAAAACATATGGATTACAACATTAACTCCTCGCACGGTGTTTTGGTGATCACTTTACTCCAAAACAGTCCTTGTGGAACACAAATATGTGTCCTGATTCCGTCTGTCCGGGAATAAATTGGTCAGAAAATTAGTCTCAATGCAAAAGTTGTTAAAAAACGGTGCTAATTGGTTACCTTCATGTGATATTTAATAAGAATAATAACATATTACACAGAGCGTTACGACAGCTCTTAACAATCTTGCGGATTTTTTTATTATTTGTACAAATGTCATGTTTCTGTCGCAGGGGCCTGTAATCCAGGATTATGACGCATAAACCGGATTAGCTACTACAGAACTAGACGAGTGATACACACAGTGGAAGGAACAAAGCGGACTCCGCCCATCGCACTTTTATTGCACTATAAAGTAGGTAAGGAGAGTTGTGTGCGATCTATCGCAGCCCTCTGTAACAGATGTACGGTAATTACACATTTTTACGATTTATACCGATCGTAAACGTACCTTTACAATGGTAAATTTTATTAAGCAGCTGTAAAATATATGTAATCATATACGGTTTTATGGATCCAAAAGGTTTTTGGTGGTGTACAAACATCTTCACACGAAGACAAATGATTGGTTAAGCAAATTACACCTTTGTTACTTTACTATAAGAGTGTTTGGTATTACAGCAATTGTCACTTTAAGTTGTATTCACTAAAATCGTCACCTTTCTTTTGTGAAATCGGTTTTATTTTTATTTTGTGTGTTAAGTACGGGTTTATGTGGTTCTAATCTAAAGTAACATGTTACTTAATATACTCTATAACCTTCATGATGAGTTTCTTCATACATACGTGCTCCCTTCCCATTATGATCCCGGGTCTTTTAGGGCGGGTAAGTCTACTTTTCGTTTTATTATATTAGTTGACTGTTAGTTTTACGATTTATTATTATACTGTTTATACATATGAAAGGAGAATTTGCAATAAAACTTTGGTTGTTGAATTATATCTCACGAAACCTAAGAGGTTATAAATTATAGCATTTTATTTCATATTTATTCAGATTTTTTTACTAAAATATCCACATTTACAGGATAATGTAAAAATATATGAAAAAATATTATCTCAATAAAAGTATACATAAAATACAGTACCTATATTTTATTATTTATTAACAATACTACGTTTCATAACGAAGGTTAACGAGGTCTGCTAACAATCACGAGGTTAAGTACAACATCTAAAATAGAATGATATTTGTATAACAGAAGCCTACAATCCAAGGCTTTACTACACACGGTCAAGGCTTTCAATTGCTTTCTTACGAGAAGTTAACGACCGACAACTTTAATGAATGTATTTAAATTTAACCATTCAAATACCGTAAAATATTATTATTAGAATATGTTCAATACAAATTATAGATACTTATATCTATAAATAGTACACCTCTCGTAAGAGGCCTATGTCCAGCGGTGGACTGTTAAATGTTGATGATGATTGATGATTAGTGCTTAAAGAAATTAAACATTGAATTACAAGCAAGGTAGAAACCTATTGTAATTAATGACGTAATTTACAAGTTGGTTTCAACTAAAATAACTAAACTTATTTACTTATTTTACGGAAAGTTTTTTGTATCAGTAGCTATTTTTCTTTTTTTTATATAAGCCTACAAAAGTGAGTACTCTGCCTGATGAGAAGCATGAGTAGCATCCAGGAGTAGGGGCCACCATCCTCATTGTGAGGGTAGTAATAGTACACACAGATAGTAGTGGATAATTGTTTTTTATTATTATTATATGTAATTACTATTATGAGTGAATACTTGTTCTTTAATGACTATTTTAAAATCTCTAATTCATTATTAATTAGTAAAAATCTTACTAATCTTATTCATTTTTTCGATTTTAACCTTATCACTCTCCCAGATTAATTTTAAATTTAAACAAAAACTATTCCTATAGATCTGGCAGACCTTCTGGCACACACGATGATGTTATAATAGTTTTAGTAAGAGAGTTTAACCAACATTCACAGCCAAAATCTTCCATATAATATATTTAAGCTTTAGCTATCAGAGCCCACCGGATTATACACACATATTGTCCTACTTAGCACTCATTCTTGTGCACTAAGTCTTGCAAAGAAGCTTATATGTATAATGTTTATTATGTAAAGTTTATTTAGGGTTCCGTCTAAACCCTTTATGTCATGAATGATGCTAAGTCCACAAGCCCCGCCTTAGTCAAGCGGAGCCTAACTAAGCGGGACAGTTTATGTAGCCGGTACTGAGAAATAGGTGAACTATAACAACTACTTTGTAGGTCGCTGTTTTAGTTTCAGGCTTAACATTCGGTCCTAAAATAATATCATCCTTTTGTCTGTGCGCATTAGCGCTCGAAAATAAGTACCTACATAAATTATGTGATTAATGGATATTAGCTTTCCGCCAACAGAATTTATCTCATTTTATTTATTCCTAAGCATAGGCGAAAATCTCAAGTCCTTTTTTGTTATTTGATAGCCTGCCAAGGTGACTACTCTACCTAATAATGGAAGACATGAGTAGAATCCAGGAGTGAGGGCCACCATACTCTCTGCGAATGCTGGCAGCGTGGCGATGTCGAGTCACACTATTTTGCTCTAAAAGAACCGCCCTAAAAGACCCGGGATCATAATGGGAAGGGAGCACGTATGTATGAAGAAACTCATCATGAAGGTTATAGAGTATATTAAGTAACATGTTACTTTAGATTAGAACCACATAAACCCGTTCTTAAGTACCACTATTTAAATAGTGATTCTACTTTCTGGTTTTGAGCAGGTGCATCAGAAGCATAGATGATTATCATGTTTTAACGTCGGTAATGTCAAAATTATTCTAGTATTAATTTATTAGAAACGATCATTTACATATAAAGTTTCTATAAGTTCTTGGATCGCTTTTGAAACCCGTTTTTTAAAACCCTACTTGAAAGATTAAAAGCAATTTATAGGAGCAGTTTAAGTTCTAATAAAGAGGTATTTTTAAGGAAATAATTTTTTGATATTGACATTGCTAAACTTGAGTCAAAGTGAAAACAGAACGTTTTCATGACTCAATGATCTTCAGAATCTGTCACTCTTATCTCGACTCCTGAGTATGATGAAGGACACAGACCTGTTAATTTTGTGTAGACAGACTGTCATGAGTCGCTATTGACATTGTCGTGATAAATATGGCCATTTCACTAAAACCTGTAAATATTAGATAGCGTTACGAGAAAATATAATACTAGAGATTAAGTTTTAAGATTAAATGAGTAACGAATGACATCATTATAATATTAATGGAGAAACTAATGATAGTAAGACAATTAATTAGGCGTAGGGTTATCCCTAACCTTCTTGCAGTCATGTGTTTGAATAAAGATTTAGGGATAATTTATTTTCTACTAGCTTTTGCCCGTGGCACCGCCGTGTAAGTCAGTAAATAGTCGCCTATGTCCTTTATTAGGAATCAAAGCATCTCTATTGTAAATTTTACCCAAATAGGTTAAGTCAATTAGCAGTGAAAGTGTAACATACAGATAGAGTTAGGTACTTTCGACTTTATAATATTTAGGTTGGGTGTAAGAGAATGATTTGTATTTTACGATATAAGACAGAGAAAGAGAAAATGGAGAGATTTCTTTTCAGGATCATTATATTACTCCGACAAATTGTATAGCACACAAAAATAAATCGATATATTTTTGGTCCGGAATAAAAATATACCGGTCTGGTGCGGTCCGGTATATTATTATTATATTGTTGATGGCTTTCTTACCAATTAGTTTTGATGCTCGAAAAATACTCTCGTCAAAAGTTCATGATTCTACTTCAAAGAGAAGTGCCGTATAAAATATAATAATTAAGTAGCAGCAAGTTTTGATTGCGTTGGCTAAGCTAAGCTAAGCTTCAGGAGAGCAGGCCTGAATTTTTATTTTTATCTTAACTTAGAACCTACAGCAAAAAACAGTCTTTACATACATTTGGTAAACGAAGTGATTTTGTAAAGAAATTAAAAAAAAATTTTTAAGAAAAGAACAGTACAAGAAAATTAAAATGTTTTTATGTATTATACAGGAACAAACCTAATAAAAGCATGCATTAATATATATGTGCTATGTAGTCGTGTACTTATATGAAGTGTTCATTTCAATTCGATAAACACACCTTATCCTTGAAACAGTTTATTTGTGTATAAACATTTGCAAATAGGTACAAAATACTCTGTAAATAACAAAAAAATAGTATGTATATTACAATCGCATATTTCTCACGTTATCGTAGATAGCGTTGGGACTTGGGACGTCGCTCAGAGGGGGAAGACGAGGAGGGGATACCGACCGAGCCACGTACGCAAACATTCAATGTTTACCCATACATACAGTAATTACCAGTAAGTTATTAAATAATTCTTTGTTGATTCGAGTCTCAGGTATAACCGGTTGAACTAGTAGCCGACCCCAAAATAATATAACTATAAAGGTTTGGAAGAAGAAGTTTCAACTTCATGAAGGTTATTGTAACTTTAGTCCAGACTGAATTTCTTAAGCTTAACATACACTCTAAGTTTCGTAATGCGTACCTACTACACTACACTGTTTGATTCGCAGATCGGAGACCAACTATAAAACCGCCTATTACACTGTTAATTAATACTGTATTCTCAAATGTGAACTTACTATAAGGTGTGGCATAAGTGCTCATCACTTTCGTCTGGTCGAATTTCTCACTAGTTGTGTGACCTTTACGTCATAATTATAATGATAGCTGACTAATGTCTGTCTGTACAAATATTAATGTACTTTAAGGGAATTGACTCACCCAAATATGTACATTATTTATGCCACGCTTTTGATATCTTAAGTGAATAAACTTTTAATGAACTAAATCTTAATTAACCCTTTGAAAATGTTAGTGGCTAATAAAAAAGTGCTTCAATTGGCCTCGAACCAGCTAACAAGCATCAAGTTCCTCGCCGGGGACTCGCAAACCAGTAAAGTCGTAAAGTAGTAACGAAGTGGTAATCCTCGGAGGTGTCGTTGGATGTGGGATGATATCTTCCTGCCACACTTGAGTTGTCCCTCTGGACACCTCTTGATTGTCGGTTCTTTCTTTCATTTTTGTAAAACTCATTTAAGTTTATAAGTAAGTTTTAGGTTCTTAGTACTTGTCGTCTGTGTGGACGCTGAACACTCTAACCAAGATCTTCTTTTTATGACTGTTAGATAACAAGAAAACCTACTTATATGTTACTTGATTCAATATAAAATCATTTTTAATAGCCCTTCTTTCTATCCACGACTTCATCTACAAGAAATATGGATTGTAATCGATTACTCCGTATTTGCTTTTAATAATTTGCTTTATCGCGGCTTAGGTGTTTGAAATCGGTATTGTTTATAAGTGTAGGAAGCAAACAAGGAGACGTGTTACCAATAATACAGACAGTAAGTAACTAAAACACAAGCAACTTTAAAATAGCAAGTGCGTTGTCGATCTTAACTGCCAGGATTTTGGTTAGTCCTCCGATATTATTACTATTTTTTTTAAAGATTTAGAATAGGCTAAACAGCTAAACTATTATACTTTTGAATTGCTCTCTTTAATACCAATATCTGTATTGTAATCAGGTCAAAATGTCAGGCGGTTTTGAAGCTCGTACCTTTGTAATGGCACAATAACATTTATGACTATCTATCCGATTGTATTGTTTCATTAAATTGATAAACATAAATGTCATCGGTGTTTATGAGTGCGTGTGTACTAAACTGATACTAATGTATTCTCTGATACAATCGATAAATTAAATATATAAATAATAATAGTGTATGTGAAAACAATTATAACATACAAATGTAATTGCTTTAAAAACTGCAGTCAGTATGAGAAATTTGGCAAATGATAAACTTAGAAAACTGCAAAATAAACCGAAATGTATCTAACATAGGTGTTAACCTGTCTTGGTACATAAGTGTTGCAAAGGTAGTTCAATTCATCATGATCATCATCATCAACAGCCTTTAACAGTCCACTGCTGGACATAGGCCTCTCCTTGAAAAGTTCAATTGATCCAGATAAAATAATTTTAGCTTCCCGAAGCTTATTTGGAGGCTTTCGGGCAAGATTACGTAGCCACAACGTGTCCTGCCAGTCCACAACCCGCACTCGACCAGTGTGGGAATGTATGGCCTCAACCATCTAATGAGAGGAGACCCGTGCCCAGCAGTGGGACGTTATGGGTTATTGTTGAAATTAGTTATACAGATAAACTTTGTTCTTTATTTGTTAGAAGTCTCTTCAGACGATTTTCGTCCTTAACCACTTAGATTAGGTTCAATTAGAATCGAATTTAGATTTTTTATGGAGACAATTGATGATATGTCTCAGTACAAATGCGGTAGGAATAGCACGGTAGTAGCTCTTTGTCTGTGTGTACAATAGAGGTATTCAATAGAGAAATTAATATTTAAAATATCCAGTTAAAAGCTGTTCAAGTATTTACAAACCAAAATCCTCGTCTTAAGTCCCGGGAATCTAATTGTAAATTTATATTACTTTATTAAGAGCCTTTTGAGAGCTTTAAGAGGATACTAACTATAAAGTTGGGCCTCAACTGTTCAATATAAACAACATTGTAATTAAAACGTCCGCCATATTTGTGGGAGGAGGTCTCTTTTAACACAATATTGGCGCGAATGGGAGTGACGTAGATTTGCGCCCTCCGATAATTGCTGTAACACTTCTAAAGGAAATTGGACCTTCAACTGTCGAGTTTGTTTCCACAAAAAATGTAATTTCGTTTCAATTGTGTTCCATTGTTTCATTAAGTGGATTTGAGGCTGTTAGATCTAACAAATATTTATTGAAAATGGTTTTGAAAGGTCTTTGTTATACTTTAATTTTCTTGACTACCCATTGTTCTGAGACTTGGCACACATCTTATCATAGATATAATCACAGGGTTACTTTTATCTGATAATAAATAACACAATAATACTAAATATATGAATTGCTTACAATCGAAAATGTCTGAGAAAAGTCAAGTAACAAGTACAAGCACACAATCCAGTGTTACAAAGTTTATTTAGAGAAAGAGCTTTGAATTTTGTACATTTTACAATAATTGAAGAACTCGAGTACAGAAGTACTTACTTTTTAATAGAATAGGAAATCGATTTGACTTGGAATGAGCTCAACCCTACACCTTATACAGAATCTTATGGATATTGATAATCACCATAACATGGTATTACTTGGCCACCAGTGAGCAGGGTTGTCACCGCTACATGCCTATGTCAATAGGGTTGACAATTGACTCCTGTTATCAATAAATTTAGTCATCATAATAATTATCTAAGTTAGTTGTATAAAACCATTATCTCTACATAGTGTATGGAAAATTATGATGACTCAATGCGGACTGCGTCAGATACAGTTTTCGATATTATCCGTCGTTTCAACTTATAATGATTGATCTTTATATTAGTTTACAATCGATTTTGACAATAACAAAATCAACTGCAGTAATATATCGTGTAAACATCAGCGCGTATGTAATAATATGTAATAAAAATGCATTATCTTCACGAAAGGAAATGCTTCTGCACAAGATATCTATCCAATGATATCAATTTTAAGGAGAATTATTTTTAATAAATATATTGTTCTTATGAAAAATGGAACTCCTTTTTACATATTGTCAATGTAAATACGGATTCCCCAAAAATAGGTGCCACCAACACTATCGTTACCTTATTTCTTCTAGGTAGGATAGCCACGCTGATTCCAGCACGAAAGTGTTAGCTCGTTCGGGCCAGTACTCACCTCACACTGAAGACCAACCCTAAAAAGGGATGCATTCGTGTTGCAGAAGCATTTTACTAAGCCGCCGTAGTATGCGTCAACATGTTGCATTGTCTGTGATCACAATGAGGTTAGTGTTCCCTACTATTGGCTTCTACTGATGTTTTCCATTAGGCAAAGTAGAATCACTTTGGAAAAGTTAAATATATAATAAAAAAAGATACAAATACATGTGGCTGAGGTTACCAGACCTGTACAGGTATACGAAGTCCTGAATCAAAGTGAGCTCTCTTCATAAACTATGTCAATGTTCAGTTTGAACCTCCTCTCATTACGTTTATAATAAAAGGGGGTTCATTAATTAGGGCTTCTTTTAATTAGGGCGGGGAGAATGCGCCATTACGAACAAATCAACATCTCGATACTGATTACCGCAGTAGCGTAAATTACCCAATTATTTCCCATTAGCAGATCCTTTGAACTCCTCTCCTCCTCAACGGCGCTAAGTACTCCAAAGTCTTGTGACGTATTTCGTAACTTTCTTAATGATGTTATTTTTGCTTGAAACGTTCGTGTTATATCGTCTTTGGCTATTTATGGATTTTCATTTAAAGTTATCGGTTGTATTCCTTAAATATAAGGTACTCTTCATTTTCCTCTTTTGAAGTTTACTCGTTAAGAAATAATTTTCATATTTAGCTTGTTTAAAATTTTAATGGAGGGTTGATGCTTTGTCATTAGTTATGCCGTCCTACAAGGTGACTGTACTATGCCTGATAGAAAGCATGAGTAGAATCCAAAAGTGGTGGTCGTTATACTCACTGAGAATGCAGGCAGTATGGCGACCCACATAGCGGCCTAATGAGATGCTTTTTCACGCCCCGCTTAAAGGACCCGGGATCATAGTAGGAAGGAAACACATGAGTTGTCAGTGACTTCCAGTTTTTCACTGCTCGGCACAAGTAGGAAGATCCGAACCGCTTATTTCTTTCACTTTAAAGCGGTGACTTCCAGGCCAGCACGTATTGTTCTGTAGAGGAAGAGAGAATGTTTGATGTGACATGGAGTATCTTGCTCATGTTTTACAGTACTTGCTGTATCGTTCCCATTTCAGATATGTAATCAGATGTCGGATATCTTGAATACTGTAGTTTAAGGTGATTTGTTGATCACGGCTGCGGTTGCTTTGAACATCCATACAGGGCTAACACATACTCGAGTACTAACCAGTCGTACCTACTCATTCATCATTAAAATTTGTTTGTACCGTGATTAAAGAAGGAACACCATACAAGGACAACGAAGAACTTAATCTTTTTTACTTTTTTTTTAATTAAAAAAACAAACTCCCGCATTAGGAATATAAAATCCTGGGTTGCGGGGGACTTTACAAACCTACGTGAAACGGACACTCAGAACACCCAAACTCAGGACAACAATTTGTGAATCATACAAAGTGTTATTTAAACCCACGACATTTGTCATAGTAGAAAGCGGCGTGGCGACCGCTTAAACCACTAGGCTAAACTTTCCTTCATAACTTAAGTTTATATTATTATATAAAATTATGTGACATTAAATAAAAATTTGTGAAACAATACCTTAATTAAGTATGACTTCATTTTAAAAAAAGACGGTAAATATATAAATTTGAAGTATCTGTTTGTATTTTCCAATTAACAGCTTTACATGAAAGGAATATGAAAGTATATTACGAAACTTACATATATACGTATTACATACTTACGATGTTGTGTTAACAACCGCGAGTAACGCCAAGGGGCTCAGCTAGTCCCTCATAAGAAGCAAGTATCTGTCTTAACTCACATCATACCGCCTAACTATAAACAATGAGAAGCCAAAACTACTACTAATCCTGATATATGAAGGCTATGTTTAATCCGGCCAGATTGTACCGATTATTTCTTCGCAAGGCCTTCAAGGGTCTCGCTGTGACGTCATGAGGCTTTCGAGCTTACCCTCAATTTGGTGCTACATACGTTGGTAAGCTTAATAATGTCGATGGCTCAGCCTCTGATCTCCAGGATGTAAATGACTCATGTATATTATATAAGTAGTTTCGAGAGATTAAACTGGCTTTATTATAAAGATCATTCTATGAGACGTGAATTTAAAAAAATACTTCTACTACAAGAAAATTCAATATCATCCTAATTTAATTTCTAACAGTATACAAGTTTTCACTTGAAGCTGTACTCTCTAGCAAGAAAACATTTTTGTTCTAAATTTTTTCCAATACATAATTAACTTTACATTTCTTGTAACATATTAACTAAATAACTAAAATAAACTAACCTTCATCATCATCATCATCAGCCTATCGCAGTCCACTGCTGGACATAGGACTCTCCAATAAACTAATTTTTGCAATCAATAATTTCAACCCACTTATAATTATCGTAACGAATTTAAACTATAGGTACTTTTCATAAACCAGATAAAACTATATTGTATCTTGGGGCTGATTTGATTATGAATCATGGGGTCGTTCTTATTCTTCTTCTAGTGCCTCTTCAATCTTGAAGGTTGGCCCGTCAGTTTCCTGTACTCCTCTCTGTCATTGGCCAGGCGGAACAGTTGTTCAACGGAAGTGATACCGGTCCACTCCCGGATATTACGCAGCCACGATTTGTCTCTTCGTCCAGCGCGTCTCTTTCCTTCCAAATTCCAACAATTGAAGTAGCAAATATCTTTCGTGCCTGAGCACATGACCGAGATATTCAATTTGCCGCTTTTTGTTGGTTTGTATCTATTTTCTAGGCATATGGTCACTTGATTATGGTCGTTGATCGCAATTTGAACATATATACAAAATTTCATCAAAATTATATGATGCTGTTCTATCAAAGATGTTAAAATCTTTACATGAACTATGCACTGAGAAATATTTGTATAGAAGATACAATCCATGTACTTAATCGAATACCTCTAGAAGTATCTAGAAGTACAGCAGAATGTATTGTCAGATCGAAAAGTCTTTATTGAACATATGGACACTCAGCCTAGAACCTGGTGTCATTTTCATGAATATAATACACCTGTATCAGAATGTTTGAAATCCATCGTCTTGTAAAGCAATAAATGTAATCCGTATATCGTACACATCAAGTAAACACATTAGTAAATCAAAATACTCCTGTTTGTTTATAATAATAGTAAGATACGATTATAATTGTAGGTAATACATTTATGATTAAAGAAGATATTCTCACGAATCTAATAAAACAAACTTTAAAAGAGATTCAGAAATCTTATAAAAATAGATCTCGTCTCGCAATAATGTACCGAGACTCATAAACTCGTAATATAATACGTTATGATGAAGTGTTAAGCAACTGAAGCTCTCTCGAGACACATGCACACAATATCTCGCATTTGAACTTTCATATTTAATCTTACATCTCAAACTATTTTTATTTTTTTACCAGCATCTGACAATTCAAAACAAGTCCAACCTCTTAAACTATACGGTACAAATTAATTTGATAACTGCCTTCAGCAGCTCTAATTTCATTTTAATTAATGCCTTGCACTTTGATAATATTACGATCCACTTGTCTGTTAGATTTAAATATAGATTTATAGTTTTATGAAAATTGAATCTTGTTGTTAATTGCTTATGATTCAAATTGTGTGCTCATTTGTGTGCGAGACTTTGTCAAGGGAGGTCTGGTGCACACATGTTGCTACACTATCTGTCGACAAGTGGTCCACTTCAATACCACAATGACTGATATTTGCTGTTCCGTATTTGTTCATATCTATGTCCATAATTACCTAATATACACATTCTAAGCCTCATAGACTCTGAAGTAAACATAGAATACGTTTCTTCACAGTCAGTATCACAGGTTCATACAAGCTAGTTGGTTACCGACGCTTTTAATGTGGATCGTCTGTAGACTCTTTCTCTCAAAAACAGCCATCTCTTCGTCCACTAATTAAAGCAATGGTTATAAAAGAATAAAAAAATATGAATATTTGTTGGGTTCTTCTTTTATACAATTTAAAAAAAAAAGCAGCCAAGTGCGAGTCGGACTCGCCCATGAAGGGTTCCGTACCAGCAAGTAACACAATATAAAACTTCTTGTAGTTCGTTGTAACTTTCATCGATGTTTTTATACTAGTGTATTGATTGGATGAAAGGTGTATTGCGTGTTACGATTTATGACGTATTAAAAAAAAACTACTCACTAGATCTCGTTCAAACCAATTTTCGTTGGTAGTTTACATGGTAATGTACAACATATATTTTTTTTTTTTTTATCACTCTCTTATTTTAGAAGTTAGAGGGGGGGGGACACACATTTTTCCACTTTGGAAGTGTCTCTCGCGCAAACTATTCAGTTTAGAAAAAAATGATATTAGAAACCACAACATCATTTTTGAAGACCTATCCATAGATACCCCACACGTATAGGTTTGATGAAAAAAAAAAATTTGAGTTTCAGTTCTAAGTATGGGGACCCCCAAAATGTATTGCTTTTTTTCTATTTTTATGTAAAAATCTTAATGCGGTTCACAGAATACATCGACTGACTAAATTTCAACACTATAGCTCTTATAGTTTCTGAAATAATTGGCTGTGACATACGGACGGACAGACAGACAGACAGACAGACAGACAGACAGACAGACAGACAGACAGACAGACTTGACGAATCTATAAGGGTTCCGTTTTTTGCCATTTGGCTACGGAACCCTAAAAATACAATACAAGCCAAATGAGATTTTTCAAATAAAATACTTTTGAAAGCCACCGCACTCTATTTAGGAGCATACTTGTAATAATTTGCTGCACAGCAATGCTCGGTATTCTTGTGCCGCGGCTACGTTTTAAATTTAAATATTCTAAATAAATCGTTTTATAAACTGAATCTCTCGAGAGTTCGGTACCAAAAAATGTTTTGGAATACAAATTGGTTGTTTTCTCATTTTGCTAAAGTTTAATTGGGTGTCACATAATTATACTATACTATATTCAAAAAAAGTATTTGTAATATTTTTTACTGTGGTAATTTATGGCTTAGATTTTGAACATTGGGATTCTCTATAAACACTTTACTTAAAAATAGTCATCATCATTCGATACATTTCCCAGGCTGTGACGATGTTTAGTAGAGATACAATAATAAATAGTATTCACCACTAAAGTTGTCAAGGTCTCATTCCGCATGATGTCACAATTATGCAAAGATCAGAAACCTACTAAGACACTTTATAACGAATTTTCGAGCCACTTTAAAAGTCTAACTCACCTTTATGTTTAAGTAAAGAAACCGTGAAAATACCGAGACATTACCGCAAAAGTCTCCAAGACACCTGATGTCTTTCACTTAAAGCTATTACCTCTAGCACACGAACACATTAAAACTCGGAACTTCGTCAAAGTTTGTTGATTAAATCCGACATCAACCCTTCCGTGCTTAGCGTCACGGCGAATTAGCTAATGAGCCCCCGTCAAAATGGCTATAGCCACCAAAGTGACGTCACCCGTCAACGAAACAGTAGCGTCAAATTTACTCCTCGACGCCCTGTCTTTGTAGTATTGTTATGGACGATTTAGACGAGCGCGCCTGAGGCTGGGGCGGGTTGCAACCTGGACTGCTTGTATAGCCAACATCAAACATTTATTTTATTCCACTATATATAATAGGCCTTTCCATCTTTACAGATGATTTAGACAGCGCCTCTTCGACACTTCTTGGTGTGACTGTGAAGCCCGATACGGGAGCGACAACAGAGTCCGCACGCTTGACACCTAAACAGAGGACCGCCCGAGGCTCGAGCAAGCGAGACTATAAGGGTCGAGATATATAAATATATATCTCGAACCTTATAGTCTTCAAGTAATCTTGAAGATCAGAAGTAAAATAACATCTTCATTGTTATATGAAAGCATCCCGAGAATCGGTAAAAGGTACACAGAAGACATGAAGAATTTACTCGGTTTCAGAGAATCCTTTCAAAACATTGGCTTAATGTGTTCCTAAAACAATAACACATATTTATACATGCATACAGAATCACATTATGAAACAAATTAAAATTTAAATCCCTCACACAATCGTGTAAATTCAAACAACTGTGACACGAATTGATTTGCGCTTAAAGTTTTTAGAGCCCAATAAACAACAAACACACATAGTTTTAGGCTATAAAAGTAAAACCCTTTAAATTTGTACCCATTTTGGGGATAGTTTAATTTTGTCTCTGAGGTTTTACGATATTGAAAATTTGTGAAAGTCAGGTTTCAAAGATCACGACTATCTGCTATATACTGCTGAACTTGACTAGATCTTTCCACATTTTACTAAAGCGACCTAATTTGAAAATGGTCGTAATTTTTTTATTTGGATAATTTATAAAATAAGCAGCCATGTTCTTTAATAAAATTCATACGTTAGGTTAATGTTCTTGACCCAAACGAATGTTGGTGAGAAGAGCGATAGTCTAGAGCCAGCCTTATATCTCACGCCAACAATTAGTGAAGTATTAAAAATGAACTCAGCGTAACGATGATAGATCGGTCCGCCATTTTGTTTCGTCGCCCCGTATCCGGTTCCGGACTCCAACTTCTTAATTTAATAAAGCCTTGATTTATATGATGAAGTTTGTGTTTGTTCTGTACAAAGTTTTGGGATACAAAGAGGACAGGTATTCATTGTTTAGCGTAGATAAATTCCACTTATTCATTGAGACTTTTTTGTTTCATTTCAGGTATTTATATAAAAAAAATTTAAACTAATGTTTCTGGAAAATTTACCAGAAGTAGGCAGGGGTATACGTATAATATATGAGGACTACAATGGGTGTAGATCTATCCACTGCTGTACATAAACATGAAGTAACCACTGATGACTCCTAGGAAGTGCTCCGTCTTAAATTGGTACTAAAGCTTCTGTGATTTCTGCTTCTTCTCAATTTAAGGGTCAGGCCCTTGTCGGTGGAGCAATCGCCACTCCTGTCTATTTTCCGCAATCCGTTTGACCTCTTGATAGGCCACGACTCCTACTTTCTCCTTTACTTGTTGTATGTACGCCAATCTAGGCCTTCCGCGTTTTCTTCTACCTTCTATCTTTCCTTCTAGAATGGTTTTAAAAAGGTTGTACTGTCTTCTTCTGTGATTTATTTGTACTCAAATAATGTAGACATCACAGAAGGCCACTTCACCACCTACTATTAAATTTAGTTATCTTATTGGAACCGTTGTTGAGTGGTAGTAGAAAGTACTCTTCTTGAGGTTAATTTATCAGAAGTAGTGATGACCTTGTTGAAGACATTAAATGATATTAAATCATGAAATGAAGTTTGCAGCTGATTACAATGTAACGTACTGAACAATAATACAATTGACCTTTTTAGGGTTCCGTAGGTCAGTAGGGAGCCGTCTACAAACCATAGATGGTATACCTGGTTCCTCGACTCATAGTACCCGAGACGGCGTGCGGATTTCCACGGGAAAAAACGTAGATTAATAATGTAGAAAATTCATGATGGTAGTTCATTTGAAAAACTTTAAAGGAAAATTGTAACGGCTTGGATAACTTTGTTAGTTCAGGAGTTTCAGAGGCCTAACTTGTAAAATTCGCTTACTTAGAAAACTTCGTACAAAATTAACGAAATTATAAATAAACCTAACAATTATATATTGGAAAATATTTTACATCCTTGTGACCTGAAACACACTTGGCCTTAGCGCAACATGCATATCAGAAAGGGCAATCATGTTATTTTGCACAGATTTTAATTAGCCTCCCAATCAGTCTGGGCCTATTTAGCCCCACCAAATAAGGCCATGGCGCCGAATGTAGTGTTAAACCATAAACAATCTGTTTACGAAACAATATATAGAGTAAGAAAATAACAAATATTGTGTAAATTTAAGTTACATAATGCATTCAATAATTGAAGGTTCAACGTTGCAATGAACCGGTAACTTTGCATCATTTGTTGTATATTTTGAACTCTATTTGTATAGTTATAGAGTTGATACTAATCAAAGCATAACAGATAAGAGGCGATGAATCAACTTGTTTTTAAAGATAATGTATTTTGAAAAAAGTTACACGTTCACGTGTGTACCGTATGAAAGATAATAAACAGAATTCCAACTACAGATTTTTGTTAAAGAATTACGATTCTTAAGCATAGGTCGTTTGATTTTCATTTACCGAAAAGAACTACAATTGAAACGCTATTTGGAAAAGGAACACCTGTGTTTTAATTTTTTATTTAGTAATTAATTAATTTAACATATGTATGCACCGTCATATAAAGATACTATTCAATTCATTAAACTTTTTCTCATGAGACTACAAAAGTTTGGCTTAAATTTTGGCTTTCGTGGTTTAACATTGTTAGATCCTCTGTTGTACAGTAACTATTTTGTGAAATAAAGCAGATCATCTCAATTGTAAAAACATGATTGTGAACGAAAGCTCACCCACTCATAACTATTGTCTACACAAGAATGTACTTTTTATTGACAACGAAGAGTCTCTTCACTTATTACATATTCATACACATATTTTCTTATTTCCTAGAAAAAAAGAAACTACAAAAGAAAATTCCACTGTCAAAACATCTTTTGAAAGGCAAATCAAAGTGAACCTTCTACCTTGTTTGTTGAATGCGGGTGTTGTCAGAGGTGTTTACACGGCAAAGTAAACAGTCAACACGGCGCTGTTGCTACCCGCTAATCAGCGTTATCATCGTCTGATAACTGATAACAAGGGGAAATGTAAACAACACACTATATGCTGTTCTGGATCGCTCCGTGGGCAAAACATGCATAGTTGCACACGACTGGGTGTAGCAGTAGATTTGTTGATCATGTATTTATCAGATTACGATAAAATTATGTTATAGATTATATAATTGTTCGACGAATGTGTTTACATGGAAATGTTTTCGATCTCTGGAAAGGATTTATTCTATTTGTTATATGACGGGCAAGTTTTTTTATATTTTAATTATGACTAATAAGGTCAAACACTATTCATCAGCCTATCGCAGTCCACTGCTGGATATAGGCCTCTCCAATTTCACGCCACTTAGTTCGGTCGTTGAAGGCATTTCCTTGAATATACATAATAATAATTTATCAAAATAATTATTAACTTTTAAGGTATTACCGTTAAAACAAAAACCTTACAGATGCATCTACCGATTTTCATCAATCTTTTATTTTTGTCCTTAGGATTGATTTTATTACTTGCCATTTGAATATGAGAAAACTAAAAGTATAACCATATGTGTATATATTTAACAGAGTTCTTTTTTAAATTGGTAGTCATATGATAACACAAATTAAACCACTTTTAACTTTTACAGAAGAACATTTTAATTTTAATATAGGCCTCTAATTTTAATTTTAAGCAAAAAGATAGGAAATAATCTGAACAATCCAAACTCTATATAACATATAGCAATTGACGTTCTTTAAAGAAACATTTGATAAAAAAAATCTCTTTACTTTTCACATTTTGGTGTGTAGGTACTTGTTACAATCAAATCGATGATGCGTCATTTACCCTTCCACTCAATATGGCTTTTCAAACGTCCACATTACTGCTCCGCAGCTCGTACCGGTTGCCTCTCCTCTCTCTTTTTCCTCTTCGTGTGTACTTACATCAATAAAAGAGAAGATATTTACTGAAGCGGATTCCAACATTTCACTAGATCATAAAAACATCTCAATACCCTTCAAAAGGTATAACTTCAAACATTTCAAGTTAAAGCGAATGGGAATTCTTGCGCGAAATTGCTAGCGGCCCTGATTCGGCACAACCACTTCGCGTTGGCCCCTCCCGTTTTAGAAACTGCGCGGGATATACGAGATTTGCTTCAAACTCAGTGATTGGCAGATGTCTGCATTGGCTGGTAGGGGGGTTGCCAAGTTTGAGTATGATAGATATAAGGTGCGAGTCACTGTAACACAGCATCCTTAAAACATTTAGTAATTTGATAGGCCCTCTCGCAACTTCGTCAAGATTTGCAACATTTTTTTCTCATTTCACTGTTTTGATTAAGCCTATGAGATTGATGGAGTCAGACTGCAGGCAGCCTGATTACGTTGGCGCCAATTTGTGATTCTCATTTCTGTAATAAAGTCGAAAAAATTCATGACCAATTACGGTCAAAAAATTTGGAGGATGAGGTTTCAAGGTTAATCCAAGGGCTCTGAAATTATATTAACAAGCCTTCATTGTTCACCTGCAACAGAGTTGAACAGATTTGTACAGTATGTTTTTTGGACTACACTACTGTGGCCGATATTACAACAATTTTTTCTGTGTTTTGTATAAAATAGTACGAGGGCCTCACATATTATTTCGTTTACTTAGTAACAAACATGAAACCAGAAGTAATACTGAAAGCATTGACTTCTTTATATTTTTAGATTTGGTCGTTAAAAAATGTGAATGAATAATATTCGCTCATTCAGAATTACTTACAAGTAAATCGAATTAAGTAGGTACAAACAACAATTGCTATTTGAATTGCTCTCTGACCGCTGAATCAATAGGCCAGCAGTCCAGTTGCTAAAACCATTGTAAGTCATGAGTTTCTTTGACAACAATTTTTATATCCAACTCTCTCACAGTACAATACCTCCCGCGGTGGACATCAACACCCAACTGTACATTCCGAAGGGTCCTTTTGTCTAACCGATGCGCATGGTCCATTTAACAAAGGGAGATTTGAATAATTCTATGAAGTGTATGTGTAATGATGCAATCGTATACAATACTTACGAACACAATGTATAAAGGACGAAAACAGAGTAGAACCGGTTACGGAACAAGGTCGGGCTCGAATTACAACCCGTGGAATCGCTTTACAAAGCCTCTATTGGATGTATTTTAGTATGTTTTAACGATCTGGCCGGCCTGTTGGGCTAGTGGGGACTGTTTTTTAAATGTGAACCTACCAAACTGTACTCTGTCTGATTTAAAACATGAGTAGGATCAAAGAGCAATGGTTACCATACACATTGCAAATGCAGACAACGCAAAATTGTAGTATGGTAACCTACACCAAGACCTATTCATATATTTCTGAATATGCCCTAGTGTAGGACATAGGTCTTCCACTCATTAACGTAATACAGCATGATTTCAGTCATTTTAGGTAGGTGGCCTGAGCGTGCTAAGTGAGTGAAGCTCTACTACCTTTACTTTACTACCTTGATTCCGATTCCTGAGCCAAATATGGCTTCGATTTCTACTTAGTACAAATAAACGTGTAATGAACTTAATAGTTAGGTATCAAATGTTATGTATCAACCCTTACGTAAGAAGATAATGCCACGAAAGCTGTTATGGTTGTCTTTACCGCATATAGCACATTCTACCAGCTTGAGTAGATGTTCAGCTCACTATGTGAGGAATTGCTTTGTTATTGCAACCTTAATTATTAACATTTAAATTGTTTTAGATGAGTAAAAACACTAGATGCTTGTTTGAACATGAGGTTCGATGATCGATGGATACATTTTGATTGCCT
Organism: Phragmatobia fuliginosa; assembly: GCA_932526445.1. Classification (NCBI taxonomy): domain Eukaryota; kingdom Metazoa; phylum Arthropoda; class Insecta; order Lepidoptera; family Erebidae; genus Phragmatobia; species Phragmatobia fuliginosa. Next base: position 20,477,298 of record OW052073.1, on the reverse strand, counting down.
TGTTGGTGTAGTGGTTAGCGTATGCGGCTGCTGATCAAGAGGTCTCGATTTCGATTCCCGGGTCGGAACAAATATTTTTGTGATCCACAAATATTTGTTTCGGAGGCTGGGTGTTTTTCCATGTATAATATGTATGTATTTACAAAAAAAATATGTTTATGTATTTATATCAGTTGTTTAGTACCCATAACACAAGCTCTGCTTATTTTGGGACTAAATGGCGTTGTGCGTAAGATGTCCAAAAATATTTATTTATTTCAGACTTATTTTACCGCCTTATCTATATTTTCATACTTACTAATACTTAATATTTCTTACTTACTTTACTGCTTTGTTGGTTAGCATATGCGGCAGGATAATTAATAAATTAATTGACAATAACTAAGTACATCTGCATTTGCTACTTTAGTACAGATGTATACTTTAGATTAAATATCAGTAAATCACATGCGATTTGAAAAGCTTATGTCATTCGTGCGATTGTATATTAATGTACTTTTATATCTGTTATCTAAAGGAACTCTTTTAAAACATTTAATGTAATCGCGTGCACATCTATATCCAGATCTCGTGTACCGTTATCGGGGATGATGTCAGAACGTTTACTTATTTTATCATATGAGGTGATGTAAATAATGTATAAGATAACACCATGTATAAAGGCACCTTTGGTTTAGTGGGTAGTGATCCTGACTGCTGAGCCTGAGGCTGTGGGTTCGATTAACACCAAAGTTTAATCTTTGTATGATGAACATGATCATTTGCTCTGAGTTTATGTATAACTTGTACATATGTATCAAAAAATGTATCTATGTGTGAATCAGATGGTAGTGTTTGATATGACATTAATACAATCTATATCCATACAAATAAATACAATTGACGTGTCCGTTTGTAATTACTAATTAATAGCTTTTCACTAAATGCGAACGAAAGTATACACAATGCTTATATCAAGATAACATTTATTTTAGTATTGTTCGTTTGTCTGTTTGTGCCGGCTACACTCTAGAACAACTACATCGATTTTGATTGGACTTTCATTGGAAGACAGCCGATGAAATAAGGAGTAATTTAGGTTAATTTTAAACTAATTCCCGTGGTGTTGATGGAGAGGTATAATATCAACCGCTAGTAACATCGCGATTCTCAATTAAAAAAGAATATATCTCAAGGATCATATACGCTGAGAAAATTAAGCACTAATTCTAAAAAACTAACACTACTAAAATAAAAAAATGTTGAACAAATTAAAAAAGGTTTTACTCATAGAATCGGCCACAAGCTGGTAATGAGTATAAAGGTGAAACTTATATTATTATCTGTCAACTAAACATGTTATAATGAGTTGACTGACATAAAATTCGATAAACATATCAAGTATCGCATTTTAAATAAAACCAATATTTATATGTTATGCAAAAAGCATGATACCTGGCCGCTACGGTCGGTCGATTCGACCCGTAACCCGATCTTATCTCGCTGCTAACAAAAGACCGTGACTCTTTAATTTCTTTTCTTTTTTACCAACAGTATACGGGCCCACAGAATATTCCGTGCGATAAGGGGCCTTTAGGGTCCTCGTGGTGCATTCTGTACACTCACTTGACATTCGAAGGGTTGAGAGAAAGTGTTGAATATTAATAATATCTGCACTTCGGTTTTTCGAGTGGTCAGATGTGCGTGTGAATATAATTTATTGTATAATGTACCTTGTCACCGGCACCAATACACGAAATTTTATTGTGTACATCATTATGAACACGATTTTGTTTCCATAAATGAATTTTTCGGAGGTTTCGAAGAACATAAGGGTTAGTGGTTAAATCGGTCACCTCTCTGTTTCGTATTGTGTGATACAATAATTCCCTAGAACGACCTTTAGATTATACTTTTATTTGCTTAAATGTGGTATAGACAAAAAAGATGGTAAAATATAACAGGTACGATACACATTTCGCCTTGCAATCTCTTGTACAATAGTTACTTAAAACCATTAAATGCTAACTTAAATAATAATGAATCAGTTAAATCAAAGTTAATAATACAGTGTAACAATTTGAAAATACGTACTAAAGTTGTTTTATAAAATAATAACGCATAACTTCAATACATTTCTAAAATGATAAGTCGGATAGATTAAAAACAAAGAAATAAGTGCAGTGATTTTACTAAACCTATTTAAAATACAATGTATTTGTACCAACTGAAAAATGTGATCAAATCAAACTCTTGTTTTACTATTAAAATGTACTGGAATAAAAGTCAGCTGTAATTTATATTAAAATATAAGTGTGGATATCGGCCCGAGTTGGTCAATGACCTCAAATAAAAAAGTTGTAGCACGCCTAAAGTGGCTACTGGGTGCAGCAGTTGCCACAACGCGACATCTTAAGCCTCGTCTACCAAAGATTAGATACATATGTACCTATGTAGGTCTATCTATCTTGAACCAACAGACTAACCAACATATTTTATAGCTTGTACATTACATCGGAGATAAAGTTCGTTGACCTTTGCATTGATAAGACAACACCAAGAAGATTTTAGAAATCATTAGGGAAAGTTAATTTGAGGACTTTTTGAAACGAATATTTTTTTCTGACTGACTTTAATAAATATGTAGGTAGGTACATGGTTTTAAGTTCGTGTATTATGATTGTAACATTACAGCGCAAGCGAAATAAAACAGCGCCATCTACCGAAGGAACACTGAACCACGAAGAAAACATGGAATTAAACCATATGGAGTGACTAATCCTGAATCGCGAAATAGGAATTCTCGCGCCTATTAACATATATTCAACATCCCAACATTTACCGTTGGGCTGTGGCCCGCCAGGTATGATCACCTCGCCTGGTCGGAGGATCCTCCCTTTGTGTTGGAGGGACCCGACACCCGTCCCTCCACTATACGGTGGAAGTTTGCATGGTAATGTACATCATATATTTTTTTAGTTTTATCATTCTCTTATTTTAGAACACACATTTTAACACTTTGGAAGTGTCTTTCGCGCAGACTATTCAGTTTAGAAAAGAAAAAAATGAGGTTAGAAACCTCAATATCATTTTTGAAAACCTATCCATAGACCCCCACACACACACGTATGGGTTTGATGAAAAAAAAAATCGAGTTTCAGGTCTAAGTATGGGGACCCCCAAAATTTATTGTTTTTTCCTATTTTTGTGTAAAAATATTAGAGTAGTTCACAGAATACATCTACTGACCAAGTTTCAAGAATAGAATAGAATAGTTCTTAAAGTTTCGCAAAAAAGTGGCTGTGACATAGGGACGGACAGACAGACAGACAGACATGACGAATCTATAAGGGTTCCGATTTTTGTCTTTTGGCTACGGAACCCTAAATATATGTAATAGTAGTCTCAATACGATATGATCATATCATTTGTAATGCATTTTGATATATGTTTACCAAGCAATAACTGACATTATTTTTAACCACCATTAGCAATGTTTGAAGACTGCTTCATGAAATCTCACAAATATGACATTAGGCTTATGTATGTTGATTTGAGCAAAGAAGACCAAATTAAGTGTGATTTACAAAATGTTTACACAAAATAAAAAAGAAAAGATGTCAAATTCACAAATTTGTAAATTGAGTACTGACTCAAAAACAGTCATAGTACAAACTGCTTAGTTTAACGCTATGATGGCGTTGTGTGTCATATGTCTGTCATTTTATTACATTATTATAATGAAGCGGGACTTAGAAGGTCCCGGAAAGTATGCCCTGAAGAACATCTACCGGACATATGTACATCTTGCGCTGGTAGCCACGGGGGTACGGCTCATTGCCCCGAGGAGTTCCGGATACGGTTCCTGTTTGTGCCTTCTCCACTCAGCGAAGTTAGGAGGATGTGACGGTACTTTAACGTTTCACCGCGCACCTTGGACAAGAGAATGTGGGCTTCGTGGACTCAATCAACCGTAGTTGGTTTAATAAGTGTGGCAATGTTTTACATTTGATTTATACATACTACCTGTGCCTTATTTAATTAGACTATTTTTAGCTGTTCTGATTGTAAGATAAAATATGACATATAACCTGAAACAAATAATCGACAGAAATATTAATATTCTTTTCTATGTCAATTTACTAAATTCAACTCAATCAATTTATAATTGATATGATAATAATTATAAATAAATATTTTGGACACAACGACATCTAGTCCCAAAGTACGCAAAGCTTGTATTATGGGTACTAGACAACAGATAATACATATATTTTTTTTGTAAATACATACATAGAAAGTACCCAGACCCCAAATCAATATTTGTGGATCACAGCAACAGTTGGTCGACACACAAACGGAATAGAACCCGAGACATCTTGATCAACAGCTACATACACTAATCACTAAACCAACAAGGCAGTCTGAAGTGTAACAAATACTGAGGACATATACAAATAAGTATTGAATCTGTCAGTCTGTCTTTCTGTTAGTACCGCGTAATATGTGGAACGGCTGAACCGGACTTTGACGAAACTTTCACAGTTAGAAAACTGATAGCTTAAGGAGTAACTTTAGCTGTTTTTTAGACTAGCATCATTGTAAAACATAGTAAGTAAAACATCATATTAAAGATAGATATTCTGTTCATAATCTATGTAATTCATCAAACCCATAGAAACTATTATCACCCTTCCGATAACAAGTGAAAACAATCGGTTGAGTGTGCATCACAATCAGGGTACCCCATCCGTGAGAGTGCGTCACTCCTCAGTTTAGTGGCACAGCACTAATTGCCTCAACCTGCGCCACTAATTACTTTAATAAACCATGTTTCAATAAGCTCTTAAATGTACTAATTAAATTTATTTATTGTTTTGTGACATCATGTCTTAATAACGATATCTGATATATTCAAATTGTGTATAATATAAGCTGTATCCCGCTACGTTTCACTGTGGTAAATTGTCGCTGCATTCATGAGAAATAAGGTACAAAACTACACTAAAATAAGTAAAAACCAATTTTAAATTGCGCTATTCATAACATCGTTTCAAAATTGCAGCTCAATCAATACAGAACTTTTGACTCAAAGGTTTTTTTTAGAGTTCTTGAAGTGTATCGATTAGTGATAACCTCACACATATCACACACGGCGGTCTGATGTTAAACTAGCCAAAGTCAAAAATAAGGGACCCAGACAGCTGATAAACATTAATATATGTATTTAAATAATACAAACTAATTTCTGTCTGCGGCTCTGGATGCGTGTGTATCGGTTATCTTGGTGAAAAGTAGCCTGTATCCTGTTTCCTCAAGTATATCAATGACAAACCTCGTTACCGGTGCACTCAAAAGCGTAACAGACAGACAGACAGTTACTTTCGAATTTATAATTAGTATAGATAACACTCAGTATAATAGTCCCGAGTTTAACAAAAATAATATATTGTAAAAAATCGGCCAAGTGCGTGTCAGGCCACGCACAGGAAAGGGTTCCTCCGTCACCCATAATGGTAAGTGGATTTCAAATCGTATCTTATATGTATGTAGTTATTTAGACAAAGCAAAATGATAATTGTTATGTTTACGTATTAATGCGTTAATTTTGTATGGTGTTTTCGAAGGAAGCGCATTTTACAAGTTAAGCCTCTATAACACCTGAACTAACAAAGTCATCTAATCCGTTATAGTTTTCCTTCAAAGTTTCATTTTATGGACCACCATCACGATTTTTTCCAGATTTTTTGAGCCAACCGTTTAGCTTGCAGAGGGGGGGGGGGGTGCCCTGTTGTTACAAAAAAGTGCCCTTTAAAGTGGAATATCTTGCAAACGGATACCTAAATCAGTCTTAGAAGCGATTTATTGTTTTTCAAAGACCTATCTAATGATGGGGTAGCCGCGAGAAACAAAATCCTAAAAACAAAAAAAGAACAGAACAAATGATTGTGATTATTATAAAATTATTTGTCATGGGCAGCAACCAAACCCACAACCTCTGATTTAACGGATGCGTATATACTCGTACATAAATACACATTTATAGAGTAATAAGTATTGAAACATTATCTGGAATGGTTCCAGCATTTTATTGATGCACTTTACAGTGCAAATACTAAAAACAGATATTGTGTATTTATTGACATCCCTATTAAATACAGACGTAAACTCCGAGCTACCAGCAGGGGAGGTTAACGATGATATGTACTTTACGTAATAGTAGTTACAACAGCTATTTGCAGACCCTCTTGATGGTTCATCTTTGATTACTAGGGAGCAGAAGCCGTGTTGTAACGAATAAATATGCAATATTATTTACTTGTTTATTTTCATTCCTATTCTAGATTTCCGTGATAACACTCTAAGATCACACAGTTTTTTACGGTCTCAGCTAAAATGAAACCCACTTTGACTAACATCAACAAACCCATAAATTATGCTTCGCTTTATGGGCTGAAATGAAAAGCAAAAACCCATGTTTAAAGAACAAAATCTTACCGTGATTCTGTTTAAAAAACAAAACAACACCAAAACACTATTATATGTAGAAAATAACAGCAAGAAAACAAAGTAGACAGTTGTCAATCAGTGAGCAAGGGAGGGAAGGAGAACACTACCGATTTAATATTAGCACATAAGAAAATGCGAGATAAACACAGCCTCCGCATAATACCGACAAGGAATATATTCTCGGCGGTAAGATAAAAACGGTCGGTAATAACTGTGCGTATATCCCTGTGGATATTTACAGGAGTCGAGCCAATTTTTTGACCCAGTAACTTGGCATCCTGCAGATAAACAATGCTTAACATAAAAATTCAAAAGTAACACCAACTCCATAAGGCTCTAGGAAGAACAAAATATTCTTGTAGCTGGCTGACTTCATGAATTTCATCAAGATACTCCGTCCCTTTCTGTCGTATACGCACCTCTTTGTTACACTGAATCTACATTATAACGATAAAACGACATTGAGCGTGAGATTGCCTAGCAAGGATCTCTTTATATTTGCACCCCCAAATAACTTCAAGACGTACAAATTTGATCTTTATGCCGTTGGGCATATGGCGACTATGCACTTATATGTTGGGTATGAGGTAGTTGTTTGTAGAATAAGGAAGTGTTTTCCTCAGAGAGTTGCTCGGTATCTTTGGAGTGTTGTCAGCCGAGACATCAAGTCACATCATATGCAGAGGAATATGTTTCTCAGACGTGACAGTCGCGGGCGATTGTCTAACACGTTATACACTTATCTCTGGGCATATCAAAAGGAAGGATAACGCATTTATTGCACAGTGGTAGATTATATAATAATATAGTTATACAACGTGAACCACAACTGGTAAAAAATAATTGGAAGGTTCGAGAAACGAGTGCTCGTACTACAGCTTACACGTTCCAAGATATATCTAGGTACATCCGTAAACAACATTACTCTTCCCTTCCTGTTTAATTTTACCACTCAATAATAATAATCACGACTTCCTTAATTCAAAAAATGGTAGGCTGAAGATAAGAGGCTTGCCCTTTATTATGTGAGTGGGCCTTAATTTTGATCTACTAAATGTAGACTGTCTAACTAGGTTGATAAATACGCCTCTGCCTATCATTTTTGGCATACATGCGTGAGTGTATCTATTGCTATATAATTAATAATAAAAGGAATATACCTATCATTTAACATTCTCGTGTCACGTTGTTGCTTATACTGAATACCGCAAAAAACTAACCGATTTTCACGTTTTTTAGGGTTCCGAAGTTTATGACTCGGAACCCTTATAGATTCGTCATGTCCACCCGTCCTCGACTTACCGTCCAAACGATAAGTGCTAGAAAGATGAAACTTTGCAAGAATATGTGTTGAAATTACGTCTACAAAGTACTACAATAAAATTATGAAAAATATTTTATTTGGGGTACCTCCCCTATACGTAAAGGGGGGATGTTTTTTTTTCCCGCGACTACCCCATCGTTTGGGGTATTTTAGATAGGTCTTTTAAAAACAATAAAGGGTTACTAAGATTTTTTGGTTTAGGTATACGTTTGCGAGAAATCCAACTTTAAAGGGCACTTTTTTGTAAAAACAGGGCGTCCCCCCCCCTCTAAAAGCTAAACAGCTGTCTCGAAAAATTCGTGATGGTGGTCCATATAATGAACTTTAAGGGAAAATTATAACGGATTGGATGACTTAGTTAGTTCAGGAGTTATAGAGGCTTAACTTGTAACATGCGCTTCCTTGGAAAACGTCATACAAAATTAACGCATTAATAAGTAAACACAACAATTATCTATTGGTACGTGGATTTAAAATCGTATGATTTTAAATCCACGTACCATTATGGGTGACTGAGGAACCCTTTTCTGGCCGATTTTTAGGGTTCCGTAGCCAAATGGCAAAAAACGGAACCCTTATAGATTCGTCAAGTCTGTCTGTCTGTCTGTCTGTCCGTCCGTATGTCACAGCCAATTATTTCCGAAACTATAAGACCTACTGTTGAAATTTGGTCAGTCGATGTATTCTGTGAACCGCATTAAGATTTTTATATAAAAATAGAAAAAAAACAATACGTTTTGGGGGTCCCCATACTTGGAACTGAAACTCAAAAATTTTTTTTTCATCAAACCTATACGTGTGGGGTATCTATTGATAGGTGTTCAAAAATGATGTTGAGGTTTCTAATATCATTTTTTTCTAAACTGAATAGTTTGCGCGAGAGACACTTCCAAAGTGGAAAAATGTGTGTCCCCCCCCCCTCTAACTTCTAAAATAAGAGAGTGATAAAACTAAAAAAAATATATGTTGTATATTACTATGAAAACTACCAACGAAAATTGGTTTGAACGAGATCTAGTGAGTAGTTTTTTTTTAATACGTCATAAATCGTAAATCGCAATTTACCTTTCATTTAATCAACGAACTACAAGAACTTTTATATAATGTTACTTGTTGATACGGAACCCTTCATGGGCGAGTCCGACTCGCACTTGGCCGATTTTTTTTAATGTGTATTTTGCTGACGTATCTAAAATAATATAGTTAACATCGCGCTTCGAATTATAAGAGTCGAGCATAGTTGAAAAAAAACGTAACCGTTGCCCACGTAGTTGTGTGGGTTATCTAGTTTTAATATATATCAATTAAAAAAAATCGTAAAACTCTGAAACAATAAAGTGCAGTCAGTAGAGTGCCTCACTTTTAGCGAGTTATATTTTACTTGAACAGTTAGCAAAAAGATATTTATTATGTCTCTTGGCCCATTTCCGTGATATACTGTCTAATATTGAGTTAGTATAAGTAGCGAAGCGGGGGTACATTTGTGCAATACGTTACAAAGGACATATACAACATTAAGTTCTAAGACGTGACTTGGCTGTTTCGATCTAACATTCTGTCAAGAATACTATTTTAATCTATTACTCTCCTAATCTCCTCGTAGCAGGCAGACAGACATTTGAAGTTATCGAAGTACCCTGATTGATTTTGAATTGATGACTGCCTGATGAGAGCCGTACTACCTACCTGATCACTGGATTAGACACAGATTTTTATATGAAAAAATAACTCCCGCATTGTGAACATCCTGTGTCGCGGAGGACTTTACAAACATACATGAAACGGACACAATTAACAACCAGACTCAGAATATCTATTTGTGAATCACACAAATTTTTATCTCACGTGGGATTTGAACCAACGACATTTGGCACAGTAAGAAGTAGCGTAGCGACAGATTAAACCACTAGGCCAATGGTGCAGTCAAATTTATGCTGAATAATTTAATCAATTACCTTTAAAAATGTCTTCTTACAGAAATAAATATCATTTATCATTTATCTAATGATTTGAGGTAACTTAGATGCATGTTATTGGGTAAGCACTCGATGTGTATTGTGAATATATGTACGTATTATACTTTAAAGGGAGTCAACCAGGAAAAAAATACAACAGAGAAACAAATAGGCACAGAACGTGACCCTAACATTAAATTCAAAACATCTATGAGAATACAATCACGTAATCCCAATTATTCGCGATCGCGATGCGTACAAATCAATGGCTCTTCTTCCTCCAACTTAACCCTCTATTGCTCCATTATCACTTATACGCGGGCGGATGCTTTCCATACGTAATTCGCCTAGCTCTGTGATAGCCCACACAACACGATTATAGCCCGTCATTTGAATGGTTGAATTTTGAATTAGCTCGATGTGAAACTTTGTTAATTTCTACACAAAAGGAACTTACATTGTGGAAGTATGTCACAACTTACGAGTACTGTAAGTTGGTAGAACTATTTAATTATGGCAAAAATTCAAAGTGGATGATATTTGGAGAGATGTAGATATTTTATCTATTAAAAAACATATAGGCTACTTTTAAGCCTAAAAACTTAATTAAGATTACAAGTTAAAAAATGACAAAATTGAATAAGGAAACGTCAAATAGATCTAAGGAGTTTGGCCTCTAAACTGTCTCGATGGTGCAATGGTAGTGTAAGCGACTGTGGTGCTTAAAGGTTCGGGTTCAAATCTTGGGTCAAATCAAATAGTAGTATAGGTTAGTATGGTCTATAGACATTTGTTCAGGAGCTTTCTATGTATAATATTCATAAAAAAGCAAATATGTATTCAATCAGCCGATCAAGCTATCATAGTAAAGCTCTGCTTAACTGTTGTAACATGTTCGAAAAAAAGGCCGAAATATTTGTAGTATGAAGAGGTCACTTTTTTAATAAAATCGAATATGTAAATAACAGACAAAGACATTACAGAAATCAATCGAAATTGGCTATGTTGTATACCCATATAAATAAATAGGTAAGTATAAAGATAAAAAACTCTCGCCACCATACATAGCATCGGTGAAACATGTAAGCCAGGAATACACTCCTTATATTTTATGGCAGATAAACCACGGCGGGTTATCAACCGCAATAAACGTAGCTTATATTCCCAAAATCTTTTAAAATAAAACAAGTTTTTTAAAGCGATAAGAAACGCTCATATTGTACGTGTTTGCATGACGGGTATTCAAAATAGAGAGGCGGAGGGAGCTCGAATCCCTCTCGGCCCTCGGGGACCGCGTGAAGGAATGTTATGATTCCCGTGATATTTTAAGGGTTAGTTTTTGAATGCTGCTGTTTTGTTTTATTAAAATTCAGACAGTGTTATGGGTTAGCTGGTTCGCTGGCTATGTTTGGCATATTTTGATAAATCTAAAATATGTAAATTGGACATTTATATCATAATAAAATCGGACTTGATTGTCCTGTTAGTCTAATTTTGGTTAGTACCTGGGACAATTAGGTGCCTAGCCCGAGTATGTATAAACATAAATATAAATAAATATTTTTTCGGACATCTTACGCACAACGCCATCTAGTCCCAAACTAAGCAGAGCTTGTATTATAGGTACTAGACAACTGATATAAATACATAAATATTTTTTTTTTGTAAATACAATTATTTGCGGATCACACAAACATTTGGACCGACCCGGTAATCGAACCCGAGACCTCTTGATCAGCACCACTTGACCACCAAGGCAGTCCTTCTCTGTCTATATAAAATTTATAAATTACCTACATATATTTATATAACTACATCAATATATTTATCAGCAGTGTGATCATCATAGTAGAGTCACTGACAACCTTGCCGACTTTGTCGTGAACCTAAGAATCAATTTCAACATTGTATTTCAAAACTGTACCTTAAACCGCCCTTAAAATACAGTTAAACAACAGAAAATATAAATGAAATGAAACAATTCTATATACCGATATCATCCGTCAGTGCTTTTTCATCTATCGGCTCACTTACCTAACTAACCCTAAAATACACCCTTAATATATTTATGTCTCTCGGCACACGTATTTAACCCCCTTGAGGGATTCCGAACCGCTCGAAATGTCAATTAATGTCAGGGTATACCCGTGTCCTACTAAATATCGTCGAAAATCGAGGGCCTCTCATACGAGCACATTCAGGAGTATAATTGCCTATTTATAAAACGTCACCGTCTATTTAGAGTTACTTAACTTTAAAATATAATTATGTATGTATGTATACGAAAATTATGTTTATACTGGCTTTTTGCAGCGACTGCACTCGCATTAATATAGCTTTTATTAAGTGTTTACAGACAACTTAATTATACTCTCAGCCAGTCTTAGCTGTTCTTACATTAATGTCGATTTGTCAAAAAGAAATTGTTCAAATTAATAATGTATGTATTTTATAGTACTTTCAGTAAAATTTATCGTGCTGCCGAAGTTGATTAAAAATCGTCCATCTCTACTTTCGCACTTATAATCTAATAGTAAGTAACTACATAGTGAAATTATACGACAAGGAACACAAAAGTTAATAGATATCATATCAAGCGAACCCATTTAAAATGACATTGGTCGTGAAAATATCTCAAACTGATACTCATTACTGTGATCACAATATATTATAGATAAAATTCTCTTTCTTCTTGTTTTTTGATTAAAACGATCTTTGTATTAGTAAGATTATTTGTCAAACCTTCTGTAACCGTCAAGTTATTTATTATGATATTACAGCAACGGGTTTCAAATTTAAGGTTAATTCTTCGTAAACGTTATCAGAGACTCGCCCAAATTAAATGTAATAAGCACAGAAGCTTTACTTTAATGAGCTTCGTTTTTGTTAAATATTCAACATTGTTAATATATATTTAAATTATTCCCAAACAAGATAGAATTTAATAAAGGCATCCGAAGTATGGCCATAAAATTATTGAGCTATTCAAAACTTTTATCTGTTGATGCGTACCTCAACGAAATTTCGTTTCTAATAACATCTGAGCGATGCAGTCAGCTGACTTCCTGCCGCCCTGTCATTATGTGTATGTAAAGAAATATATACCTTATCTCTTTAAAATAGAACACGTTTTTAACCGATGAGTGCTCCGTCAAGGGTGTACCTCGAAACAATGAAGGAATCAGCTGTTCGCCACGCAATTTCCGAAAGCGGAGGGTGAGACTTTTTCAATAATTAATTACGAACATAATTTGTTTTCAACAGTTACAACTTTAGCAATAACATTATAATGTACTCACAATAGAACTTCAAGTACCGACCCAACACCTTTGCCTAAAGTGTTCTTAAACCCTGCATACGAGTATTTATTACGCACAAAAAGGTATTATTACCTTTTTTATGTACCAGAAATCGGAACTCCGTTCACGAGCCACTAAAAATATTACTTTATGTTAAAAATAACCAATAATCCTGCATAATATTTGTATAAAAGGGCTAAATTACTGGCGTCGGGCGGAATACACGAGTTGGAATCTTCGGATGAACTGCGCAGCGTGCGCGTCGACGGCATGCCAAATATATGCTGATAAAACAATAAAGCGAAGGGCATAAAAGAGGCTTTTTACGTCGATACGTTAACATACAAAACACTACTGGATATAAGCATACACACAGCTTTTATGACACTTCTACAGTCTTAATATCAGCGACGATAAAGGTCCTCCCCTTCGTTATTTTTCGCCCCCTTGGCTACCCGGTGTAGCACACAGCCTCGTAAACATACGCACCACAATTTTTATGTTTCACACATAAAAGTAGCATTGAGGAGGTAAAAAATTGCAGCTGTCAACTGGCGAACTATTCGCAGTTTACGAAAGAGTGAGCGATTAGCGCCGGATTTAATCTCGGAACGAACGATGTCGAATACTGTCGGAAATGAATTCCAACTACATATTATATTGACTAAGAGATTAAATGTTTTTTTATGTTCGGTTTCATTTTTATTCTCATTAGATGTATTAAGAAATATGTACTCCAATAATGAAAGTGTAGGCTCCTTCTTCCACACATCATCCAACATCATTCACGCATCCACATACATACTCTTTTCTTCCTTCGCCTCATTTCATCTTTATGAAAGTTGGGAGAAAAATAAAACGTCATGTGTGACTTTTGTGATTGGCAAAAATCTAGAGAGACTTCTCTTGCTTCTAGCTATGTCTCTAGATACATATTATTTAATGTAATTCACTTGTACATAATCTTTCTTTTTAGCACCTTCTATACTTAATATATTGTAATTAATAAGTGCGCTGTAATTTCCTTGTACATACATTTTAATAAACATCTGTACATAATACCCGAAGTTTTACATACGTAAACCACGGACCATCACGGCGCCCTTATATTGGTGACCCCGACGAAGGATATACATAAAGAAGAGAATGGATAGCTCTATTGACGACATGGCGCTCTTACGTCTTGCGCAACAGATTACGGAGCTCACCCGGCAAGTTCATAGTCTATCTACAGATATAAACTCACGACCTAGACAGCGCTCCGTTGATCGCGCCCATCAACGATCTACCAGCCGATCACAGTCGAGTTACCGGCGGAAACCTACTTGCTGGTACCACTTCAAATTCGGCGAGAAGGCGAACAAATGCATCAAGCCATGCGACTACCGTGCGGGAAATGCAACCGGCAATCAGTAATGGCGACCGATGATTGCCCGTCCTCTACGAGTGGTCGCCTCTTTGTCACCGACCGACAATCGAAGATGCAGTTTCTGGTCGACACCGGCAGCGACCTGTGCGTCTCGTCGGGTGAGGTTTTTATTACCCTGACGGTCTCTGGAGGGGGGTGGTGTAGGCTCCTTCTTCCACACATCATCCAACATCATTCACGCATCCACATACATACTCTTTTCTTCCTTCGCCTCATTTCATCTTTATGAAAGTTGGGAGAAAAATAAAACGTCATGTGTGACTTTTGTGATTGGCAAAAATCTAGAGAGACTTCTCTTGCTTCTAGCTATGTCTCTAGATACATATTATTTAATGTAATTCACTTGTACATAATCTTTCTTTTTAGCACCTTCTATACTTAATATATTGTAATTAATAAGTGCGCTGTAATTTCCTTGTACATACATTTTAATAAACATCTGTACATAATACCCGAAGTTTTACATACGTAAACCACGGACCATCACGGCGCCCTTAAAAGTATTGATATACCTACTCATAATTTATTTGAAAACAGATGTAGAAAACTAAGATTAAAAAATACATACAACGACCAACACTGGGAATAAATACGTTCATTGAATCAATTTGAATGATCTGGTTCGACCATCAATTTTCTCCAGTTTTATATTACTGTTTAAAAAGTATACTCAGTTGAGAGGAAAATCAATACACCTTAAGCGACTTAATCATTGAATTTTAAATAAATAAAAATGTTCAAGTGAAAAAAAACAAATTGAGGTATTACGACTTGGAAATCATTTAATACAAGCATAAAGCTTAGCTGGGATTTCTCATAATACATTTATAGAAGTAGTTAAAGAAGAATATAAGTTAGCTATAAAGCAAGATACAAGTAGAGAAGAAAGAAAAACAGAAAACCAAACATATGTCTCAACAGTCAACAGTGCGAATGAAATGGCAGAGTGTAGGGTTCTTTGTTTGTAAGACTATTGTCTATTACTTTCGCGTTTAATGTAAACCAGCAGAACTTAACTAAAGCTGTCTGTAAAGCTGAGCAGATTAAAAGCTTGTAAAAGAAGACCTACTCTATGTCGTCTGTCGTAATAAGTCATTTCAAAATAAAAATAGGTTTTGTCGAAGAAAACGACGAATTATGATATCGTTATAATGAATCCCTTGCCACAATTTAATGACCTGTTTAATATCTTGTAATTACGCTTCAGGAAACGTTCCCAAAGCTAACAAATTTATAACAGAAAAAAGGACCGAACAGAAACGATTACATAAACTAATTTTACGACACCATTCTTTAGGATACAAATATAAAATTAGAAAGGTATATTTGAATTTATTCCCATTTAAAACACGTAATAGGTTAATAGACCATTATAAAAATTTATGCTCTTAACGATACAATAAAACCGTGTCTACCCTACAAAGAATTATTCCACCGGGTACTCCGAGACCCTCCTTATAGTTTCACGTCGATTATTGCTTTTGACTGCAACACTTTAATGTCTATAATTTTGAGCAATTCTCGTGACAAAACGAATAGTTTTCGTGGATAAAAAAAGCCATAATATATTTACGACATTTGAGTGAATCGAAATTACTAACCAATATAGATTTAATGTCGACAGTGACTCTGTATCGATTGTATACTTTAGTATGTCACTAATCTAATAGTTCGATATACGACGGTTACTTTATGTATTATTACTTATTACGATTAGCCTGGTAATCTAATAGTTAATAGCTACGTCAGGATGAGCTAAGTTGTGAGGTCAATGTACGTGTATTTTAGCTAGGTTTTCTAACTTTATGTACGAAAAATAATATACTTAATTAAGTTCGGAGAAATGAAATCAACAGTATTTTATTGTTTTGAGTTTTTAAAAACAAATATTGTGGAGCTATTTGCACAATTTAACAATCTATTAGCAAAATATTTATAATCCCTTTTGAATTTAAGTAAAAATTGCGCGTATTTCGCTTACTTATTTTATCGAACAGTAAAAATGATTAACTAACGAAAGCAAGTATAATACTGGTATTAATGGTATGGTTGGGAACAATGGGAACCCTAGTATCAGCACCCTGCTTTGGTTTATAACTACATATATTTAGCAGCCCTGTGTGAGATATATTCATTTATTATTATGTCTTAAATACTATGTTATTTGTTGGCAATGTATGTTATTCAAAATTTCAACGGTATATTATTCATCTCTGAGGCTTTCCGCGTGATATGAGAGACGAAGATAAAGAAAATTAGCCAAGTCCTTATATGTCCATAGACTATTTAGATGTGTACTAGATGATCTTCTCTGAAAAAAGTGGAAAGCGAAACACGTAGGTTCTCAATAGTCCATGTAGGTTGGTGTCAGCTGTTTAGTACATTTGGCATGTTGTTAACCAAATAGGGGTTCGGAGGGAGAGGGTGTCAAGAGGACAGAGGGTTTAAGCTTACCACGCACTATTCAAGTGGCGCGCATAAACGCCACAAGTAAATATGTTAGAGGGAGCTTGTATTGTACCTCTGTAATACAATCTAAGATATTCAGGAGGAACGTCCTTTGTATACGTCTTACGTAATACTAGCCTGATACCAAATGGGTTCTAGTACTACTGTTTAATATATGTATTGATATTATTCCTTAAACGTGTTTGTAGATGAATATGATTATGTTCCTTTATATCTGTTTGTGCTCGAGTGAGGCCTACATCATACATAAGATTATGAGATTAACTGCACGAATAGCGTAGTGGTTTAAGCGAGCACTTTGTTATTTCCTACTGCGCTGAGGTTTGTGATTCTACATGGGACTTCACTTTGTGTAATCAACAAATTGTTGTTATTTTAATTTGTTTTTTAAAAAGACAACTCCCGTATTAGGAATAAATATACATCCTCGTGGGGTACTTTACAAACATACAAGGAAACGGACACAAAGAACACCTAGACTCAGAACAACAATTTGTGGATTACACAAAGAGATGCCCCATGTCGGATTTGAACCAACAACAGTGCAGTCAATATTGTACTGAAATGTGCAGTGCAGTCAATGTTGTACTGAACCTAGGTGTTCGTTGTGTTCATGTTCTTAAAGTACTCTGTGCTTCATCAATATTCCTAGTGCAGGAGTTGAACTTAAAAAAATGACATTAATAGGAGGAAGTAAACTTCCTAGTGACTGGTGATAGTGAGTCAAGGTCACTAAGAATATTGTAGTATTCCAAAAGTGTTAGTAGGTATATATTATACGTGTGGTGACGGATTAACAAATACGGAATGTAACAACCCCTATTTATCCCACGACTGTCGTTAGAGGCAAGTAAGGGAAGAAACTACGCAGGACAACATCAGTGCAAAAAGAAGGACAACTTGAAAAAACTCTATTGGTATATCAGATAATCTGATCAGGTGGGTTGGTGCCCATCTGATTAGCGAGATATGGTAAGCTAAAAACTCCTTTCGAAGAGGACGTATATGTCCAGTAGAGGATTATCACAAGCTGTTGGTCATACGATAGTTCAGTCGAAGTGGAGCAGACCAGTTCATATGTACAACAAGTCGTGAGTTGTAGTTATGTTTGTACCGTGGGGACCGGCCGGACGCTAATGGCCGGAGATAACGTTCACTAGTTCCCAAAGAGACGTGTTTGTATGTTTATACTGCACATCCTTGTTTACAGACCGACACAAAGCACTAAAGGATGTGTGAGCACAATAGTCCGTTTTTAACTTGTTCTACAATATAACAACTTTGTGGAACTGTAAACTGAAGCCTGCCTGAGCAGAGAGATAGTAGACTGGTAAACATTTACACTTACTGTATTTATAGCTTAGTATACTTGCAGAGATTGGTCTCAGATGGTTTTTTCGACATCATATAAATAATGATAATAAATATAATTGTCTATTGCCCGTTTCCACTAACCATACAAACCTTCTCTTAGTTGTAGAGCCACGCTTATTTCAGCACGAATGGACTGGCTCGACCGGGGCAGTACTACCCTCACACAGAAGACCATGCTAATAACGACAGCATTCTTGCTGTGTGTGACCGGAGGCCCAATCATTCTGCATCATTCTCCTGGCCTTGACCAGGTCGCCATGATATGGGTCCTAATGCTAATGCTAGTGCTAATGCTGCATTGCCTACCCTCAGAATGAGGATGGTGATCCCTATATTTTTTAGAGAAATCTAAGCACTTAGATTTCACAAAATATCACTAAGGGTTACTTATCCCTCTCTAAATGGCCCCATAAATTTAGTGGACATTTGTTAAACGGCTACCACCTGCCTTTCTCTTCCAATCTATTCCAGATATCTCTCTTGTGTTATCAGTTTATCTGGCTGGGAGAGTAGACTTTCAGTTTGCCAATTCGTTATATCCACTCCAGAGTACATTAGCACAAACGATTAACACATGCGACTCGCTCATTAACATTCAGGATGCTTGTCTTGTGACCTATTTGGGCAACCTTCATTCTTACGTGACAACAAAATTTAACAAAATCCTATTTATTTTTTCAATATTGCTTTCAAAACTTTAAACCTTTTATGTCTTATGTGACGTCACAGAACTGTCAACCTTCTGAAATAAAAAGAAGTACCAATCATAGTAACATCTTGTACAGAAATAAAAGCAGACGGGCAGCTACATCCGCGCTCGCTCCCTTCCACTCCGCAGCGAAACAATGAGACGCGAATGTTCGCACACCACATGCACTGCACTTCAACATTTAATGTTGTTTGACACTAGGGATGTGTTGGGACTGCGAACGAGTGCGAGTGCGAAACAAAGCGCTATCTGCTAAAGCTCACTCCATAATTAATTTATAGATATATTTGTTTGTATGTACGTAGTATGTAACATAAAAATATATTCATATGAGCTACGTTATAGAAATGTATTTTACTATTATTCACCCTGCTTCGCATTTTGCATAAAGTATAACTAAGAATCGATTATACTGAGAAGCAAAAATAAAAACTAAATACTTCACAAAATTGTTTCAAATCAAATACCTCTTTTGCAATAAATAGAAGCCGACCTTGCAGTGTATCTGCAAAGTCAAAAGTTTATTTTCAATGTTAAGTAACACGAAATCGAAATAGACGAAATGTTTGAGCACTTTCAGCATACTAATATTATTTGCCTCTAAATGACAGGAGCATAAAATTATTGGAATAAAACTTTTATGAGTATTAGTAAGTTATAAAAGGTACAAACGGGTTTTTTTCACATGTGAAACAAATATCAGAATGGTCGATTAGTTTCGGGCCCAACAGGGGACCTTCATCAAGATATACAGCTAACTTCTGCGTAACAAAAAAATTGTATGCATTATCGGGAAGCTTAAAATATGTACCTATATAATTAAGTACACATCATCCTGACTGGTAAACAGTTTTTGTTGACAATATTCGCAATAGTTGCAAAATAGAACCGCACAGTGCCCATCCCTAGGGAGCGTCACCACCCACCGTTTACGACTTCCACTCATTGAAAGTAAAAACTGTGTCGTTTCCTGAGCGCCGTCGCCGCGTCGTCGTCAGGATGCGACGGTTGGCGGCCACACATAAAATCACGCTTTAGTCCTCCCTAGTTAAATAACAAACAGTAACAATTGCCGGCACAATTCCTTCTCACTGTTTCTGATCAGATCGGAATTGAATAAAATTATTTAACTTACCTAAAATTGACTTAAGTGTAAAAAGTGTGGTGGCTACCAATATTATAAACGCGAAAGTTTGTGTATGTATGTCTGTTTGTTGCTCTTTCACGCAAAAACTACTGAACGGATTTGTATGAAACTTTACAGTAATATAGATTATATTTGAGAAAAACACATAGGCTACTTTTTACTGCAATAATCGAGATATACGGATTTTGTATAAACGATGTCCAATACACAAAATACCTCACAAATTAAAAATTCAAAGCTTCCAATGGATCGGAATTAGATTCTACAGCTCGAAAAAACTGATTTAAAGGAAAGAAGCACAATTTGAACGTCAGAAAGTGAAAAGCAAGCTTCTCTAGGGAATATGCAGCAGAGTGGAGGCGAATATATACAAATTGAACAAGGTTTTCTTTTTAAAACGAATATTTTGGAAACATACACGGGTTTCTTTATTGAGCTTCTTTCAATAATTGTGTAATCGGACGAGTTCCTTAAGAAGTTTTCTAGGTAGAAGACAATGCTATACGTGTTGTAACATAGTGCTTGGAAATCATACTTTAATTACTTTAATGTTCTTTAATTACTCGGGTTCAATTCCCAGGTTGGACCAAATATTGTGTGATCCGCAAATATTTGTTTCCGAGTTTGAGTATGTTTATTATGTATTTATATCAGTTGTCTAGTTACCATAATACAAGCTCTGATTAGTTTAGGACTAGATGACGTTGTGTGTGAGATGGGCGAAATATTTATTATTATAATTATTGATTCGTGTTTTGTTGCCGCTAGACCGGGACCCCACTGATGTTGTAGAATCTCAATAACCTTCCATAATGTGGGTCACCATATTGCATTGTCTGATGATCTTGCATTGTGTACTCTTAGATTCTAATGAAGCTAACCTTCAGGCAGAATAGAATCATTTTAGCAGACTCATATATAAAAGAAATAATGCATTTTTTTTGCTTTTTACCGAGTAAATGGGCTCCTAGCCGAGTGGCCTTAGGTGATTGGAAACAATCACCACGGGTAAGCAACGGCGCGGTCGGACCTAGATGGGTGACCGTTAGTAGCATTATATGCTATGAACGTTTCCGTGATTCGGAGGTCACGTTAAGCAGTCGGTCCCAGTTGTTATCATGAGATATTGTTAAGTCGTGAAGCTTATTTTCCGGTTCTTAGGCTTTCGGGCGGCTTAAAACATCCAACAGCAAGATTACGTAGCCACAACGTGTCTTGCCAGTTCCCAACCAGCACTCGGCCGGCGTGGGGACGTATGGCCTTAACCCTCTCTTGAGAGGAGATCTGAGCCCAGCAGTGGGACGTTAAGGGTTGTTGATGACCGAGTGAATGTGGTAGCTGGAACCCAAACCGTCTCCCTAATTCCCTGAATGTGGGCAGAGGAGTTGTAACCGCGACACTGCACCTATCACTCTTGATTTCCAGTTACCTATTAGTGGCGGTATTGACAGTGACCCCTGTCCTCGCTTACCCCCAGTACCATAAATAGACTTCTGGTACAGTTCGTTGGTTTAAATTGGCATAGATATTATAAAATTTTCGAGAAAATCACACCGAGCTCTAAAAAATAGGGCTCAGGATATTATAAGGAAACGTTGTATATTGTTGAGCTGTGCAAATATCTGTATTATTTATAGGTAAGAAATTTATATGGGAGCGTCCGTGACCTGATTCCCGGGCGGTCTCCGAGGACCTACTGATCTAATGGGTTTGCGAAGGTCCTGGTGAAGCAATCTATTTGTTTATAACTGTCTATCCTTCGGCCATCAAGTAAACTTTATGAAATGCGATAATGTCTTATTTTTTAATCGACTTGAAATGTAGACGGTTTTGAATTTTGTTGAACATTGTTTGTATGTGTGTTACACGACGTTTTCAGTTTTTGTAATCCGATTATGATTTTTTATAAGCCAACTTAATACAACAAAAATATGAAAAAAAAAAACAAATAATATAAGACTATAAAATTAATTCAATCTAAGAGTGAACCATGAAACTAAATACCCAATCAATTAGGGTGCGAACTGTTTAGATCAAAGGATAATACATAATTCAATGGCGACCATTCCTGATCCGTAATAAACGAGACGGGAATCGAACCCCTCCCCACACCAAAAACAAAATAAAAGAACTTTAATTTATTGGAGGGTTCCGTAGCTTTGTAGTATGCGAACATACAATGCGGTATTATAATTTGTTTGAATAAAGGTTTTTTTTCTTGACTTTTTAATACTTTTAGTCACTCTTCCTTTGTTGTTCAAAGTAATAGAAATGTTTTATGAAACCTTAACGATACACTATGCCTTGAAACCAACAATATGTATTGTTTGATTTAATATAAAAACTTTAAATAAAATAATGATAATTTTAATAGGTAATAGAGCCACTTAGATTTCAGCACGAGTGGGCCTGCTCGCCGGGGCAGTAATCGGCAGTACTACCCTCACATAGAATAGCATTCTAATAATGACAGCATTGGTTCTGTCATCTTTCGTTAGTGAGTATGAAACTAGAGGCCCAATCATTCACATTATTCGTTTGGCTTGCTGTTCGGAATGCACTGACAATGAGGATGGTGCCCCCCACTTTTGGATTCTACTCATGCTTTCCATCAGGCAGACTAGAGTACTTTGGTAGGCTTAAAAAATATTGTCATCTGATATTTTTATAACGGCTTACTAAGTACCACTGGAACTGGTAATACTGTACACGCCTATTAAACATTGATGATTGTATGTGTAAAGCAGGCACCACACTTCGCTATGCGCTATTCGTTATGCGGGTTATTCCCGCGCATACGGCGAAGTGTGGAGAGTATATTCGTTTCGTTCACCATAAAAATGACAATGACACATCTCTACAACACACATATTTGCCTTATTTGATGCTTATTTGATATAACAGCGAAGTGTGGTTGGCATGTTTGTTGTTTGCGCGCATAACTAATATTTGGGCGAATACGGCGCAGACACACAGCGAATAGCGCATAACGAAGTGTGGTGCCTGCATCAGGTTTTTCGGTTTCCTTCAATGCTGATAGAAATTGGAGCGTCAGGCTCTGCAACGGTATAGATATTGGTAATTTTCACGATTGCTTTCACCTCATAACAATACGTTATTTTGTTCTAAGAAATAAATAATTTAATCTGTTAAAAACAGTGTCCTTCTAGACTTTAAGAAGTTTTTTTATATGGCTTAAATAATAGATCAAGCAGCTGACGGAGCTATTTGGCTATGTACTGTTTGTTTCTCACTTTTTACTAGTTATACATCATTCAAAAATAACATTGATAATTATCACACATATTATAATTATTGTGTTGTCGAACAGAATAAAATAAATAGTATCAAAATCATATGTTCGAAGGAACCCTAATCTCCGAGCAGCACACAAAGCTATTCAATTGTCTCGTATACCGTGGGTGGGTTCAAGTCTCCCACTAACAATGCCTCTAATGACAATTTATAAAAAACTCCGTGAACTAATGGTGCACAAAAAATTGCCAGCGTTATACCGTGTAAAAAGGCTACGGATAAAAAAGTTATACTCATAATCTATGCCTACTTATTGAAGTCATGTTGCTTAGATAATATAAAGTTGTCGTGTGGCCTCGAAGCGGTTGATAAAACGTTTTTTTTGCTTTTATTTCTTTCACGACGCTCCGAGTGTAATCTGATCTCAAATTAGACTGCCTGTAGGTACCTACTATGGTTACCATGGGTAACATGCCTGTATCATCTATACATATTTTAGATAAAGTACATACACATCAAGTTGTTCTGCTCATCACGTAATAATCATTCTCAACTAAGAATCAGTAAAACTACTAAAAATTCATTTGTCAAGACCAATTCTTGACCAACTTTTTTCGTTTTTTCAACTCCATCTTAAGATCCTAACATGCTGATAAACCATCATATGTTGTTTTCGGAACTTTCTGCGTCAGGGTGACTCCAACATGAGCAACCGTCTGCCGCATCATGGTATGATAACCCAATAATTATCAATACGATTATAGTAATCCTCCAGACTTATCTATTTCTTCAGCAAGCAGTGATAGCTAAGTGGGTGTTCAAAGTTCACACGAATTATGTAAACAGATATAATTTAATTAGTTTCATGTTTCAAAGTCCATTGACAAGGTTAAGAGGGGAAATAAAATACTTTCCTTGTATTTCCTTGGTATTTCCTGGAATTGGGGATTAGGCAGATTTGTTAAGTGTACGAAGCTGGATGCCAGGATAACAGAGTGCTTAAGGTTCACTTTGCCATTTCTCTTTGCTCAGTGTTCAAGATTTAATATCCACATAGGACAATACTGTTTGATTTTTAAACTAATGTTCTTAGTTCCTTTTATTCGCCATGATATTGAATATATTGCTAGTACAAAAGTTGACTTATTTTTTTTATAAATTTTAACCTTATTACTTCAAAAAAATCGGTTGAATTAAGCGGAGCTTTTACATAAATCCCTAGTTTACTGAAGTCTCCTCGTTTAAACAAAGGAAATGATTTGGTTCGTTAATTAAAGAGATTATTTGCTCCAATAAATAAAGGAGCATCATGTACACAAAGAGAGAAAATTGGGGATGTCGGATCATTTCCGGAGTTGAGGATCGACGTCAAACAAAGCCTTTACCGTTACACAACACTGGTGTATTACGTTCTTGGTCTGATTAAAAATAATCTGACTTTCTATTTGTTTATTCTTTCTCTTCTTTATGTGGTGTATGGGGACAAAAGAGCGGATGAAAATCACTTGATGGTGACTGGCTGCCGCTATCTAAGAGCAACATAAGACACAAGTACATTGCAGCCTCTTGAATGTGTCCTCAGACTCAGATGGAAGCAAAACCCTGGTGACCTCACTCACTTTGTAAAATTGCTTGTCACCGATTCAAAAGGAAGCAAAGCAGAGAAGAAGCGCTTAGAACAGCCTTTTACTTTAATATCTACATGATCTTCAGATTCTAATCATCCCTAACAATAAGTATTTAGAGGAAAATCAACAAAGAAAATAATTGGATAAATCTAATCTTATCCAACATCTAGCTGCCAAGTTGATTTAACACTAAAAGGGGATAAATAAGTGAAGTGTTATCAAACGTGAATGCGCGATGTAGGATTAGTAACTACCATATAGTTCAGGTATTATCCGCTAGATGGCAGTGTACGCAGAAATAGATGTACAGTAATTATGCATTTACTTCTAGCTGGACACCGTTGTGTTATCTGAGGCTGTTGTGTGCCTGCGAGTAACGCCGTGAGCCTACTAGTAAGTAAGTAAAGAACAACCTCTATTACAACCTCCGAAATGTAATATAGTTTTTTATAATTCTTAAGCAATGAATTTGAGTAATTCCAGAAGGTCGCACTAAGTTTGAACTTAACATTGGCAGTAAAGTGCATTAAACTATTATTATCATAAACACAATAACATGTACAGACAGATATATAGATACACTTATAACGAATCCATGTTTATAAAGATACAGATAAGTTACTTATGTAGATTATTTTGCTGTTATTTGTTTATCTAATGCAGATACAAAGATTATATTGACCTTGAACGATTAATGATTGAATAGTAATACAGTAATTCTTCCCTGAACAAAATTTGACTTTAATCCTTCAATGTTAAAGTAATAAATCCTATTTTTAATATTTCTTGTTATTTTCTTTATATTTTGTGAAAGAAAATCATATTCTTTAAAACAAAATAGATGTGATTCATATGTTGTGAAAGACTGTAAACACGAACATATTGTTTAAGAATCGAACCAATAATATTTATCGTATCATACTAACGAGACGATCATTTTACCCGTTGCGCCATTAGTATAATAGATTATATACCTATATATGTATATGCTCGTATTGACTCAGAAATAAAATATGAGATCCAATTTGAACTAACAAGGTAGGTAAAAATAAAGAATTATTTTTCAGCAAAACCATCTTGATCCTGCTAATAAATAAATTATGGAGTCATGCAAATAACAATCTACACCCTCTTACCTTATAATACATTTTTGAATGAACCTCGGAAATAATACAAAACAAAGAAAAACTCTCTTGTATCTTTGAATAATTTTATTTGTCTATTTTCTATAAGGTTGTAAGTCAAGCCAATTACGAAGCGTCTGTAAGCTACTGTACGGCTTCGTCAGTTACGTTCCATGGCAGCCATTGTCGGGCAAGTGTGCGAAAATGTACAAAATAAACTCTTATCTAAACGGGACAGCTCATGACATTTCCTTCGCCTTTAACTAATAAAGGAGTACCTTCGGAGGGCGGCCCTCCCTTCGTGCTCACATAAAACACCTGTCAAGTCTTCTCACTCTTTTATAATTCATTTTCGAACAAACATTTTCTTGTCAGAAATGGTAATGAATATTCTATATCTGAATTGTTTTCATTCTAGGAACCCCAGGTACAAAACAATAATTTTTTTAGGGTTTCGAAGTTCATGACTCGTAACCCCTATAGCTTCGTCATGTCCGTTCGTCCGTCCGTGCGTCCGTCCTCGGCTTACCGTCGAAAAGGTTAGTGCTAGAAAAATGAAACTTTGCATGGATATGTTTTTATTACGTCGACAGTGCTACAATAAAATCATATAAAAGGGGTACCTCCCCTACACCACGCAAAAAGTGGGGATATTTTTTTCTTGCAGCTACCCCATCATGTGGGATATCGTTAGATAGGTCTTTCGAAAACATTAAGACGTTTCTAAGACGATTTTCTGATTTAGGTATCCGTTTGCGAGTTATACCACTTTAAAGGGCATTTTTTTGTAAAAATAGTGTGCCCATCTAAAAACTAAACTGCTTTTGAAAAAAATCTGGTAAAAATCATGATAGTAGTTCACATAATGAACTTTAAAGGAAAACTATAACGGCTTACATAACAGGAGTTATAGAGGCCTTACTTGTAAAATGCGCTTACTTGGAAAACTTCATCATCACCATCAACAGCCTATATCAGTTCACGGCTGGACATAGGCTACTCCTTCGAAAGGAGGTTTTAACCTACTATACCTTGCTGACCTGAAAAACTTCATACAAAGTTAATGCATTTATAAGTAAACATAACAATTATCTCTTGGATACGATTTTAAATCCACGTACCATTATGGGTGACTGAGGAACCCTATTCTAGGCGTGGCCTAACACGCACTTGGCCGATTTCATAGTATATATATTTTTTAATTATTCGTAGCTATTGGTAGGATGATTTAAAATTAAAATGCTTTTATTCTGAGTAGACCTTTATTATTGTTACATTACTGACTGTAGTTGGGCTCGATAGTTTAACTGAGCTATATAGATATCGAAGTACCATTCGTATAGTCTCTTTTTAACCGACTTCAAAAAAAAGGAGGAGGTTCTCAATTCGTCGGAATCTTTTTTTTTTTTTTATGTATGTTCAGCGATAATTTCGTCGTTTATGAATCGATTTCAAAAATTATTTTTGCATTGGAATGTGCGTAGCTTACAGGTGGTCCCATCGTCACTATATCGGGATCTGATGATGGGATCCCAAGGAAATTGAGAGAACTCCTCAAATATCATAGGCACAATGTCGCGATTTGGGTACTCGGAATAGTTTGTCATTGAAGTCGGTTCCTTGTTGTTAAAATGATTAATCATGCTCGGCTTCTATTGGGCTATGTACAGTTTTCTTAATTTTGTTTAGTACTTAAGGTACCTGTTCTGTCCATTACCGACAACTAAATATCGTCCTTTATTACGACTAAAATACATTATTCCAACTTCATTATGACAAAACTGCACAGCAATGTAGTGTGTGTGAGCGGTAACAGAATAGAAACCTAACTAAACACATACAAACTGTAGTTTATTAATTCAATTAGTTCATATTTGAACGTTGTGGCGATGAGTTTCAGGTTTCTCTTTAGAGTCCTCGTACAAAAGCTGCACGCCCCATTAGGGGCGCTGACGTCAGCGCTCAAAGCCTGCGCCCGCCTCACCTCGACTTATATTCATTTTACAGTATGTGACAGGTGATATATTAACAAAGAACTGAGAAGTGACTACATTGAGATAACTACAGTGAATCTATTTGCATATAATTATTTAAATCGCAACTTCTTTTGAAGCAATACAACATCCCTATAATATCTTTTATACAGCATATTGTCAATTTGTTGTAAAACTACAGTTCGCTATTCTTGCAATTAAGTTTTGCCTCTAAAATTCTGTTAGAAATGAATCAGAATTACCACCCTAAAATTAACATTTAGGGGTTCTCTAGAAAGCTATGCGGTGACATGTAAATACCGCATATGAATTTTATATACTGAGTCACTTCCACAAACCTGACGAATTCAAAGACACCTCATATGTCAAAAATCGTCCAGCTGTTTGTTCTGTATCGCGTGCAAAAGAAATAGACATAGGTACTTACATACATACTCTAGAAAAACCATTACCCTACTTCTGACAGGTATTGGGCAGAAAGACCCAGATTTTCAAGCGATATAAAGACAAAAATCTTTTCAAAAATTTAAAATTATCTAGTCGTAGTCTAAATAAGAGAACAAGCCAACCCTTGCCAATCTCCAGGGCAGAATCTCGACGGCTGTCAAACTCCCGTCGCCCATAATTTTTCTCGAACAATGGAGCACCACGGCCGCGGACGAACCCTTCATCATATTTTTTTCCCCATAGACTTGCCTCTTCATTTATTATTAAACGCCCACGAACAGAGAACTTTTAAATCTTGTTTTTTAAAGTCAGGTTCTGTGATTGATTAATATATACGAACTACATCTATATACAGTCCCTGAACATCTATACATTTAACTAAAATGAAAATTAAAATGCCTGTTTGTAACTTGAAATTAAATGCACATGAAATTATATCGTTCGTTACATATTTTTTTTTAAAGTGTGTTTGTCCGTTTTACACCGCGTGACATAAACTAGTAACAAGTCCTATCGAAACTTCATATTTTTCAGCTATTACAAATTCAGTTCTTTAAATTAGAAGACATCTTCTTAGCCTTTATTATTAGCAAGATTATTTTGGGGTCGGCTACTACTTCAACCAGTTAATTTAACCGGTTAGTTTGGTATAAAAAGTATATTCGTGTAAATTTGAATGAGATGAAGAATTAAAATCTCCATAAAAAATCTAGTTACTTCACAAATGTCGGAGTCTAAAGAGCCAAAATATAAAAAATATATCCGAATTAAAAACCTCTCCCTTGCTTGAAGTCGGTGTGTTAACTCTGTGGCCAAAACAAATATTTACACTGTTTACAAAATTACAGATTACACACTGTCAGACAGACAAGTAACGTATAATTACACTACACAAATGAATAAAGTACGCTGGGTTACTGGACGGCGCGTCGAGTGTTTAGGGGTTCGGTTCCCACACGGGACAAGAATATATTTGATCTACAAATAGTGAATGTTGTATGCGTGCGTTGTTCGAGTGTTTGTGAAGCCCCTCATTGCACTAGATTCATCCCTAGCGCAGCAGTTGTTTATTTATATAAACCTTTATTATCTTTAAGTAAGTAGGGTGTACCTATGTGAGATACACCATGCTCAGTGTATTATATACGCATATGCATGGCAGAAATTTGGCTAATAAGTAAATATTGATAGCAGGTTCGATAACCGCATAACGCAAAATTTGTATACATTGTCATTTCGATACTAGATAATTATGTATATGTAGCACTATGCTAATTTCGAGTTTGCTTTTAGGTAATATGACGCACATTATTATTTGATGTGTTTGATATTTTGTGTAAAGAGCATGTTGAACAATTTGTAGGTTCATAAACCTACTAGGCAGTTGAGAATAGCGGACATGAGAAATTAAAGTCGTAAAAACATCCTTCTCTAGAGAATCCTAAAATACAAACCTAAAAATTATTCTTTAAATAGGTAGGTAAATATCTATTTAATATTGGAATGTGAAGACCAAAAAATTCCTAATAGGTATTATTGTAAACCTACAAATAGAAAATCAAACTTGTATGAAAGTGATTTAAATAAGGCCCTCTTTTCAAGCCTCCCGCAGTTGCGACGTACAAAGAAATATATTTGTAACTGTGAGAATGCTTCACGGAAACACGTTTATATAATTACCTAATACCTAAAATAAACATATAATAGAAATACCTATTAGTACTGGGTAGATAATCTAATTCCCAAAAAGAAAATTCTAGAAATACCCAAACAGGTATTTAAGAAAGTACACCAAATATGTAGTGTTTAGAAGTATACAACACATTAAATAAATAATTAGCAATTATAAGACGGTGCTTTGTTCTACATTTTCATCTAAATCCTAGTTTTATCTGTTAAAAGTAAGTAAGTAGGTAGACTGTGAGAAACAAACAGGCAATTAAAATATAAAGCTTTTTATAATTTAGAGGAAAATCAGCAGATGGGTGACCAGCCCCTCTAGCCAAGCTGCAAACTTTCGTTTTCTATTCTATTCTCTATTCCATTTTGTTTTGATCACGTGTCTGAATGACATTAACCAATGAGGAGAATAGAGAAATAGAACATAAGAGTCCCTGTAATCACTCCAAGTGGGGTCTGGCCCAAGTATACCTTAGAGCTCTTAAAAGATTAAAAACGAGACTGGGAAAAATACAATAGCCCAAAGTCACCCGTTCTTAGGAATCTATTGACACTTCATTCACTAAAATCGGTTCTAGTCGTAATAAAAGTGAATTAATTTGAAGAACAGACTTTTAAGAACGAGTTCATTCCATAAGTTTTGTATTTTAATTTTGAAACTTTTAAAGGACTAAACCAAACTAAATTAATTCTAAATCAATCAGAGCAAGTTCGAGGTAACACTCAAATTAAGAACTTTGTCCTTTTCACGGTCGGTTAAAAACTTGCCAAAACCTCTTGATACTAAAATAAAAAGTATCAAAAAGTTACATTGTGTTATCTAACTCGTAAGTCAAATAAAATCCAATGATTGATGACGAGGCAAAAAATAGATCGTCGTTTGGAATATTGGACCTTGGGTGTACGGAATAAAAGTGTGTATTGATTAGACAGGTCACTTAGGCCAATTAATGAAATAGTACGTGTATCGTTTGTATGGCGATAAGTACTGAAGTTTTTCGCGTAAGTTGCGATCAATATTTTTTGGCGTGTAATCAAATTTCAACTGTAAGCTCATAACTTTATGGTGTAATATTGTTTACAAGGACTTCAGTGCTTTCATTCGCCTGTTGCCAACCGCGCTCAGCGGGACGAGCTCCGGGGATCGTCAACCTTTTTTTAGGCCAACCTGCTCTAGGACTTTCACCTTTATAATAAAATTCCAGGCTAAATATTTGTTTTTCTTGAAAAGAAAATAAGTCGTGTAGGTTATTATAAATTATCTTTTCTACTCTTCGTTTATATTATATACTACATAAAGAATATATTTTCATTTTGTTGAACCTTAAGGAAATTTCTTGGAATAGCTGTTACATTTTATTTCAATAGAAATAAGAATTTTTCTGACATCAAATTATTTCTTGTATAATGATATTGTTATTCATCCTGGGTATTTAATATTTAAAAATTATAATGCTGAAATGTCTGGAGTTTTCATCAAAACATTCATTCATTATGTCATTATCAAACAGCAATACATCTAAATAAAGATCCCATTTGTACAACATAATAATATTACAGAAGAATCGTTTAAATCTACAAAGTATTATTAAACTGGTCGTAACAGTTATTCTCACATTAATAATAGAAAAAATAAAGCAAAAAGGTTGGCAATTCGTGAACACTGCCATAAATGCACTCGCTAGCGCAACGGGGCTATTACTTGATCCAACAACGAACAAACGTAACTGGTACAGAACTCTATTTTTGAAATTATATCGTAACTCCAACGGCATAAGGACGACGGATGTGTTCATTTCTTTGTGAAGGTCGCTGGCGGTTACAACGTTCTGTAGTTGAGTGAGGACTTAACCACGAGCACGCATGTGTGCGTGCCTATCCGTGTCGATGAGCAGTTATTTGCAGTTGTGTGTGTCGGTACACTGCTTCGGTCACGTAGGCTCGTTTAGTCGCTTTGACTGGCGAGTTTTTAGGACATATTCGGGTGTAATCTGCTTTTCTTTGTTCCGTAAAACGTTCTTTGTTGTTTTAGATTAAGTTTTTGGATTAAAATCATGAATTTATTAAATAATATAGTTATTTTACATTGCTAGAAGCTTGCAGGCTTTATAAATATTTTGAAAGTCGTTTAAATAATTAATAAAATAAAAAAACATAAAATCGATTACAATTAAGTTAGTAATGTTTGTTTAGACTATAACGACTTAGTCAAGATCAATTTTCATAACACTTGTGTGAACACTTTCTATTAAATATGTCCGCTTTACTCCCGAGGAAACGCACATAGCAACAGTTCGCGTCAGCTGTGTCGGAGTGAGCCGAGGGGCGGCGGAGATAGCCGAACGCGCACGATTGATTGGCCGATACCCCGTGAAAGTACTGTTTACGTATTTGTGATGCTAGATTCGAGCCTTGCCTCTATACTTTGTATGCATTTTACCAATTGTAGCAACCATAAATCGAAGCCTTTTCCATACATACAAAGATGCTCCATAATGCCCAAAAACCATGGACCTTTGTGCCATTGATGATACTTACACCATAGAACAAAGAAATGTATGGATGCAGAAACTAACGTAGAATAAAATATAAATTATCATATAAAACTAGGCTTAAAGGTTAGATCACTAAAAATGAAGAAGCTTTGGTTTTATTTATAAACTCAGTGTAGGTGTTGTAGCTTTCTAAACGTTATTAGTTTAATTGTAAAGAGGTCAAAACGTACGAGTTCGGGGTCGATTCTATTCAAACGAATGTTCATCTCAATTTACGCACACACAGAATAGAAGTGTTTTTGAACATTACATTTGTGCAATAGCGTGTAATGGAACGAAATGTAGAGATCTATGTATGTACCCTTTGATTATAAACATGTCTAGATAGAGAGTTCGAGCGTCTAAACGTCCAAAAAAAATAGTATTTAACTGTAAGAGACTAAGCTCGTCGCGGCCGATCAGTGGCGTTACTGTCATTGTACGGTAAACACGTATTGAGTGGCGTATAAAAATGACGTTTTGCATGATAAAAGTGTGCAGGAATTACTTTGGACGATTGAAATCAACTAAAAAAATTAGTTATCATCGGTAAGTAAACTTTAATTAACTATATTGTAAAGAAATAATTAAATTAACTCAGTGAAATTTTATCAAAGTTCGACCACCATTTTGACGGCATTTTTACAGGGTTGCCTGTTAATTGAATTTAAATTTCCCATGTGAGTGTTAGCCAATTTACAAAATGTTGAATCATAACTATAGTGCTGGATAATACATATTATATAATGTATATATCATATATTTTTAAATCTAAGGTGGTAGATATTGTTAATCTGATATGGGTGTCAATTTTGCCGCTCCATGGATGCTATTAATGAAAGTAGTATGTACGACGTAAAGCTGAAGAGATTGTTTGTTTGTTTAAACGCACTAATCTCCAGAATTTCTGAACCGATTCTGAAAATTCTTTCACTAATCGGAAGCTACACCTTCTCTGAGTTCTCAACGAGAACGATATAAAAACAAGATTTACGAGAAATTGCGGGGAACATCTAGTTAAAAATATAGTAATTAAATTAAATATAACTATGTTGTTAAAGGCTTCTGTGAGTTGGCTTTCCTTCGTCCGCCTTTCAAAGTACCGGAACCTCAGACTACTTTCTAAGGCACAGGGTATATTTTTACCAAATTTTTGTTAAGTATTAAGAATAAATCAGCCATAATAGCAATTCCCTTTTTCACCAACATATATTTTACCTAGTAACTCAAAAGCAAAAACTCTAATACATATTGTCTGACTTTAAATTTAATACAAATTACTTATAAATCTCAACATCAATACACAATTATTTTCCCTCCTTTTATGGAAAACATTCAAGGGCTGGTATCACTCAGAACGCTCCCACGTCATGCGTGCGCCCGTAGTCTACGCTTGCATGTGTGTGTAACATGCACACAAGCCCTGCAAATCTGGCCTGTTGTTTTTATTGCGAATGCAGCGCAACACTCCATCTAGACATGTATATAATCAAAGTATGTACCATTCTAATTTTAGATTTGAAAACAAACGCTTGGATGAAATACTGTGAAGATGTCGTCTATTTTCTTCTAAAAGACAAGTACTCACGTAGGTAGTTGGAGGTCATTGAATTTAACTATTATTATTATATTATATTATTATATTATTCGGAAATCATGATGATCTTAGATATGTATTTATCATAATTATTGAGATTTTACCAATATCATTCCAAATAAGATTGTGTATATTGATGATTTAGCAAATGGTTCCATAAAAAAACGGAAAAACTTTCTCGTTATGGGAATTGCAGCAAGAATTACGATTTGTCGGACCAATCCACGCTGAGATATAGGACGGTGAAGAGTTGAAAATAACTGGGAATGGTTTTTATAGCTTCATAGCTTCGATGTACCTACTAGAGTTTAACCATCAATTGATTTGATTTCTCACTTCACTCTGATGTATGATTTATTAATAATTGATCTTATTTGATACTTTAAGACATATTTGTATTACGAAAGTTTATAATGAGGTGTCTTACCAACT
This sequence comes from Phragmatobia fuliginosa, assembly GCA_932526445.1. Classification (NCBI taxonomy): domain Eukaryota; kingdom Metazoa; phylum Arthropoda; class Insecta; order Lepidoptera; family Erebidae; genus Phragmatobia; species Phragmatobia fuliginosa. The sequence goes on along the minus strand of OW052073.1, from coordinate 20,442,412 downwards.
ACATGTAGCTTTTGGTAGTGAGTTTGAAGTTACCAAGAACACAAACGTACATATTAATGCGTATATAGTACAGATAAGTCTTTCTCCCTGATTTCCATATTAAATACATATGCACATATTAAGCCTAGCCTAAGTTTAAGTATTAATTTTCGAATTTCTATCTGAGAGAGAAAAAAGAAAACGATTTAGGCATACTCTTAACTAATCTTTATTCCTAAAAATCAATACTTAACTTATTACTTACCGAATAACAACTTATTCAATTCTCCTCTGATATAGAACTTAATCATGAATGTAGGTACCAAGTTTGTTGTACAGTGTGATGTAATATCGTTACGCCTTCGACGAGGGGAGCAGAGGGGGGGGGGGGGGGGGCCGGCAGCGGGCACATTTGTATGTAAAGTTGATCCTTATCTAGATCTACTCGCTCCTGGAGTGAGTTGAGAAGTTGCTGTGTTTTAAACTAATTTGCGCTAAGGTCCAAGATAGGTAGCTTCGTTGAAGGGCAGAGATGGATATCTTCAGTTATTTAGACTTGATTGCTTATTTTACGAGTCAACAAGGGTTGGGATATTTATGGGGATGTAGTAAGCAAGTATTTAAGGTATGATTTTTTAATAAATCTCGTGGTTAATATAATGAATACCTATGTTTCGTTTGCTCGTAAAAATGGTTAGCAGACATACTGATGACAATAAATTGGATAAATGTTTTCAAATTAGTGATCACTTTTCATTAAGGTGTTTTTTCTACTTATATGATCCCTGTATTTCTTTTTAATAACCAATACTTCTAACGTACGGAAGAGAAGAGTTAGACAGAAATGTATTATTATTCAGTGAGGACAATAAACACTAAGGTCCTCGAGCCAGGAATCATATCGAGTATTTCTATTTAACAGAATTCACGATCTGTTGAACATCACGAGTTAGAAATTGTGAATACAGCCGTACTCCTAATTTTACGGAATAAATGAACTCACGAAGATCAATATCAAAAACTTACCTTGAAAAAAAACGAGCACTTCTATATCCCTACTTCCCTACTAATATTATAAATGCGAAAGTAACTCTGTCTGTGCGTCTGTTACACTTTCACGCCTAAACCAGTGAACCGATTTTGATGAAATTTGATATGAAGATAGAACTGAACTTGGGAAAGGACATAGGCTACTTTTTACCGCGATAACCGACATACACGCGGGCGGAGCCGCGGGCGAAAGCAGAATCCAAGAGTGGGGGCTACCACACTTGCTGCGAACGCAGACAATAATGTATGGCGGCCCACACTATGGCGGCTTAGTGAGATATGACTCCAGCCAGGATTACACTCAATTCAAACAAAAAACAACTACTAAAATTGGTTTACAAAAGGCACAGTTTACAAAATCGGTTGAATGTAAACCTCATCACATTTGAAGGCGATTAAAACATCCAGTTTGAGATGAAAGGTAAAATGATGTTAATTCAGGTCTCCGCCTACACCGGTTTGTAAATAGCTCGCTTCCTTTAGAACCTGTTGATAGATGTCGTTATATGCGCGTACGCATCGACCCGGTAGCCGCTCTGATGCTCATACAGGTTTTACAAGCCCGCTACTGTTTGTGTCGGTGGGCGCTGACCCGCTCCAATAGGTTATAACGCCATGAAACCTTTACTGAGCATTGTAACTCATAACTTTAAACATAATTTAGGTGTTGTGAAATACGTTTTTCACAATATTGTGTTGCTTTTGAAATATTACAAGGGAGCGTAAAATAATAATATGCATCAGGAAAACTGTGATTGCTAGCAGAAGTTTAAAGGTTGACGTAGCAAATCTTTATAATTTATTTTCTGACTAGCTGTGCTGTTGCTGTTGTATCTTTCCATTAGCTTGGGGCGAAGCTAATCTAATATAAAAGTAAGCTATATCACTCTTTGTAATATTACCTATTTGCCGATCAAAGTCATGGCAACATTAGTAAAGTCGTTTCAGAGATTACCCAGAACAAACAAAGGTAAGTAAGAATAATGTTGATTTGCTGTAAGTATCGTTTTTACTATCATATGCATTTATTAGAAAGTTCTTAATTGGAAATTACAAACCGAGAATTCAATTTTATTTAATCGTACCTACCTGGGTATAGATGTGTTTAGATATTAAAAAAGTCTGTAAATATTCGCCTTGTTCTTGTATCGGATCTTCTTTTTAACAGCCATGCTTGATGGTATTCGTATGGGTATCTAAATTGTTGAAGCTAAAGGTAATATAATAGCCATAATAGTCCGCAGCTTACAATTTAGTGAACAACTTGCATTCACGACTTGGATTAGGTCATAATACGTGTTTCGACGTGTTTGAGAAATTGAACAGTGTGATAAGAGCCAGTCTAAGTTACAGTAAAGTTATCCTGATTTCCTTGGCCACTTGCTTACAACCTTCCATCAATACTCTTAAAGAACTTAACTTGAAGACGGTTGGAATGGGTTATATCTACTGCATAAGCAAAGTTAAGGTTTCGAAGTCTTCAATTCCTATTTCACCAGATAGATGGTACTGCAAATTCTCTGTAAATGCAGGCTTAAGAGCTTATTTATCATTAACAAATTGCGGTTAACAAGAAAATTCGATCAATTAAATGCAAACAGATATTATATATATACATTTTTTTTTGAGTCAGTCAGATATATTTACTTTGTAAAGATTCCATTGATATAAGATAATGAAAAAAAAAAATCGGACATGTTACACACATCGCCATTTAATCCTAAAATAAAACAAAACATAATATATTATGGATACTATAGACAACTGATATAAATACATAAACATACATTTTTATTTTATATACATTTTAAACATAGAAAACACCCAGACATATATTTACGGACATATTTATACATATATTTGCTGATCATACAAACATTTGATTCGTCCCGGGGATTCCCGGGACGATTTAGATTGAAACCGAGACCGAACAGTCGCGTACGCTACCTCTGCACCACCGAGGCATTTAACCTCGAATGCCTACTAGGTATGGTTTTACTGTTATGTTAAGTTTATTGTCACTGTTTAGTTCCTTCAGGTCATAGACTAATGTTACATAACTTAGCAACTTTCTTATTGAATACAATGAATAATGAATTATTTAAATCCCCGTTAGCCAGTTCCGAGACACACAGAAACGAACACACAAGTTTAAGCTACAGTATATATTATGTAAAAGAATAGATTCCAACTACAAAATGTTAAAATGAGTTTTCTATATTCAGAATCCCATCGCGCATATATTTAAATACAAAATACATAAGTTAAACACGGTGCATTGTTCTCAAAATGAACTAGAACATAAACTTTCTCTATCATTAAAAACAATAGCGAAAACTCTGTGGCATAGAGCACGAGCCTGACAACGTGTACCATAGATAAACGAATGAAAAAACACCATCATTAGAGCCGAGCCTCTGCAACGTGCGCCCACGCAGCCTACATCTATCATGATATACTGGCCAAAGCCTCCGGCGTTGTCGGCCGGCTCTCGGATTCAATATTAACTATAGCCGGTTCCAAAAATAACGGGTCAGTCACATAAACCAATAACGGGTCAGTCACATAAACCCGAATATCTCCCGAACTACGTATGCCATCCTAATGAAACGAAGACTGTTCAATTGAGAATTTAATTATACAGATAAAAAATAAAATAAAACTTAGTTACACCCACAATATTAATCTTAAATTAAAAAAAAACTAAAGTAGTCATATTTTTCTTAAGATTACATTTTTTTTATGATTGTTTTTTTGCTGTTTTTCATCACTTTCTTCATTTAATACTTTGTATTGCCTCCACGTGATGAAGCCTCCAGTGATGAAAAACAGCAAAAAAACAATCATAAAAAAAATGTAATCTTAAGAAAAATATGACTACTTTAGTTTTTTTTTAATTTAAGATCAATATTGTGGGTGTAACTAAGTTTTATTTTACTTTTTATCTGTATAATTAAATTCTCAATTGAACAGTCTTCGTTTCATTAGGATGGCATACGTAGTTCGGGAGATATTCGGGTTTATGTGACTGACCCGTTATTTTTGGAACCGAGTGTAGTAGCTCGTACACAAAGACATAAATATCAAAATTAATTATGTACCATTGTATAAAGGTGAAAATAAATGGAAAAAGTATGTCAATAACTTATTATCACCATGTGTATTTTCGGATATCAATGAAGGTTATCTAAACTTAGTTTTCTACCATTATTTCACCATCTTATCTATTTTTCATATCTATCAATTAGCACATTTAATTGCTAAGGACTTATTGTAGTGCAGGACAATGACAGGCCTAGTTGAGTTACAGGAGGGCTGGCAGGATCTGGATGCGAGATGCCCAAAATCGATCAGATTGGTATGCAATGTGAGAAGCCTATATCCAGCAGTGTACTGCGAAAGGCTGATGATGATTGCTAAGGAGCCTGATCGACAGCAATAGGTATAGTATGTATGTAAGTGATCTTAAAATTGTAGACGCTACGAATTAAAAAATTAAAAAGAATATTATAAAAATTAATATTGGTTCTTACTTCTAAACCACATATTTTATTCGGTTTAGTGAAAAACTTATTGTAGGTAATGTTCGAACAGATTGAAATCTAGATGGCGCTCAATACATTTTAAATTCCACTTATCAAAATAAGACATCACACTTTCCAGGCGTCTGATACATCCATGAATGATCCAGAATCTATTGGGAACAACTCTCATCAGCTCATAGAGGTAGAAACATGGTCACCAACGAAGTACACGATATTAATTGATACCTATATAATATTCTAGGTACCTATAGTTGCCTTATGACAAAGAAAGGATTTCAAATTAATTCTACAGAGTGAAAAATAAGTACCTAACATTATTAAATAAAATTATATTATTCCCAGTTATGCTAATTATACAAAAACATATATGTAAGTACCTACCATATGTGTTTGTTTTTCTCATGAATTGAACATGAATATCTATAAAGTCTCAAACTATGTTTCATTTACATTTAATGTAAATGAAACTTATTTCATAAAAAACTAAAATTAATTATGAAACTATGAAATTTATGCGTAGGTATATGATTCATAATTTAACTACACAAATACCCATAATTTAACTTATCAAATAACTAGTGAGGTGAATAACACATAATATACATGAATACATTAAAATCTCATTATTTTTGTATCAACTTTCAACTTATTGTTATTTTATGTCTTACACAATATTGAGCCTAAACGTGTCTTCACGAAACCGACGGACAAACAACCGCTATCGTGCTATAGATGTATAATATGCGTAGAGACATAACTCGTACGGCTGACACAAAAAGTATGGTCTGTTATCAAGACTGGGCCCCATAAAAGTTTATGTTGTATAGTGGAGCCCAGGTCCTGACGGCCCGGCCCGGCCAGAAAGCTCTGGTGAATAAAAAAAAAACATTACATTCTCCGGTTGGCTTTGTTCCTGATACTAGATAAAACCCCTGTTACATGTTACGGTAGGAAACTGAATTAAAGAGTTAAATATTTTTTTTTTTAACGTACTTCAAAAACAGGAATTCTCTGTCCAGCTAATCTCTGATTTATGCGCAATAAATTGAGATTATTTTAAAAAAAGTCAAACAGTTTATACTGCGTTTATATTATTAGAGGCATTATACATGCAAATATGAGATATTTGTGACACCTGAACACAACTTCACACATACCCTGTAGCTGTAAGACAGTCATTTTCATACATACAGAGACCCATTGTTTTGAAATAATATTATGTACCATGTGTTATATTTATTACAAAAAAAAAACAAAATAACATGTACAATAATGTATGTATGTTTATTTAATACACATATTACACATGGAATACTTCACACGTGTCACGGCTTTTAAAACCTTCCAACCGTACCATTATAGAAATACTATTACGGGTTCTACAGATTTCATGTTGTACATGTACCCATTAAAAAACCTCTCCGTATTATCTAATTTACCAAAGCTAATTAGTTCGTTTAACAAAAAAGCGATTTATAAGATGTTCTGTACATTAACTAGTGATAAAAATACCTGTGTTCCAGTTTACTTGGTTCGTTAAATCGTTACGTAAAATGACTCTCAAATTTATTGCATTTACAACCTTAATCACCTACTTGATTATTTGTTACAAATTATTATATGTATGTATAATTTTGTATTGTAAGACATTCATTTATACTAAAATAATGAGGCTAAAGAAATTGGTTTTCAACCCTCGAATAAAGTAGTGTGTAATAAGCATAACGTGTGTATCTATGGGGGTTGAGGATTGCAGCTTTATAGGGATAGATTTTATACGAAATTGACAGACGGATCAACTTCACAGAAAATACTTCTGTATGTACCTATATAAATTTAGAATATCTGTTAGAGCTTTCAAAGTTAGTTAGATTTGAAGTTAAATATAAAACAGTATATAACTTTTTATTTCCAATACATATCTTGATTTCATAAATATATTTTGAGATTGTTTGAAATCGTCTCTTACATAATAACTCTAAAATCATATACACATTTAACATACACAAAGCCATGCTCTGTTCTGTTACTCGTATATCTAAACTTTTATAGCGATGTATAATCATCATTATTCAATTATATATTGTACTATGCGAACAAGAAGAAGCCACAAAGCACATTACAGGAACGCTAAACGTTTGACATGAAAAGTAATGGCTCATTTCGATGATAGCTCAGTTCAACATGAAAGCAAATGGTTTAATTGGCGTATATCAAACAATATCATCCGGTTGTAACAAACATAATTATTTATGATTGTAGTAAAATATATATTATATGTGTTATGTAATCAAAGAAAACGGCAGCGATAATACTTCGTAACATCTTTCAGCTCGCTTTTACATCCAACCATGTTATAAGAAAGGTTTTTGGTGGTGAAATATCAAAGAGAAATAAGTTCATATTTATGGTTTTGGCAGACGTTAATAACGACTTCCTTGGTGTGGCCTCTTACCATAACTCGACACAAAAAGTAAGTGCTGCTAAATTGTACGTTTCCTGTCCTTTCAACTGATGCACAAAAGTATATTTGACTTTTAAAAAATCCTTTGCATTTTCGACTACAAACAAAACATTTACTTACGTACTATGGACGGAAACAAATGGTTTATAAAATATGTGAAATATGTTTAAACTTTTATGTCTATGATTAAGCTTGAAATCGATGCTGAGTGAGAACCCATAAGAACACAAACATCACTACATCCCAACATGTCTGTATACCTGGGTATAGTGAGTGTAACATCACAAACCAGGTCGGCAAACCTTAAATAATAACCTTTGATTTGCCTCTGATGCAAATCACGCCATACAGTTTGCGAATTATTATTAGCTAGGCCGTCACAGAGCAGGCTCCCTACGTCCCTTCGATTTCATCATGATTGCATCTTCAATCTAAAAACTTCTCTATGCCTTTCGAAATAAGGTGCACAAAATAGATGCACCAATCCTGCAGAAGTGTTCAGGCTACGATTATGTAATAATTTTGCCCCTTTTTTACTGAACAGGGACGCATACATATTCCCCACTCACTCTAAACATGGAAAGGTACTGAAGTTCTTTGTTCGTGACGACTTTTTTTTTTATTCAACCTCAGGTTTTCGGGTAATGGATTAAATTGCGTCATACATTTGATTTTGGATATTACTCCTTTGTTCGGTTACGTATTCATAGGGAATGTGTTATTACGAAATATGAATACTTACCCTTAAACGAAGTTGGAATTATGGAGATTGTATGGGTCCTCCCATGTTGGAGAGGCGAACAAAGAAAGTATTTAGAAACATTGTAAAGAAAGAAATTTATTATAAACGAGTTTCTAATTAAACGCTTTATAGAGTTTATAGTGGGCTTTATTTAAAATTGAGAAATATCTATTGTATTTCAATAAAGGGATTTTTTTAACCTGTTTTATTCCTTTGTTCTGGAATTTCTTAGAATACATTGAGTACCTACTTCAGAATACCATAAGAACTAAAAATCAATGGTGCTCCTAGTTTTCTTTTATGTTTATTAAGAAGTTTTGACTGTTCTTGACTGACAGGAAACTGCTGTGATTTCGACTGTATGTTTGATATGTCGGCTACTATACTACAAGTGAAACTACCGTTGCGATTGGATGCTCGTTTATTACTGTGGACACAAGTTAACAGCAAAACTTATGTGCAGGCACGCACACATACACATCACTCCTCTAACACTATTTCAAATTACATAAAAAACCTTGAAATAATTAAAAACAACAATAATAGGCAATTGGCCAATTTGTACACTACGCACCAATAATTACCTAGTTTTTTTTTATTAGTTTTTTTTTGATTTATAATTTATTATTATGCCTATTTAAGACTTAATCTTTATTAACTTCTTATAAACTTATTTTAAGCAATAGTAACCTACTAAGTAAATCCAGAGAACATAAGTAATTTGGTGCGTGGTATACGACAGATAGTAACTATGACTTTCTTATGTCTTATGACCAACTGTTACAACTTATTCCTTATAATTAATCTTACGTCTACAACTACGTATAGGTCTCGGAGGCTGTGATACGAGAGCATTAGACTCATATGAGTCAACGCTAGCACCACCTTCACTTATAGCCTCTGCCCACTCATCCTCCTCCCCGACATTATTATCTTCTCCTACACTAGCTTGCGAATGTTGCGATTCGTCACAAGACATAGTTTGACGCGGTTGCCCCTGGGGGCGCTGAGGGGAGGCGCAGGAGGCGCGTGGTGAGGCAGGTGGGCTAACCGACAAGTCGGCGGGTGCGCCGGCGCCGTTCGTTTCGCTTCCAGTAACGGTAGCACCCGTGTACTTTCTTATCTGGTCAATATGCCTTTTACAATTAACATTATAATCACTTACAAATATCTCGAACATACGATTACCTACCACTTTATTTATTTTGCCTAAAATCCAGATCTCTTTTTTCGCAATAAACCATTTTAACCATACAATATCGCCTACATTAATTTCCCTACTTAAAATGTAATTCTGACTGGTTTTATCATTATAACTATACTTTAATAACAGATCTAATCCCATCCTCGTCGCCATTGATATGTCGGCTACTATACTACAAGTGAAACTACCGTTGCGATTGGATGCTCGTTTATTACTGCGGACACAAGTTAACAGCAAAACTTATGTGCAGGCACGCACACATACACATCACTGTTACATTACAACCCTTTGAAGGGTGAATTGAACCATAAATCATATGCTTTTACACAAAACAGTATAACAGAAACAGGTATATAGTTTTTATATAGTTATTAATTATATCCTTTCTAGCAACCAACTATGTTCTGATGAATTTATATTTTTACTTAGGTTGACTGCCTCGGTGGCGCAGTGGTAACGTATGGGACTGCTGTGCTTGAGGTCTCGGGTTCGATTCCCAGATCGGAGCTAATTTTTTGAGTTATTCGCAAATATTTGTTTCGAAGTTTGGTTGTTTTCTATATAAAATATGTATGTTTTTACAAAAATACGTTTATGTATTTATTTCAGTAGTTGTCTAATACCTGAAATACAAGCTCTGCTTAGTTTGAGACTTGAATATTTATCATTATTCATTCACGCACAGATCAAGTATTTGTGTTTCAAAACACAATATATGAAAAATGACTTCTGAAACTTATTAAGTTGAAAGTATATCTGTCGATCGGCTGTTCATGCGGTACTTAAGCTGTCAACCGTGTGACAATCATGCCTCCTTACCAATAGAACAACTTAATAGAAGCACTACCTCGTTGATTTTCACCAATTGAGTGGGGTTGCTGGAAACTAAAACTCCCCCTCCATATACAGACCATCGATTTAATCTTGAATATTATCGAAGATGAGGTTCATATCAATCTCTAGGTACTTCTCATTTCGAAACTGAGACGATCAATTCAACTAATCTCTAATGAACTATCTACTCATAAATTATACCCACCGTTTCTTTATTACCGACCTCTGATGATATCAAAATTGAAGAACCTTCACCGGAAAACACAAACCTAATCAAGAGACACGAACCACTTTCACAGTTGGTTGGTTCAAGAAAGTTCCCTGTATGAGCTTCATACGCTCCACGTACCTGCCACACCAAACAATGAACAACAAACAACTTTGTGTAACAGAACCAACTAAACATTAAACACGTTTTTATACCGTAATCGTCTCCATGGGGGACTTTATTTATAGAAGTTATATTCAAGAAACATGAGATGGCGATAACCGACTTCACAGATGGTATTACGATGGAGGGTAGTGTTAGAGCTATTGGCCCGACGTGGGAGACTCTTCTCATGTTGTTATTTTTGCTAATCTGCATATTGTGTGTATGAATATATTAATAAAATATGGTCTAAGACGATATTGTTTACAAAATAACCAAAATTGTGTCAACTGTACGGACGCATCTAATGCACTATCCTAATAATGAATCAAACACTACATTAAATGTACTGCAGTGTATTGTTATGTTATGTTACTAAAACTTCAATGTATAGGTGTTTGGATTTACTTAAAACAACAAGTCATAAGGCGATCAAAGTCTGATAAACATACAGTACATACTTGCGTGTGGGCGTCTAAATAATTTGGTTCTAGCATATAGGGAACTATTAATTAAAAGAACTGCAGTTCTAATGACTCAAATTAATTGTACGGAAACCTCCTTATCGACCTAAATGTGTATTTCTAATGGAACAAACGGAAGGGAAGCTTATATTTAAAATTCGTGAAAAGGTGGTCTTTATCGCATAGAACATTACTATGCTAACAAACGCAATTAAAGTGCAGAAGGGTTACTTCCCTTCTCTGGTTTAGTTGCGATAGAGAGCTTCTTTAAAAATATTCATGCTTATACAAACTTACTAAAATATACTACTTTAACTTCTATGCAAGTATTAGGCACTTGCAGAAAACGCACTTATTATGATTAAGCAAACTTGTCATATTTATCAATACAATTCAATAAGGTATCAAAAATAATTTAACAAAAAAAATACCCTAAACTTAAAATACAAATCATAAAGGAATTTAGAACACACAAATAAGTAAGCTAATGAAAAACTTGTAAAATGAGGACAGCAAAAATACAAAAAGTACATCTCGCAATAACATTCAACAGAGGTTCACAGACACCACGCTTATAAATTATGTTGTGTTCAAAGTGGCGATTAATAAACAGCAAACTAAAACCAAGTAGATTTGTGTCCTGGTCCGGAAGAGCCACGCGAGGTCTTGGTCTTCTGGAAAATCAAAGCGATTACGAGGCACGAGGCACTGGAACCGACATCGTAAAGAAACTATTGAACCGTAAGTAGTAGTATAAAAGCTCTATCATGTGTCGCAACATACAATCCAGTATTTTTATGTTATTTAGTAGAAGATTTTTTTTAAAGATTTAATGGCAAAAATATAAACTATGTTATTCTAAAATCGACGCTTTGTAATAACTGTTCAACGATATTACTCAAAATTATTATAATTTGTATCGTGTTAAATGAAATACAATAGAAAGTTACACTATTATTGAGTATCATAGGCATAAAAATTAAAAAGTTTTTTTGTTAGTATTCGAATTAGTTTGATAACGTCTAACACCCCACGATATGGCATCGGTCAGATAGTAAATAAATACACTCGTAAAATGTTCTAATTACCATATTAACAAAAAAGAAATATTGTCTGGGCTGTCTGTGCAAAGCTTGTCCACGTTTTATATTTAATATAAACGTAATACTTTGTTAATATCATAATAAACAACATATGTTATAGGCGCCATAGTACATCGCTCATATTATACATAAATGTATATGGTCCGAGACCATATAGATACCGTATATGTAAATTAAAGTAAATTTATACATCAACATCTATAAAACTAACACTTAGCATATTTATTTCCGAAGAAATTTGTGATTTAGAACACACATGTATTGGGTTTCTTTTGAAGATACGTAGGTGTGCGCTTTACCTATGTAACTTTGATAGTTATGAAACAAGATAGAAGATAGAAAAGCTGAGTAATGGGACACTTCCCGCCCACTGCTGGACCCACAAACAATATTACGTTGTAACAAAAACGCTAAACAAGACACTGCTCGAAGGGGACTTTGTACGACATTTGGAACATTTACGATGTTAATATTAAATGAAATTACCAAGTTATATGTAAGTACAAAGAGAATTTCGTATTTTCTTTTTAAAAACAAGTTAGGGATAAAGTTTTATATAATTATTAACGTAAGGTACAGTATTACTGCCTTCTCTTTGGTAAATATACTATCCATACTATCCATACTATCCATACTATCCATACTATCCATACTATCCATACTATCCATACTATCCATACTATCCATACTATCCATACCATCCATACTATCCATACTATCCATAGTATCCATACTATCCATACTATCCATACTATCCATACTATCCATACTATCCATACTATCTATAATATCCATACTATCCATACTATCCATACTATCCATACTACTACATATTATAAATTCGAAAGTAATTTTGTCTGTTTTACTTTCAATGACAACATGAAACACTGAACAGATTTCAAAGTAATTTTACATGGAGATATATATATGTACTTTGATTTTTGAGGAAGAACATAGCCCATTCTAGACCGTAATAACCGACATACATTTAATAGCAATAACAATAGCTACACTAAAGACTTTTGATGATAATAAATCATTACACTTATTATAAGTCTTTAGTAGTTAATATTAAAGGACGATTTTCATCAGAAAATCATGGGTACTCTAATTTTTGATCAGTACTTATTATTTTGAAGTCAATTTGTACATTCAGTTTCAAGCCATTGAATGTTTACTTCAAAGTTGATTGAGGTAGTAGAGCCACGCTGATTTCAGCACGAATGGGCCGGCTCGACCCGGCCAGTACTACCCTCACACAGAAGACCATCCTAATAATGACAGCATTCTTGCTGTCGTATTTCGTTGGTGAGTGTGAGACCGGAGGCCCAATCATTCTGCATCATTCTCCCGCCCTTCGAAGGCCGGGAGAATGATGCAGAATAATCTAACCAGGCTGCCATGGTAGGGGTCACCATGCTACATTGCCTACCCTCACAATAAGCATGGTAACCCCTACTCCTGGATTCTACTCATGCTTTCCATCAGGCAGATTAGAGTCACTTTGGCAGGCTTAAATATAAAAAAAAAAAAAAAAAAAAAAAGTTAGTGTTGGTTAAATAAACTCAATTTCGAAAACAAATATTTTACATTTCAAATAACAATCTCTTTCTTGTCAAGTCAATTATTAATCTCGATGACTTTAATAAAATGAAAAAACGAACCATATTATAAATTACTACCATTCATTTTATTGCTAAAGTCAGATGTTTATAATTTTAAAACAGAAAAAGTAGATTAATTGAAGTACATTTTCCAAATACCTTGTCTTATTTAGTCTAATAAATATAACTATGTACACATTATCTCATTTCCATCAGTGATTTCACATCGTCATCATCATCATTAGTATATTCATGGCTGACTAAAACAAAAAAGAAATTTCGTTAGAAGATTTCGTAACATCATTATATTTATCTGAACGAAGATAAAAACTGAATCGAATTGCTTTACATTTACAAATTATTATAATTTTTTTTTGTATCCATATTGAGCTGCCTATCATATTAAGGTGTATGTTAGGCATTACCGTCTTTAAAATAAGGGCCAGGGCCCACTATCGTCAGGGGGCCCTCCAACGAACCGACAGTTTGTTTCTGTCACACACGATAGTTTTTTTCACAGAAAAGTTACATTGCAATACGAAATAATTACTAAGCTTGTAGTATTATTTAGGATTGATATTTTATTAGACACAGAATAATTTGGGGCTTCGAACCCCCGCTGATGTTAGGTATGTCTGTGTGTCTAGTTTCTACACAATAATTGGGTTTGTATCTCTTCTGCTTACTTGTAGTTCTAGTTAAGTAACATTTGATATTTATGAATTAAGTGCATCAAATCTTATCTGTATAGAGATTAGCAGAAATAGTAGAATAGACTCCATATAAACGGAGTCCTAATATTGTGGTAAATTCGCGGTAAAGCAGTTTATAAACGATTTTTTTACATTATTTTTACCTTTGAGTAAAATATAGTAATTTGTAAAGAAAATACACAATAAACTAAAAAAAGAAACTACGTGTAAATTTTTATTGACTTTTCGATACCATGGGTAGTGATGTCCAGATTTCCAAAGCATCGTTGAAGAATGACAAACAGATAAACATCGTCATAAATATGTACTTTGAAAAGCTGCAGTACACGTGTCAAGAAAAACATTTCTCGGAGAATACTTCTAGAGGTCACTTATTACTTAAAAAAACACTCGACTAACACCCTTTATCAATATACGTTATATCAGTTACTATTAAAGACACAACTTACACTTTTATTTAAAAAGTAACAAAACTCTTATCAGTGAAAACAGTATTATGTATAAAGAATTGTTCAACAGCTGATCAACAAAGCTCCACGTTCCTATTTACTCATCAAACCCAAACTCAACTCCAGTAGCTACACAAAAAACCCGTGACGATCTTGAACCTTCTCAACTTACACATGTTATCTGCCCAAAATAGAATCAAGTAAACACTTAACCCATATTTTTTTGCGTAGTTGGATAAACATTAATCTTCACTTTTTCCCCTCTATCAGACCTCTGACAGTCTACCTGCACATCAACGCGCATGCACTCAAAGTGCTGGTAAGCTGTAATAGACCTTATGCGACTGTAAATGAGTTAACTTTCGATTGCAGACTTAGAATATTAAATTGACATTGAAATCGATGCAACGACTTTTATGTCCAATGAGCATTAAACTTTAAGTTTAAGATCATAAAGCTCAAAGTCTATAACACGAGATCAACTCTAGCAGTTTTCTGTAAAGTAATCTTTATGCTCTTGGTGTAGGGTTGAAAATTAAATATTATCGATTTTGCAGAACTAGGGTTGACTTTACAAGGGCGAGGGGTTCTTGTTGCTATGCAAACCCCGGTACACTCTACTTGGGTCCCGGGTTCTGACCCGCTGTTTTTACGACAATAGAGTGGTTTGAAAAATAATAATTGAAAAAAGTTGTCTGTTTCGTAGTTTCATATAAACATATGGACGAATGCGAATATTGACGACTACTGATGGTTTTCTCTCTATCTATCTATCTATATAATAACATTATCTACTTATATCATGATCTACTTATATAATAACAATAGAAAGATTCAAACTAATTCATTATTTTTATTAAAGTGTAGTTTATTAAAAAAAGCGAAATATTTACTTTGGTTTCGGGATTTATTTCTTATATTTCAAAACTTCTTTTATTCAAAAAAAATAAAATGGAAAATATCCGTGATTCGAACCATTAAAAGTTCATCTAACTTTTAATGTTACAAAATTAAATCTGTTCTTATTTGTTCTAAAAAAATAAATATCTTTCAGTTAATTTTGAAAAAGTCTTGGATAATATAAAGTGGCATGTCGTGGATCCTACAGGAGTACACCTTTGTCGAATGAAGGTATATGATGTACAACCAGACTAGGCTTACATAAGAGGTCTAGATACCTATCGTGTAGTTAGTACATATATAACATAGACGATCAATAATAGTTATCCATGCGAAACAATTTTGGTTGGTTGGCAGATATCCTTTTGTTATTAGTTGATATATATTGAATTATTTGTGGAACAGACAGAATAATATAAACGAGAAAGTAAGTCTCTTTGATACGCTTTCATGCCTTAACTACTCAACCGAACATCATTAATTGTATTAACTTTATTAAAGGTGTTGAAAAGGGCATTGATTACTTTTTACTCAGAAGAAAGCTGATGTTTCGGAGAAATAAGTTGATTACCTTTAAAGTGACACAAGTGAACCAGCGGGCAAAATATGTTCTGGTCTCTGGGCTGATGATAGAATAGATTCTTGATGTTATGTTATTGCTAAAATGGTCTCTAAGGATTAACTATAAAATGAACTATTATCATTTAACTGATTGTATCGTCAAACGCTTTTCATTGAAAATAATCATTCTTTAAAATTATTTGACCTATCATTGGCTGAAATACAACCATGCCTACAAATGTGTAGCTACAGACATATACTACTAGTTAAGCAGGTACCACATTTCGCTATGCGCTATTCGTTATGCGGGTTATTCGCGCGCATATGGCGAAGTGTCGAGAGTATATTCGTTTCGTTTACCATAAAAATAACAATGACACATCTCTACATCACACATTTTTGCCTTATTTGATGCTTATTTGGCATACCAGTTCGAAGTGTGGATGGCGTGTTTGTTGTTTGCGCGCATAACTAATATTTGGGCGAATACGGCGAAGACACATAACGAATAGCGCATAACGAAGTGTGGTGCCTGCATTAAAGATCAGAAAGTCAGAAACATCAGACGTTGAGACTCAAAACGTCTTCGTAATTATACGTAATAAAATGTATGTATTTACAAAAAAGTATGTTAATATTTATATCAGTTGTCTAGTACCCATAGTACAAGCTCTGCTTGGTTTGGGACTAGATGATGTTGTGCATCCGAAATATTTATTACTATAATTGTAGTAAAATATCAGGTACTTATGTATTTTTACGTCCGCACGCTGGCCGACTTCTGGTTGGGGACTGGCAGTTGCGTGGGGATGTATGGTCTTAACCCTCCCCTGCGTGGGGACGTAGGGTCTCTTAGCCCTCCTCAAAGAGGAGACCTTAGTCCAGCAGTGGGACATTATGGGTTGTTGATGATGTATTTATGCTTACAGTGCGTTCGAGCCTGTAAATTAAGTGTACTTTCATATTTTAACATTTTTCCTTTAGAATATAAGGGTAAACCGTTCTACACACTAAGTCCAGTTTGTAAAGTACAAATTCTCTCTAAAACCAAAAGAAAACAACTCTTGGCCTGGTCACCGTCCCAATATAACAAACTCTAGTCAGCTTGTTTATCTCATGTTTGTTTCGACTAAGTTTCCAAAACAGAGGCCAATAAAATTTGCATAAAAACAGCTTAAAACCTTAACAATAGGCGGCGATGGACCGGGGCTTAGGGACCCTCTTACACAACAAACCACCCCGGGTACGTACATAACAGAGTTAATTTGCACCCGAATGGTCACACCTATTTTTGGAAGCTCATCAATCTTGGTAGCATTTCAAATCTACTTTAGGGATTGTTAGACCCTTAACTGGATAATAATTTTAAGAAATGTTTAGAACACAATGCATTCTCGTTAAAGACACTGTTATTAGGCTTACTTATTGGATACACACTGACGTCATAGCGTAGTCAAAGAAAAAAAAACCAAGTCGAAATAGAAATTACGTATTACAAGGAAAAGTTAAGTATTGATATTCCTATTGGTGTAGTGATCCTGGAGATTGGTTCGATTGAGACCCAGGATAAATCATTGTGTGATGTGTGGATCATTTCTTCTGAGCCTGGGCGAAATTCTACTAATATTATAAATTGGAAAGTTTGTCAGTATGTTTATTGCTCTCTCACGCAAAAACTACTGAACGGATTTTGATGAAACCTTACAGTAATATAGCTTATAGATCAGAATAACACATAGACTACTTTCTACTGCAATAATCGAGATACACACCGAGGGCGAAAGCTAGTAAAAAATATATGTTACTTAATATTGTTTATTTTGTTTTTTTTTTTTTGATATATTCAGCTGTTCATTTGTTTTAATGATATATTACACTAAAAAGCAAAACAATTATCAATTTTATTAGATAAGAATTATTTATACTGGGTGTATATCGAATTAACCACCTCTGGGTAAAAAGTCAAGATCATATGGTTAAAAAACACTGAATGTACAAAAAACCAAACACATATACATATATAGCTTTAACTCAGCATAGTCTTCCTATAGTGACAAGAATGATAATAAATGTGTATCTCGATTATTGCAGTAAAAAGTAGTTTATTCTGATATTTAAGATACTTTACTGTGAAGCTTCATCCCAACCCGTTCAGAAGTTTTTGCGTGAAAGAGCACCAAACATACATACTCACAAACTTTTGTGTTGGTTGTTATAACCTACGCAAAAATCCGTAAGAAAGACAACACATTTAAATGATTAACAAACTCCTGCCTTTATTTAGTTTCCCCAACGTCTCTGGTTGACATTCTCTACAACCTTATAAAACACTTTTTATATAAATTTTAAGACAAACAGATATTTCGAGTAGGGTTTAAAGTGTTCGCGTAATAAGTCCCCTTGCTCGGCTAATGTGTCCCTTAAGTAACGAGGGGAGTTATGCTGGATTATTTTTAATGACTCCAGGCTTATCCGACCAGATTTAGGAGGTTATTTTGAGTATAGGACTTATTAAGATGCTCATCGTATTACAAATAGCCGAGTTTTGCGGGAACAGGTAAGTACTGGTTGCCTTTTGCGGTATAACATTTTGTATTTTAAATGTTTTCTTGGTATCAAACTTTAAGATATGGTGCTAAAGTGAACAGATATCAGCGTTCAGTCTTTTTAAATGTTTGACGGTTAAGCTATAAGAAATTGCCACATATATATATATATGTATATTTACATAGGTTTCCCTCCCACTACGAGTATGATTTTGAGTGCTTTAAGCAAGACGTGAAAAAGCATTTCACTAGGCTGCCATACTGCCTTGTTGGTCTAGTGTTTAGCGTATGCAACTGTGGATCAAGAGGTCTCGGGTACGATTCCCGGGTCGGACCAAATATTTGTGTGATCCACAAATATTAGTTTTGGAGTCTGGGTGTTTTCTATGTATAATGTGTATGTGTTTACAAAAAAAGTTTGTTTATATATTTACATCAGTTGTTTAAAACCCTTAATACAAGCTCTGCTTAGATTGGGACTAGATCATGTTGTGTGTAAGATGTCCGAGAAATAATAATTATTATTATTACATTTATACTGCACTGTGTGCATTTATAGTAAGTGAGGTGTGGCACCCACTCTTGGATTCTACGTATGCTTTCTATCAGGCAGATTAGTGTCGTTTGGCAGTATTTAAAAAATGTATAAGGCACTCTAAAGCCTAAATTTAAGAAGCTGTTCTTATTTCATTTCTTCTGTTTCCTAGAAATGTATCACTCATCGCTGTAGAAATTTCCAGATAGTAATTTGAACCGCTGCGTCGTCCTGAACGGCCTTCAAAACAGGATTTGAACATATGTAGTAAGTAAAGTAAATAATGTATGTTTCACATCGATACAACGATACTGTATCGCTGCAGATTAGATAACCGTTATCATGAGCGACCAAAATAAACACCTTATGTAATGTATTATATAGATATAATGTAATATATAGGTCACTAATAAGTGGTCGATAGAAGCAACACTGCCTATTGAGAAACAATATTGACTTGCTTGCGTTGGTTAAGTCTGCATTTAATTAATTAAGTAAGGTAATAACTTGCGCATTCGTCATTAGAAATTTAGTTCAATCCAGCCTACTGTCGTCCACTGCTGAACGAAGGTCTCCCACAGAGAGCGCCAACTATCCCGATCTTGGACAGTTCTTATTCATCTGCTGCCAGATATTTTAAACAGAAACGTCATTACCTAACCTCACTGTAGACTCTTACACTAGAGACACGAGTTGGGTGTCTCTTACTAAGAGAATACTCACTCCTTCAGTAGAAAGCGACTATAGCAGTCGCTATCATCAGATTTCTTCACTTCACTGCAAAAATCACTTCGGTCCAGCTGGCCCAAGTGTCATCAAACGGTTAAAACTCGTTTACTCTTAATACTTTCCAACATTAAAATATTGATAGAGTTTTCAACAATAAATAAATAAATAAATCAATTTCTGTATTTGTAAAATTGCAATAAAGCTACTAAAGTAATATATGATATTTATAATCCTCTAACGTAAAGTCAGCTGTAAAAAATTGTGTCATAAAACGCATAGATGATATATATTTTTAATCCGCCGCCCTTCCTGAGAGTCAATTCTGACCAAAATATATTCACATTTAAACTGCCCCAAACATTCATTTATCCCTAAAAATATCGCGTTACAACATTTTCTTCTCCGTGCGAGATATTTAGAGGTCCCTCGGACCTTAGAGGTCAGGTTGGGCCTTTGTTACCCCCGGGCGATAAATAAACATTGCCGATGGGCCCGGTATCTGCAGCCGACGTGTTAAGTAAGATGGGCTCTTTGTTGCGAATGGGTTAGATATGGGATCGTATTGATTATCGGTCTTTTTGGTCTTTTATATCGACATTGGAGGGTTAATGGACGGTTTTGTTCAGTTACGATTATGGTGTTTTTATTGAGTGGAAATTAAGTTAATGGGTTTTGAATATCGAGAATACATATCATGTATGGGGTGAATAGGTTGTGTTTGATATAAGCTGTAAAGAATATCAATGGTTTCTTTGTTTGACTTAGTGAAAGAATAGTTAGGTGAATTATTTGATCACCTCTACAATATAGCAGTGTGGGGCCATGTTTCAGCGTATATGCGTCACTTAAGCCGCTATAATATCACAGCCTTACCGAAAATCGACTTTCAGCAGTTCAACTTTATAGTTTTTTTTTTATACAAAACGACATAACATGTATTCTTTTTAGTGAAGAACGCTGAATTCAAATTCAACCTAAATGCTTGAAGCAAACTCATGCAATAATTAACTATGAACATCAATAGTCTTTAACAGTCCACTGCTGGACATAGGCCTCTCCTTTGAAAGGAGGTTTTGGCCTACTATACCACGCTAGCAAGACGGTTGGTAAAGGGTTTGTTTCAAGTTTTCCTTCTCTTGGCAGTGATGTTAGCTGCTTATTTTGTTCCTTTAGTCGCCTCTTACGACACCCATGGAATGAATAGGGGTGGTGGCACTTTGTATTCTTAATCCGTCACCACACGGACGATTAACTATTTACTATGAACACGACGACGGTTTCACGACAAGCTTAAAACATTCTTCTTTACTGTATCAGATGATTTTAAAACCAGGTAATACAAATTCTGATTTCAATAATGTACTCTATTAAGTCTATAATATATTGGAACAGGACCTATATTTCATTTCAATATATTGCTTCCTTACTTTATACCTATACTTGAAACTTCGCTGCCATCAGGTGTACAAAAAACTACCATCTAAATGATTCCACCGAAGTTTCACATTAAACAAAAGAGCAAATATAACTACTTAATTAGCATGTGTTAATTTAATTATCGACCACATTCACACCTGGCCCCGTCTTTATTAGTCCAGATCAGCTGAGATATGACGTTACCATGGCAACACATTCAATCACTCCTCTACGCATCGCTGGCCAATTAGAATTTTCAAAAGAGTGACCCCTAACAATTGGAACGGCAAATGCACTAATTCGTCCCCCCCGGGCCCGCTGGGGTCACCGTGTGGAACGACAAAGGCACATTAGCATGAATTACTGTGCTTTTGTATAAAGTTGCTAATGTCACAGTGTAGATTAATACAGTTAGTCAATTAGCTGAATTAGGGAAGTGACACAGGATCTGAAACAACAAAGGATTGCGATAAACAAGTCTTGAACCTTTTTTAAGATGAATGAGGTAATTAACAGACTGCTTGATGATAAACGGTTATTGATGTCTGAAGTCTCCTCCTCCTCCTTGTATTTATTTTATTCGGAGGAACGCTGTACAGCACATAAGAACAAAATCAGAGCCGTGTTCATAGTAATGTATTGAGACATATTATTTACCTAATACTTTTAAAAAGTAACATTAGCGTCTCGGTTGTTAAAACTTGACAAACAAACCACTAACAAACTGACTATCGTTTTTAAAATACTTTCCTAATGCTACAGAACACAATTTGAAAGATGGTGGAAATAAAAACTGGATCGTTTTTGTGTCAAATTTTGAATATGGAGAGATGCGTAGAACGACTGGGTTTTCTGTTTCTCAGCACACTGTGGCATGGCTACTCGAAATAAATGCCCCAATTCAAGTGCGTGGGTCCGGCATTATTGTGTTTTATTAACAAAAGGGTTTCAATGTCCAATCTACGAGTAATGATCAAAAATGTATACAATTTTTGTACTTCGATAGGTGGGTAAGCGAGCGCAATAATTTTAAATTAAATTATATCTGTGACAATTTACAGATGATAGAATTTATTCAAACGGAACGAAGTATCTAATGTGGCTAATTGACTATAATTTATCATAAAAAAGAATAAAATTACCGTAGGCATACTGAGTAATGAAAAAAATAGGAACTTGTTTTGGAAGAATCTATTTTATTATCTGACTATAAGATCTGTGCTGACTACCAACTACATCTTACATGTACGTTGGTATCTACCATAGTAACTAATGAATGAAGAGTCAATAGATTCGTCCTAATGAACCAGGATACATAGAGTACATAAGTGACAACCGACTATTGAAAACATACAACTCGAGAGTTACTTTTGCCATCCTTGTAATACCTCTATCTGGAATAAAGAAGATGATGGATGGATGGATATTAGATAATACTATACAAATACATTAAACCTCATAGACTTATCCCGTAGATAAATGCTATTAACAGGACAGCAGTGGTTCTGCTAGCAACCTGATAATAAAGGTTTTCTCAACAACAAAACAACATTTTCCAGCACTTTTCTCCAATTTATTAGAGGACTATAAGTTGTAATAGTACAAAGAATTTCGGCTAGTTTCTATTAAAGCCGTCTGTCTGACGCCAAACTTTCTTGGAAATCTAATCAGTACCTTTCATTTAGGTAGGAAAAAGGAAAAAGCAAATTAATGTGACGAAACCAAAATAAACAAATTAAGAACTCAATATATTAATCAATTTCTTGATAACATAATCACGAAATAATTCTCCTTTTTGTATATAATTTGGAATCTTGAGAAATTATTGGAGTACATTGATATTGAACAAACAAACATGTTGATTACGATAACAGCGAGGTAAACAAGCTCAATTAGATGTGAGCGGTACAAGAGCCTTGATGAGCAAGTACCTACATGTTATTATGTTCATAATTATATGTGTATTTGTTGATATATAATCTTTGGTAATAGGATCAAAAACAATTTTTTGCTACTGAGATTGTAACGATGTACCATTCAATGTATTTCTATTTTCTTTTTGTATGCCTTGTTAGTCGATTGAGTACCCACAGTTGGAGATGGATATAAATTGAGTACACAGAAATACGTAGTACTTTTTTAAGAACGTTGATCAAATGTTCCAATTTCTCAAATCTAATCAAGTCTATTTATTTCTAAGTCCGTCTTTTGTATTGTATATTGTGACTGTTACATATTATCTACTAACGTCTAACCATTGTCCTCTGGGGTGACACATCTCCAGCTGTGAACGTCTTTTGGGTGGCTTATTTTGAGATTGTACCTTTGAAAACGACAAAATTCTATATCAATATTGTTCTCTTATTTTACTGCTTCAGTGGTTAAAGTTCCTATAAGCCTTTCTAAATCCTAATTAATCATATCCTATCCAAATTTTAGGCTCTACCTTGATGGGTCAGTCAATAAGATATAGTAAATTATTTTATAAACATAGATTGTTCTACTTCTTAAGTAACCAATGTTTTGTTCCACAACGTCCAGCGCTTGTCGTAATAGAATCGCATCCAAATCACATAATAAGCGTCCCACACAAAGTGATCGGGCGACGCTCAGTCGCAAGCAGCCCCACTTCGCTGTACATTACCGCTATTGTTCGGCTCACTTCCATGGTGACAGTAAATTGTCAGATAATGGAAGAACAAAGAGCTTCTAAAAGCACGATGAACAAAAATACAGTTATTTTATAGAGCCATGTTGACAACTTGCTTGTGTAGGTGACATACTAAATACTCTTTCTAACATTAATTATGTTGTTTCGAGTTTTGTCTGAAATAAAAATAAGTTAATAGCTATTAAATTATCTGATTTTGAGATGTCATCTATTTGTATAATGACACCATATTGACTTAACGGATTCGGATATTTGACACAAATTTAAAATAGCACAAACGTGTTTTCTTGAAAAAATCACAAGTTGTGTTCGAAATGCATTTTCAACGCCTTTCTTAATGGAAATGAATAATATTTATAGTTCTGAGGTCGATGGACCCCTCTTAGTTAGACAAATTTAAATACAATGAAATGATCCCTACTTACTAATTCCATATTCGTCTACTTTGCAAAAGTTAAAGTTAGTTAAAATCATGTAAAATTTTCACCAAATCAAAACTACATTCGTACAAAGTTTAATTATAGGGAGGCCTGACGTTTGTCCATAACCTCCTCCATATAAACACCATATAAACTTTACCGTCACATTTATTAAGTCCGTAAACAGAATTGATAATAATTAAAGGTACACAAACTACACCCGTCCAGCAATATTGGGCCAATCACGGCCGGGGATCGTAACACATACCCGGTATTAATTAATTGCGTTATAACTACGAATGCTTTTTAATTTCGCCGTGTCCCATGACATCGACACCATCACACAGAGGGGAGCAGGTTATCTTTACGGTAGGGCTGTCACTTCCTATTGTGGACATTCTGTTTGAATATTTATGAGAGAATATTTTTTTGTAACCTGGTGTGTGAGAAGACACCCATTCAGTAGTAATACAGACAATTTACTACATAATATCTTTAGAGGGTTGATTGATAGGATGCGTAATTGATAAGTTCTGTAAATAATTATCCGACATCAACTATTGTTTTATTAGGAGTGACAATGCAATGAACAATTATAGTAGTCACCGATATGTACTCGCAGTATATAGTCACCGACATACATATATAACGATAAGTGTAGTGAAATAAATACATTATTTTTCCAATAGATGCTTTAGTTATCTGTATCTCGCGTTGTATAAGCCTTATCGGGTTCCATTTATTGGATTTAAAAAGATAGAATTTCGTACAAAAAAAGAAAACAACGTTTCAGCTTTCAATTTCATGCAAAATTTTCTTTATCTGGCCTATTATGTATAGCAGTAACACAATAAATACTTCAAGTGTTTTGTCAAGTTGCAATGTTTGTATTTATCAGGGGTAGAATAACGTTGTATCTGGTGATAATAATGTTGATAAGGCAATATATACTCGTGTTATTGTTTACATCCGCAATAAGGCCCCTTAGCACAACATTCAGAGGTACGAATACTCTTGGTTGTAATTCCAACCTAATAACATCAATAAAATTATTCAAAAAAAGGGTTTTAAAAAAAAATAGAGTAAGTTGATGATCACTCTAAATATAGAGAAAAGTCATAGTTCTGAGTATCTAATAAAATCATTTAAAAACCTTCCAAAGTAATTACGACTTGATAAAGAAGAAACTTTAGTACTTTTCTGCTCGGAAATAGTTTTAATTAGTAAATTAATTTTGGACTGTAAAAAAGAAAGCTTTTGAATATGTTGGAGCGTCTTAAATTTACTGCAGAAGCTATAAAACTATTACATTGTCATTTTATATCGTTCATATTATCTTTAATATTAATACAATGTAATCGAATCGAATGTACCAACAAATAAAAAAAAAATACATATTTCATTTCCATATTTTAAGTACATGGCTTGGCATGTTTATTTAAGTAGTCAGTAAGTCTTTATTTATACATACAATATCCAACTCTAAACATGGCTACATACATATAAAATGTAAACAAAAAAATATTATTTGAAGATCATTAAATTACACACAAACATTTTTAATTGACAAGACCACAGGACGATTTCAAAAATAGACTGTATTGTTGCTTCAACCCTATCTCATAGTCATATTTAATGTCCGTAAATTGTAGTTATTGTAGTGAGTTGGCAACCAATGTGTCGTTTCATTTAAGCGTACCACCGTCCGTCCATATTATACCCCTTTGTGATCACCTAGTTAAAAATTGAACCTCTGATGATAGATAAGGTAATTTACTTCGTCCGTGATAGGCTGTCGACCCACCTATTTTTGTAAATTAGTTAATTTTAGCTTTTGTTTTTTATGAAATGATCGTTCAGATAGTAGATATTTAGCGGGAGTTTGTGTATTGCTTTTGTTTTAATGACAATATATTAAAGTGTGTGTATTGTGTGGGTCGATTTGATTTAATGACTGTTAATAAATTGTATGCATTTCAAAAACATAAAGAACCGTTAATAATATGATACAGCAAGATAAAAAGTTATGACAGTGGCTTTTGTTGTTGTTTGTTTCCTTTGTTTTCACAATATTTAAATATCTCTCATTTATTGTTAAAGTAACTTTTGACCGTGGTTCCGCTTGCCAAATGTCATACCCCTAGGAAATGTAGCTTTTCTCTGAATAAAAGATACCCTACGACAGTATCTGCGAGTTGCAAGACGGAGATATTTTCGTATAAATTAGCATTATCAGTAGGGTGCGCGATTTGGTGTGCGTCATTCCTTCCTACGAAAAGTTTTGGAGTGGAGTCTGCAGATAAGGAAACACAGTGTTAGGATGCTCTGCGATCAGGTTGAGTGATGATATGCTATAAACGATAATTAGATGAGAATTAAAGCGCAAATAAGGAGATACAAAAAAAAGTATGTTTTTTGTTAAGCATGTATGTGGTCTTTAAAAGGTTCGTGGTGATGATGATGTTCATAGTTGACTTTACTGTTGTTGACCTCGTAGTACTATCGTTATTTATCAGCAGATGTCACACCAAAAGCTGCTATTTGTATATGCTGATTAAAAAAGTTTTTTAATCGTTATCAGAGCTCGTAAACACAGCTGACATGTTTACAGCTGTAGGAATACGGTTCGTGTTTTAATTGCTAGTTCGATGTAGGGTTCCGTTGAATTTCGGTTTTAATTTGGAGTGGTTCCACTGGCGAAGTGAGCGAATATAATTTAATTATGTATGTACTGCTTTTTATTTGGTTTATGATCTTTTGACCCATGGTTTTGGTAATTATTTTTGTTGTAATATCCTGGATGGGGAGAAAGTCGCCAACATCGCAATACATAAGTTGTATTTTACGTTGCGTGTTGGTGGGTTAGGTTCCCATGCAAAAGAAATAATTGAGTGATAAGAACGGTTATTTGCGTAGAATGCCGTGTGCGTTGCATCCCTAATAACAACTATGTTTATGTGCCTTAATGTTGTTTTGCACTGTGCCTTTATTTTGTACTGTACACAGAATCAATATGGCTGTCACTGTAATCATTGGTTTTCTTCATTCAAGAATAATCTAGATATATCCTATAAATATATATAAATAACTAGTTTTTATTTATCTAGAATATGGATCTATTTAGAAATGTTTATGTATGATTATCTGAAGTCTAGTTGCCTAATGCTACTGCAGTGTGTGAGGGTTTATTATTTCTGCATTTGTATTATTTCTGTAAGATAATCAGGTATTGTATTTTCAGCTGTGTAAATCTACGCTTTCGTAAACTAACACAGACTTTATTAGTTTCTTTCCAAAAGGCTGTACATCAAAGTACAGGGTATTTGGGGTCTCCACTTATCAAGCACCCTCTTACAATAAACTATAAAGTGTACATATAAGGAGTGATTATCAAAAGAAGGGAGGCGTGTCGTTGAGGCCGAGTTTCATGAAAGTTGGTCTATTATCCCGGCATTAGGGCCGTACAATCAACTGTTAGAAAACTTTCTATATCGTAATGTGGAAACTACGCGGGGTAATCGTATGCCTTGCGATCATACAACTTCAGGGTGGCCATGCGGACTACACACTTTAGGATAGATATCCAAATATTTTATAGTTTAAGGTCGTGATGACGAGTCATCGAATTTTGTAAGTGTTTACCATGGAGCAGGTAATAACCAGTGTAGATTTTTAAGTGTAACCAATCGTTCTTTATGTTGATTCATCCAAATCGGTTCAGCGATTAAGTAACTCTAATTTTCTAATCTATATTATTAGTATCCATGTTTATATAAATAAGGTAAAATTATAGATATTATTTGATTACTTTTCTGCATTTTATTCAAAGATATCTCCGTTAGAGCGGAAAATTGGTCACCTTCATATTCGTAATAATAGGGCACGCACAATACGCGAGATTGGGCCATAAAATACGCGAGTTATCGCAGGCGCCACCGCACGACATGGTTTACAAACGATACAAGTTATAAGCGGTTGCGATAAACGTATTTGTTTTACTCTTTTATCATTGTAACGGAAATAACTTCTAAATATATCAAAATTAAAAAAATTGCACAATTAGGAGGTGTAAATATAGTTTTTTTTTTTATATGTTGTAAAAGTCTGGTTGTCCATTACATTATTTATTTTGAATTCCATGTATTTTTACTCTCGATATAAACCATAAAACAGAAGTTTTGCCATACTATATCACGTTGAGCAGACGGTTTGATATACGGGAGTGTTTCAAGTTTTCCTTCTCTTTGCAGTGAAGTTGTCCTGCGCAGTTGGATCCCCTAGGCACCTCTCATGACACACATGGGATGAGCCAGGGTGATCCATTCTGAATTCTTCGCCACATAAACAATTTTTTGTACATTTTTACATAGTTACTTGAAACTTCATTGCTTTTATCTAGCAACTTGTTACGTGAAGTACATAACCGACTGCTGTGGAGTATTTAGGGGATAGCAAGCCTGTTTGCGAGAAATTTTCTCTCATAGCTTGAACCATAAAAGAAAAGTCGTGTGACGTCATTGGTTGAACAAAAACATTGTACAGTAGAACCGCAGCAGTTCCCTACAAAAGGAATTAATGGTTTTCTTTACCATTGTTCCTTATACCATAATATATGGCACATGGCCCTATCGCTACCGTTGTGGCTCTGATTCAGGGGACGGGGCTGAAAACTGTTGGAGCATGACTTCATGCCTACGTACACAGAAATGGAGGAAATCTTTTCATTAACTTTTTAATAGGCTGGTGGTATATATATATATTTTGTTTTAGGTTGCTTTATAACATCTCAGGTCATTGACGACCACGATTGATAATAGTTATATATGCAATAGTACAGTAGCTTCACTAATTCATAAACATTAATTATTTTCAGTAAACTTCAATTATGTAGACATACATTTTGGTTTAGACTGTCTTGTTGAGTATTTGGAATATTGAATATTTTTTTCTCAGTATTGTAAGCTGTACATCACTCTAATTGATGTTTATCAGTTAAAATAAATTTAGTTATTAAATGACGGTATAAAATTGGTTACAATATGATGTTTTAAAAGTTTAAGTTTATCAATAACGTATTAATTTATTACTTTTGAGAAACAACAAACTTTTGAATTATTAGAGCCACGCTGACTTCAGCACGAATGGACCGGCTCGACCGGTCATCCCAGAAGTCATCACAGAAGACCATCCTAACAATGACAGTATTCTTACTGTCGTATTTCATTGGTGAGTGTGAGACCGGAGACCCCATCATTCTGCTTATTGAATGAAGCAGAATTATCTAATCAGGCCGCTATGGTATGTGTCACCATGCTACATTGCCTACCCTCACAATGAGCATGGTGGCCCTGTTTCCGCCAATGCGGAACGTCTGTGTCATCATCTCATGTCATCTCAATGCGCAAGGCGTGGACGCTACAGGCCCCTACTCCTGGATTCTACTCATACTTTCCATCAGGCAGAGTAGAGTCACTTTGGTAGAATTAAATACAAAAAAAAAGAAAACCACATCCCTAATCTTTTAAAGCTCACGTAATCTCCCTAAACGTGTCACATACCTACATACTTACACTAGAAACACACCAGAGTGTCAACATAAAAACACTCTCGCAGTTAATCTTCATTATAAATTACCTCCACAGACAAGTGGAACCCATACGAGTACACTTTTTATACTCGCATTACGGACTGGATTATTAAATTATCCATCAAAACAAAATTACTACTTATTCAAAAGAAACAAATTTACATTTACGGTTAAAAAACAATTTTTCAACGAATATTTACCTTTAATGCCAAGGTGTTACGAGTGACAATGGTTTGTCTCGTAGTTAGCTTGAAGGTGAATCATGATTTGGCCGTATATTTTCACATTATCAAAGTGGTTCCTTTGTGTTAACGCTAAAGAGTGTTCTAATAGTTAATTAGAGTACCGTTGTTTATTGTTGTATTATACATACAATATGTTTACTGCAAACAAAAATTCAGTTTCAAATGAGCTGTAATGAGGCATCATTTACTTTTCAAGCAGCTATTTACTTTGATTTAAATCAGTATTGAGTTTGAAGACAAAGTGTGAATAAAGATTGTGGGAAGTTAAGAAAATAGGAGATTTAGTTAGTGATACAATCATAATAACAGGATTTACGATTCAAAAGTCGAGATGCTATTCCACAGGTTAGGGTTTGTAAATAGAGGCTTGAAGATACTTGAAGATATTTTGTTTGCGGACCTCTAACAGCACCGAATGAATAGCCAATTAGTTAAATCATTGTCTAGTCTTCGAAGACAATGAACTGCTCCGAGGCTATTTTCTTTGAAGTCATACTGAGAGAAAGATCTTCATGTTGAAACATAATTTAAGTGTGTCTTTAAATTATAAAAGAATGTGAGTATAACACTTTTACGGTTCAAGGCAATGTACAGTTAAAGTAAAAAAAAAACTGCGGTAAAGCACGTTAGTAGAACGTAAATTGATAAAGTAAATATTAAAATATTTTCTTCATGAATTCATGTACTTAAACCAAGAGAATCGTATTTTTCCCACGTTAATGTCCAGAGTTCAGACGCACATGATGACAACGCTGGCCTCTGCTGCGCTTGCTGGATGTAAAACCCAATCCAATTTCCTAACACCACTACGACGAGGGTCACGAGGATCTCCACCATATCTGCTTATCCCCTGTGTTTCATATAACACTCACTTCAGTTCTTTTTTATTTTGACTTAATTTAAAACACGTACAATACAAAAAGTGTAAAGACTTTTTGAAGCCTTAGCCCCTAACTGAACGAAGAAACGAATACTTTTCATTAAAATAATTAATTTGTTTAAACCCTTTCAGAGTAAGCTCAAGTAAAAAATATCTCAGTGAATGCTAAGTATCATGTCTTCATTATTTAGACACTTGCGATCCATCAACAAAAACAACTGCCGCTCTGTTTACAACACGAAGCTGTTTTTTACGGTAATTCCCCCTTTTCTTTTACTCGCAAAGATATCCTCCGGGTGACGACTTCACCCACTTTTATGTAAATAAGTTATTTGTTTACGAAACTGGTTTACTTACTTGTCATATTATAAACAAGTGTCAAGTTTCGTTGTGTTAGTTTTTACGACGCTCTCGATAACACAACAGCAGTAAAATCACAGTAAAATTGTTTGGAATGTGAAAATTGGAAATGCTAGTGTTTTATAACCGGCGACATTGTGACTCTTTGGGGGCCACTCTACGTGAAAACCTGCGAAATGAATAAATCGTATATATGTATTATAAAACCTTATATTGTAACGCATTGTACGACGTCATGGTTGTTTTGAGGCTTTTGCGAGTCGATCCCATTTAGTAACTGCTACTGAAGATGACTACTAGCTACTTATGGGTGTCCTACGTTACTGTATTTTGTAAAAATAATGCAGATAATATATAAGTTTAAAGACTTCACAAGGGTGCCAATTTGCGATGCCAATACAAATACAAAAAGAATTATATAATCTTACAATGTGAATGATATGTTCCGTACTCTTACTTACCTACCAGAATATCGTCACTAGAGTAGGCTCTGACACAAAGGAGGCGATTTTAATTGTAGTGATTTTACTATTTTACACGTGTTCTTACATTAAATCCGGATATACGTAGTCCAAGACAGCCATGATAAAAAAAATGTACAGAATAAAAATAAGATTATTTCTGAAGTTTTTTTGCTATTTGATTTCAGCACGGATGTGTCGGCTCGACCGCGGAAATACTGTGCTCGCATAGAGGACCAACATAGAAATGACAGCATTCATGGGCGAATGCGAAACAGCCGGTCCAATAATGCCGAAGCAGTACTAGTTCACAATGGTGTACACCATGCTGCACAATGAGGATGGTGACTAGCACTCTTTGATTCTGGATGCTTTCCATCAGGCAGAGTAAAGTCACTTTGACTACTCATATAACTTAAAAAAAGATATATATGTACCTGTCGGAATGTTCAATTACACGGGAGCTGATTTGACAACGAGGCGCAAGTGGTGAAACGTCATCGCTTCGGCAGAGTCTAGATAAGTATTCGTTCGGGTCGAGCGGAGCACACTCACACTCACCGACCAACCACGACGCGGATAACAAGTCTAGGATCTACCTTACGGCTCGTTGTTCTCGCTTTAGGTTACCTACGTAGGTTACTTTCGTTTTCTGCTCGAGAAACACCACGCAGCCCACACAATATGCAATCTGGAAAAGGCAACCACCCTGACAAACACCCCTTTTGCCGACATACCTATTTAACAGAAATACTTTGCCTTTAGATACAAAAAATAAATTCAGCTAACCACTTCAACGAAAAGATAGTAGAAGCAAAAAAAGCCCATAAATAGTCCATCGTACCATCGCTGATAAATCTACGAAGTCTAAATAAAATATATGAACCATGGACCAATCAATATAGCCCGGAAGCCATGTTTCTATCTTACGAGCCAAACGTTGAAGGAAAGGGAAGAAAACATTTCATCAAAGAAATGAATAAGTAGGTTGTTGATTTAGCCGAAGTGGGTTATAAACGCGGTGACGACGCCCTGATTTGTCTTTGCTCAATATACGGATGGGGGCCAATTTGAATTCATGATAAGGATATTTATATGTTGCTGAGATTTGTTATATAGTATGTTATTATATGTTGTATCAGTTATTACTTGCAACTAAATTAAAACTTGTAAATCTCAAATTTGTTTGCCCGTCAGTAATTTATTTAATGTACTAGTAAGTCTCTTTATGCTGAACAACACCATAATGCCAGAGGATTGCATTTAGTTTCGTCGCTTAACAAAATACGCAAAATATCGATGACTTTTTTTACTTTTTAATGCTATAGTGTGTATTATCTATACGTTATTACTAATAGGGGTGGAAGAATAACTTAATGAATTACAGAAGCCTAAACTGTTTATGGTTTGAAAGGTACTTGCTCTAAACTTAAATGACGTCAAAGGCGTACGAGGATTTCTATTAGGTATACATGAACAAATTTTATACAAAGGTATTAAATTTAATACCTTTGGCTTAGTGTTTTATACCTCGGCAAGGTACATAGGTCAAAGTAATACAATTATTAACCACAGACTATAAAGGGAGCTTGGTTCGCCCACGCGACAAGATTCTTTGTTCTGTGGTTTAATGCTTACTTTGATGGACATTAAAGTACTCTTAGTTTTATAAATATTTAACTATGAATATATTAGTGAACAACTCTCTCAATACCTATCCTTTTAAATATATATTTAATATTTTAAGAACTAAAAAAGAAGTTGCGCTTAACTTGCGGGCAACAAGAAACTTTAGGCCATGGACGATCCGTGGTAGGTAGGCAATACCGCGGGGCGAAGTTAGTCTACCAAAAGTAGCCTAAACTACTCCGTATATTAAATCTTTTCAGCCGTCCCTGAAATTAGCAGGAACAAACAGACAGTTTTTTGTAAATACTGTATACTTCTTGTTATATATAGAAAACTGACTGCCTTGGTGGTCTACTGGTTTACGTATGCGGCTCTTGATCAAGAGGTCTCGGGTTCGATTCCCGGGTCGGACCAGATATTTGTGTAAACCACAAGAATTTGCTACGGGGACTGGGTGTTACCTATGTATAGTATGTATGTATTTACAAAAAAAAAACTACGTTTATGTATTTAAATCAGTTGTTTAGTATCCATAATACAAGCTCTGCTTAGTTTGGGACTAGATGATGTAAGATGTCCGAAAAAACACCCAAACTCCAAAACAAATGTTCGTAGATCATACAAACATTTGGTGCGACCAAGGATTTGAACACAGACCTCACGTAGAGCAGTCGCATACACTACCATTGCTTCATAGAGGCCATTACAAGTATATACAGAATAATATATAATAGTATAGCATATAAGTATATTAAGCAGTAGCTGTGTGTTGCACGAGGCCAACAAAAATATTTACTGAGAAGTACGATTTTGATTTGAACGCCGACGTGTGATACCTCTCAGCCTATTCCATCCAAAAGATAAAAGCGTGAAGTTATATCACGCGCACTAATAATACGTGTAGGGGCACGCAAACCACAGTTTTGATTGGATTTTCGTAGTTACCGAATCAGTAGTTATCATTAGTTTGGTAGCGAACCCAGGGGTCAAACACGAAGGGCCTCGGACATAAATCATTCAAATTGCCACTGGTGGCAAGCAATCTCGTTGTATGTGGCAACTGGAATATAATATTATTGTAATTACTTAGTTTCTACGTAATATTCGTTACTAGAATACCGTTAATAAGAAAAAGAAATGACTTTAGAAAGTTAATCATGTCCACGCCAAGCTATTTCCACGTAGATTGGCGGCCTCTCGAAATTTTGAGATACTTCGAGATATTCTATTCTCATCTTTACTTCCTGTAAAAGTCTAGCCCTAATTTCCTCGCTCTATCCGTTTTTCTTGACTCGATATTCCTTTTTTTCGAGCTCTGAAATCTTTCCAAAACTATTCTGAGCCTGTGGGATGTACCTCAGACGTTGAAGTACGACAAGGGGGACACCAGAAGCTGCTGACGCGATCCTGGTGTTCCTCCCAACTGCCGAGGTAGGCCGCCACGGGGTTTAGTGGATAGACCGGTTGCCCGGGAGTCCCACACACGCCCTTCGTTACCCCGCGAAGGGAATGGTGCGATAGGTCACGTTAAGCTGTCGGTCCTAGTTGTTATCGTAAGATCATAAGATAGCAGTCGTGAAAGTTCAAGGTCTTCGGGCAGTTTAAAAACATCCTTGCCAGTCTTGCCAGTCCCCAACCCGCACTAGGCCAAAGTGGGAGCGTATGGTATCCCCACTAATGAGAGCAGACCCAGCAGTGGGACATCATGAGTTGTTGTTGATTTATTCTTGTTGTACTTTAAGTCATTAAAAAGCATTGACTTAGTCTATAGAAATGATTAAAATTTAAGTGTCTGATTGTAGCAAAAATACACGGTACATACATCAAAAAACATTTAGTCTGTCTGTCTGTTTGTCCCGGTTAATCTCTTAGCGGCTGAATCAGATTACTGATGTTGGAAGGGTAGGTAGATACTTTCATTTTGGACTAGCTGCACCCCGCGGTGTTGTTGTTGTAAATATACAAGCAAAGCCACGGGTAGCACCGGGGGTGCAGCTTGTCGGTAGTATAATTAATAGGGTTTGATCTGCATAAACACAATTGCAATTTTGTCTCTAAATAAAATATTGATTAACTAAAAAAACAAAATAAGCAGCTAACATCACTGCAACGAGAAGGAAAACTTGAAACAAACCCTTTACCAACCCGTCTGGCCATCGTGGTATATTAGGCCAAAACCTCCTTGCAAAGTGGACTGTTAAAGGCCGTTGATGATGGTGATTGATGAAATGCTAGAGGTTGTATAATATCAAAGTAATACCAATTTATATTATCTCTAGTATATTATATAGACATCAGAAGTATAAACCGATCTTTGTTCCAAATTGAGCTAAATATTTAAGCCAATAGCTAATTTGCGAGGACGACAAACAAACGAGCGCATTATTCACTATCCAGAACTATCCGAGTGCATCTAATTAGCGCTGCGAACCAGCCATTCATTACACACTGATAATGGTAGCACAGCTATAAAACATACAACTCATATTAGGTATTGTATACTAGGTTAACCGCAGGCACCGCTCGCTAGCGCAAGGACAATGGCTGCGCTAGATCGTTCATCGACAGACAATGTGGCTACATGCGCTCGCGCACACGATAAGGCCAAGTACTTATTTATTATACAGTTGCAAACAAATAAATAACAATAATATTTATTATCATATTGCGATTGGAATGACCTTGAGGAAGGAATTGGGCACGTCTGTGTATATAAATAGTAGTGCGATCAGGTGACTTGACATATCGCTGTTGTGCCGGCTTATAACGATAAAGAAAGTTTTCTAGAAAGGATTACTCACTTACGGGGTAAATGCAGTACGTTTCAGGTAAAGATTAATATTTGATCTTAATTATGGAGTTTCTTGCCGATTTTTTTCAACAGGCATGATATATTTGAAGCGCGCAACCAGAGTCGGTTCTGTAATGCTTCGAAAGTGTCTGAAAAGGCCTACTGGAAATTAAAGCTTTTATATATTTAGTGTGAGAACTTCAATCGTCAGTTTTATAACTACCCACATTACAAGAAGAAGTTATGATTTCAACATAATTTCATTTGAATAATGCAGTTAAATCTTTAGAAGACTTTAGATAATCAAAAAATGATATTCTCACACATCTCACATACGGCGGCGTAACCCCAAGCTAGGCAAAACCTGTATTATGGTGACCAGATTGCTATATATTTCTAAAAATACACATATTACAGATAAATTAAATCCAGACACAGAACAGATGATCGTGTTCATCACACTAAGACTTGCCCTGAGTGGGAATCGAACCCATGATCCCAGAGGTCATGGTCAGCAGTCAGGATCATCAACCACTAGCATTCTTTATATAAATATCAGTATGGGCAATCGTGTCATATGATGGTTCTTGACTAAAGCAATCCATGAACTTATGTTATCAAAAACCAACTCTGCCTTCTTAAGAATAATCGTGGATAGCAACAACAGAAAATATACACAGGTCTGCGCCTTAACCGGTAGTTGACACTTGTGTGGGTGCCTGTATGCACTTTTGTGTGTGTGTGAACAAGTCTTCCGTCTGTCGCCGCAAATTGCACTTCCTCGCACACACTGTATATACACCGAGGTTATATCTGCTCTGCTAACAGTCTAATAACAATGACTGTTTCATGTCGCAGAGACAGTACAGCTATATGCTTTCATTTATTTAATTAATTGATGTTAGATTAAGAATTAATTCAGATATGAATGATAATCTCCGAAATGTCAAGATTAAGATTACTTATTTTTGATTTTTTATAACTTATAGGACGCTTTGTAAGAAGCCAGAGAAATGAGACCGGAGGCTGTTATATACTACATGACCAGGCCGCCATGGTGTGGGTCACCATGCTCTATTGTTGCATTTGCAATGAGTGTGGTGACCACCGCTCTTCAGATAGCCTGTTTGTACATCTTTTTTTGTTACTGTGACAATGGTAGCAGTTTCCAGAGTATATCGCAGAAAACCACTCTCCTCAGTTTCACCTTAAAATTCAGCAAACCTGGTGACTGCATCTTAAACAGCCACACCATAATCTGTATAGTTCTACTGCTTAATATTCTGTACAACGGAAGTAAATTTTCAATCAAAAGTTGCCAAGGTAATCAGCTGCTACACCAAAGTCAAATATCAAATGATGTTGACGGTAGATACTGCCTCGTTGGTCTAGTGGATGGCGTATGCGACTGCTAATTAAGAGGGCTCAGGTTCAAATCCCGGGTCGGGCCAAAATGTGCTTTTGGGATTTTGAAATTCCTAATAGCAGCCCGGAGTTGGGAAGTGTGGCGGTGATTCACGCCCGTGTCTCGGAGAGCACGTAAAGCTGTAGGTCCCGGTTGTCATGAACATCTATGCCAATCGTTATCGGGAAGTCAGTGTCCTCAAATTTACTGACATGACTGACCACATTTCAGTTCTCCCATAGGGTTGCGGAGGATGCCAGTCGCTCCGTGGAAAAACTGATATTCAGGTAAAACCGGTTGAACTTGTAGCCTACTCCAAATAATATTTGGAATAAGGCTAGGAAGAAGTTGACAGTAGCGGACAAACGCTAATTTTGCATGCATTTGTATCACTTTTTGTGCAGCAGTTCGCGTCATTATCAGATCCACAGTCATTAGCAAAGGCTATAAATTTAACTGCATCATTACAAGTAGAGACCGTCAGGTCAATGGCCATATATATTCTCACACTATTGGCTAATCTGCTATTGTATATGAACGCATTGTCTTGCGTTGCTAGGCGAATTCATCTAGGTTTTTTTTGATCGCCAACTTAAGATTAATTCTATTGTGAGGTGGAAAATATTTTTATGTTGAAAGATTGATTTCTGGGAAACTTTCCTTCGGCATTCTTTTTCGTTAATGATCCTCTAGAATCATTGTGTAAGTGAATTTGAACTTACGTAAACGTAGTTTTGCTGGAAACTTTGTTCAATACTTGTGATAGTTCAAGATTCACTTTGAAGTGAAATTTCAGTGGTAAGTAGATTTGTAGAATGTGGATTTAACTAGTTTCTAGATTTTTAAAATAGTTAACTTGTATACGTTTTGGACACGATCGTCTGATCCCAAATTAAGCAGAGGAGTGTCTGTTTGTAATATTAAAATAACAGCTTTCTACTAAATGTTTATGTATGTATATGCCAAAATATATTTTTTTACAATTTTTGTCTGGCTGTCTGTCTGTTTGTTCCGGGGTTATCTCTGGAACAGCTTGACCTAGTTCGACGGGACTTTCTTTTAGATAGCGGATGATATAAGGAGTAACTTAGGCTCCTTTTTCAGTCTCACTAACAAACTAGACCAACAGATAAAAACGAATCCGAAAATAAGTGTGAAATAACTAAAATGGTGCTTTATACAGAAAACATAATACATTAAGAAATATGGGCCATTACGCTAAAAGCTTTGTCATTAATGATATTCTCGCAATGACAGTAGAAATGCTGTAAACTATTCATTTGTCATAATCAGTTGGTAATTAGATTTAAAAGCATTATCAGACTGAATTTCTCTGAATGTTTACCGGGGAAGGATGACCTGGTTTTGATGGTGGTTTAATTATATTATTAATAATAATAAGCTGACGGCGTCTCACAGTCTGTCTGTTCTCTTAATATTAAAATTACAACTCTGTAACGATGATTCTGAATGAAATAAAATCGTGAGGATTTCACGCCAAAACCACCGACACAGAGTGCAGAGCTTGAGAAAGAAAATAGGCTACTTTTAAAAATACATCCTGGCTTAACTGCGGGTGAAAACTAGTTCTTAATTAACTTACATTAAATTTCACATTTGCTTGGTCGTATTTTTCGCTTGTTCTGTACTTGTAATTAATTGATATTCCTTGAAAAAGTGATACCTAGTTCGATAGATAACCCCGCCATTGGTATAAACACAATGCCAATAGAATAGTAACCTTCCAATGGCCTAGAGTCTAGACCATATATCGCAATTTACTAATAATGGATGTAACCTCTAAAATCAATGGAAGAGTGGCCCAGTTCTGCGTTAGTGT
The DNA here is from genome assembly GCA_932526445.1 of Phragmatobia fuliginosa. Taxonomy (NCBI): domain Eukaryota; kingdom Metazoa; phylum Arthropoda; class Insecta; order Lepidoptera; family Erebidae; genus Phragmatobia; species Phragmatobia fuliginosa. The sequence continues at coordinate 20,402,916 of OW052073.1, read as the reverse complement.
GGCTCTCGACTCATTGTTCATAGATGTATAGCAACACTGCCTTGTTATATATCACTTATGTAGTTTAATACAATTAATTTGAAATATATCGTAATTTTGTGTACAGCCTACGTGTTTAATTAACGCTTCTGAGAAAACCCCGCTTAGATCAGACAGTATTTCACGTATTGGAGACATTTTATATTTATAATATATTGCTGTCTAGACTTAAAAATGCAAATGCTCTATTTGATTAAGAACATAAATATACTTGGATACTATTTTTAACATGCTATTGTTGGCTTTGATTGTAATGAATAATGTATTAGTTGTCTTGGAAACACTTTGATGATTCAAATAGGAAGTGAATGGTGGAATAAATCTGTGGCTACTGGAAAGCCCTTGGAGTTTGAGCACTTAGTAACTTAGTATTATTCTTTTCGATGAATCTTTAAATCTTTTGCGAAATAGTTCATGTTTTAGGGTTCTTTAGAGAACACCACACCGAATGTGTTAGGTTTTGATGTGAAACAGATCACCTTTCTAATTGCTTGTAATATAAGCTATGTTATACACATGTTCTGAGTACCTGCCCCAAAAATCGCATTTGGCATTTTGATCAATTTCTAAACTGGTAATTATTTCTGGTAAGAGGTTCAGTTAAACTGCAGCATACGTAATATACTGTCTCATATAGTCCTATCTTATAATACATAGCCAAAAAAGCAAATACTTTATTAGATATCATTGTCGTATTACAATAATTAATGAGAGTGTTATTTATGGAAATAAGAACTAAATAAATTGTAACGCAAGAGTTTTATCTGAGCCAATATTAATATTCTAAACACATAAATTGTGAAGAGGTATTCATACGGAGTCGGGGCCAGACATCAGATAAATAATACTATTATAATAAATGTATAAAATAATAACAGTGTTATCGCTATTTGCTCGGCAGTGGAGCGGCTATCGGGCCGATAGTGGGTTGTGACTTTGCCAGGCCGGTTCGCACCGGATCGTCGCGTGCGCCGCCCCAGACTGAATGACGTTTATTGTATTCAATTATTGTGTTTTCTTTACAATTATTGTATTTAGTTTTATGAGAAAAGTGAATAAATAACATGTGGTTATTCTTGTGTCTTCGTTTATTGAGCTTTGTATGCACTAAAACGAGGAAAGAAACTAATATGATAAATTATTGAATAGTCAATGTGAGGAGTGAATGATACAAATTGATAAATGTATCGAGTATGATTTCTTGTTTAAAGTTTTTTTTCGCATAACGCTCTAAATCGTATCAAGAGGTCTGTGGTTAGTAATCGGAGGTCTTGTTTTTGTCTTTTCTCACTAAAGATATACCTATCATTTTTACTCTCGCTAAGTAATTCATTCGCAATAAATAGTAATAAACAAGTAGATATGTTTAACAACTTTGTGATTTCTATAGATATACACACTTTACGAACTCTGCCTTGACCCCAAAGGTCAGACAGACGTCTGTGAAATATCTCAAGTTGTTATAGGTTATTATAGTTTTTAGTAAAGAAGTTATTGTTAACTAAGTATCCATTTAAAAAGCTCTTTGTTCCGATCCGGTTTCTGTTTGTCGCGACAATGTGCCAATTTCTTGACATGTGTCAGTAGATAGTGTCTAGAATGTGTACATGTGTATGAATATTTAGGCCTTTTAGTCTATTCACGTGGAAATACACGTGTCAAATGAAAGATATTCGTGAGAGCGGGGTCATTGTACTGACGGTATACGTTTAGATAAATCGTGATTAATCAAATGTTGATACATTTAGGTCATTTACTTCATATTTGAAAGACTCATTGGCACAAACATCGCGCCTATATATCGTGGGTCGTTTAGAGATTTACTCAAATTAATATTATAAACGTAAATATTTGCGAGGATAGATTTGTGGATATTTGTTACTCAATTACTTGGGAATGACTCAACGGCTCTGGATAAATATTATAATCTGGTATTGGACATAGGCTTAAACAAGAAAGTTCAAATTAATTACCAAAATTAAGATTAAGGCGAAAAAGGCGGTGGTTTTTACTAGCAGTTGCCTGCGCCGTTCGCCCGCGTGGTTGTCGGTTGTGGCGTAAAGAAAAGTCCTTCCTTGTGAATCAAATTTAGGTATATACCAAAGTTCGCGACAGACAGATAGAATTAAAAATTTAAAATATTAGTATGTATTTACAGTAGGAGAAGGGTCGCAAAGGAATGGTAAGTTAGTCGTGGCCAACTCGAGGAGACGAGTGAGTACCAGGTCCAAAAGATTAATTATTGTAAGAAAAGTGAATTTAGTTGATACTAAGATTCGGTATTCGGTAGATAGTCTGATAATAGATCAGACCATCTACAGAATGCTGAAAATCAGGGTAAATCGTCTTTTAATCTAAATAAGTGTTATTTAAATAGTCCGTAATGATTGTGATTGAGTTTTTATTTTGTATTACCCAATTAATATTTTTGAGCTGAGTCATATAATCACAGAACTGTCAGAAAATTTTTTAAGTAAGAAAGATATGTCTCGATCAGACTTATACAACGCGAGATACAGATAATTAAAACCATATATTGGAAAAATAATACATTTCTTTTTATTACACCCATTATAATAATTGTGTATTAAATTATAATGTTTACATTTTAAGAATATTGTTTGGTCTTTAAGAGAGATGATGATAACCTTTGAGTTTGTTTCGTCCTTTATTCTCGGGGATAGTCCAGTTAGGAAAGGTCGAACTTTTGTATGTTCACCTTTTTTGAGCAGATGGTTCAAAAAAGATTAACACGCAAAAGTATTCTTGTAACCTTAATCTTCTTCATAACCTTTATTCCCAAGATTATGAGAAGTTAGAGGAGAAGACTACTAGTTCAACCAGTTTTACCTGAATAATAGTTTTTTTAATTGCAGAATAAATAATTTCATTTGATGATATTGATACTATACTATTCACACCTTTTTTATTTTGTACTATATCCGTGTAGTGAAGGATAATAACACAGAGTAGGTATCACCACCTTATTCACCCCGTGGGTATCGTAAAAGGCGAATAAGAGAACAAACTACAGAGAACAGCATCACTGTAAAGAAAAAGAAAACCTTTAGGAAACCTATACCAATCCATCTGGTCAGAGTGGTAGGTAAAGCAAACTAAAACCTCCTTTTGAAAGAGAAGCCTATGTCCAGTAGTGGGATTTTGTTGTTGATACTGATACTGGCGTATATTTTTTGTTAATAGAATACTATTCTCCGGCGGTAATTCACGCCCGAGCCTCGAAGAGCACGTAAAGCCGTCGGTCCCGGTTGTCATAAACATCTATAGCAATCGCCATTGGGAAGTCAGTGCCCTCAAATATACTGACAATTAATTCAACCTTCAAATTTTGAGTTCTCCATTAAGGCTGCGGAGGTCTGACGCCCGTCGCTCCGTGGAAAAACTGATATTCAGGTAAAACCGGTTGAACTAGTAGCCGACCCCAAATAATGTTGGGAAGGCTAGGAAGAAGAAGAAGAATACTATTCTCCATCAAGTTATTATTCAATCAACCCTTACATTTCGTTCTGAGACGTTTTAAACTTACGTGAATTGGCCTTCTGCTATCATACCGTACATAATCTTCATAATGTATGTGATTTGATCACTCCAAACTGGTGGGTGTGGTAGTTTACTCCGCCTATGTCGCGAGTCCACCGCAAATATTTGTTTCGGAGTCTGGGTGTTTTTCTATGTATAATATGTATGTATTTACAAAAAAAAGTATGTTAATATGTTTATATCAGTTATCTAGTACCCATAACTCAAGTTTTGCTTAGTTTGGGACTAGATGACGTTGTGAGTAAGATGTCGGAAAAAAAAACTTTAAATTTTGAAAAAAAAGTGACTGAGCTATTACCTATAACTTTACCTACGTAAGTAGTCAAGAGTCACCGGGCAAGGTTACATACCTTGTGATATTATTTTCCTTCAAATTTGAATGAAACGAAGTACCCTTTCAAATTTTGTACACAAATACATACATAAGCTACAAGTGATGTCGCCAAAGTATATTTACTAGGATTAGGGAATCTAGGCTGAGGGATTTGGCAGAAAATTTTAATTTATGGTAACCCAGTTTTGGAAATAAACATCAAATACTCGTATATTATACATTCGAATAGAAAGCTATGCAATTGGGGAGAGATTGTACTGAAAAACTAAACCTCCGATATGAAACACCGATCCCATCTATTCAACTAGAAAGCGATGCAACTCGGGAGAGACAGTACTGAAAAAGTTAGCATTTGATATGAAGTATCACAATTATGTTGTATAATTTCTAATTTTTTGCTTTGCTATTGGTTCAACTTGTTAAAACTTATTCACACACAGAGCTACAAAAAGTCAGATTATAATTATAATATTCTTCCATGTTCACACACAACGACAAAGCGTAATAAATTAAATAAATAAATATTCACTTTTCTTTTGCAAATACATACTCTTTATAATAAGATAAAACCCTAGAAAAAAACATATAAAATGTTCATGGACACAAATGTTTGATTTCAAGACTCTTTGAACGACAGAATTAGCGCAAATAAATTAAATTTGGTATCTTAATCTGGAGCTTAGTGCGGTAACCGTTGGTAAATTCATACTGTAAATCTATTTTTCAAGTTGATTAAATAAAAAAATAAAATACCATTGAAATGTTAACACTGAGATGAACGACAGACTTGAACATATAACATTGTCATATATGTACATATGTCAGTATTACATAAACAGTGGTAATAGTTGTCCATAACAGAACAAGTTTTATCAGTTTCACATGTTTCCGATATATTTTCCTCTAACAGTTCCATAGATGTGTAAATTTTCCGTCAATAATAGTGATTGTTTACGGCGCAAGGTTGCGTCAGCCGAATATCGGCGATCGACAATGAACCCTGGTGTAACTTGTGCGTCCAATAGAGTCAGGTAATTTTTTTTACCTGATATTTTTGGGTAAGTTATCGAAGTTTTATAGAGAAACCGATAGCTAGCCACATCCTTAGTAAATAATGTAGGCATTTGTAGACATTTTAATTGTGATAATTTAAAAGGATTTGAAAAAAAAAATCGTTCTCACTAGTTCCATGTGGCAATTTGACTGTCGTATCTGAATGAAATTTTGTACACGAAGTAGTTCAAATATATTTCAATGAAAATCGGCCAGGAACATTTCTAAACAGACAACTTGTTACAATTTTACCTTTTTAAAATTCATGGCAGTCTGAAAAAGATATCCATGCATATTTAGTATTCAATGAATATTATAGATCGGCTCTAAAAGACTGATAAATATATCAAAGAGTAATTTCATTATCAGCCTTTCTTTAAAAAAATAAGGTTTCGGTAGGACAAGTAAGTACAGGATTTATATAAAGTTTTTTGAAGACTATTCGGAAGACCCTCGCATTCGGAATATATTCCTGTGTCACAGACGAACACAAAGAACACCCAAACTCATAATAAAAATTTCTGAAACACACAAAGTGTTATTCCGTGTGGGATTTGAACCCACAACACTTGGCACAGTAGGAAGAAGCGTGGCGACCGCTTAAACCGCTAGGCCAAGCGTTCAGTCTTCTCTCTGCAGTGGTTTGGTCCTGCATAGTTTGCTCCCCTATTCGACATTTACGATGCTTACAGGATAAATAGGAGTGTTGACACTAGACATTCTTAAACTGTCACCATACGGAACTCGAATCTGTAATTCAAATTTCTTTTATAATAAAAGTAGACTAAAAATGCACTGTTCTAACCAACTGTACCGTAAATGAAATCTGTTTTGTTAGCGATTGTACATTTAATAAATAAGGCCGTGACGTCAAGGGCAACCGGTCTAGATATATGTGTGTCTGTTACTTTATCACGGAAAATAAATGGATGAATTTCAATGAAACCATTATTTGTTATAACAACTGACTTTAATACAAATTACATTGGACTTGCCTGTTTAAGTTAATCTTTATGGTATATACGACTTTATTTCAAACCCATTAGAATTTATTATTGCATGCCATATTATGTTTGTTTGCTAAAGTCGTAGACAGGCTGGTATTATTTTACATTACTACCTACATTTTTACACAGATATTTAACACTAGCTGTGTCCCGCGGTGTTACCCAAGGTTAGTGTTGCCAATCTCGAGCAACGCCGAGGAGTGAAGCTAGTCTAAAAAACATTTTGTCTAAGTTACTCCATAAGTCATCAGCCATCTGCCAGTGAAAGTCCCGTTAAAATTGATCCCGTCGTTCCAGAGATTACCCGGAACAAACAGACAGACAGACAGACAAAAAATTTAAAAATTCAAATTTGGATGTCAGTACCCTAAATACTTTGATATGCATTTAGTACACAGCTCGTTATTTGATATTACAAACAGACACTACAATTTTTATATATTTGTATAGATAAATAAGATAAATAAGAGGGGAAAAGACCCAGAGGAGTATAGAGTTTTTTTAATTTTTGTATCCCTCTTTACCTGATCTGCCTCTGGCCCTAGGCTGTACCTTGATGGTACAGGAAAGATAAAAATGTTGGTCCCGAAACCCGACAAAATAGCTCATTACAACTAACATACCTATCTATCAACAAAAAAATTCAACTGACAAGTTCTTCTTGTTCTTCCTAGCCTTTATTCCCAAGATTATCTGGGGTTAGTATCTGGGGTACGTTCATGACAATCGAGACCGACGGCTTAAAGTGCTGTCCGAGGCACGGGTGTGAATCCCCGCTAAACTTCCATACTCCTGTTATTAAGGGAAGGCTGTTATTAAGAATTTCCTGTCAGGAAAACTGAGCAACACTTTTGGCCCGACCCGGGATTTGAACCCGAGATCAATCAGCAGTCGCACACGCTGACCACTAGACCAACGAGGCAGTAATTTTTTTGACAACTTATAAAACAAAAATTAGAACTAAACACGCAAATAATAAACGCTTAAGTCATAGTTTAAAACATAACACAAGCCCGCTATAAATATTGGTGATGTCAACTCGCTAGCTGTTATAGAAAAAAATATACTTATTTACATACTGTAACAATAACATCGTATAATGGCCGATTATAATTGCTAATTATGAATAGTTACATTTTTCTTTGATAAGTACACATTATATACATAATATACATATGTAGGTACATTGGTTACCTCACTTGGTGTTTTAAAAACATGTTTTTGTAACATTATATTTTATCAGTTAACGTCTTAGCTATATGATAAATGAGTTAGGTATGGAAGAAGATAATCTTTTTTACAAAAAATTTATATTCATGTCTACATAATTATGTGTAGCTATTTGTGTCAATGTTATATTGAATATTGAACTTTATGTCTTTGAAATAAGGTGTGTAATATCGATGCAAGAAACGATTTAGTTACATCATGTAGCAAGATCAAGGGTGGAAATTATTGGCTCATATGACGAGTGCTTTTGATATTGTTTTGTTGCAAACACTTTGATAAAAGTAATCGGTGTTTTCGTCAGCCGTCAGCCAAGCCGATTACATTTTATATGTTTTTCAAAATATTTTTAATATTCAAACAAAATAAAAATAAAATAAATAAAAAATGAGCACCGACTTCAATGCTCCTGATGAACTGTAATAATAATAAATGTCTATATTCTGGTGTCTTAGACTTAGAATTTATAAAAAAATCAAACACAATTAAATGTTAAAAAAAACCGTTGAAATCTAAAGTCAATTCAATTAAAATACATAAAATTAACTGAAGTTTTTTTTGATTATTTGTGGTTTAATTCATATTGTAAGTGTGTTTTATTATTTTTGAAGTCGTTTAAAAGTAAGAAACCAAAGGTATCCTGGAAGTGCCTGGAACCTACTGCAAATATTAGAGTGAAAGTATCTTTATTTTACACAAAAAATACAAATAAATATTTGCCGGAAACAAAAAAAAAGTAACTTTCTAACGATCAGCAACAACACAAAGCATTGCATCATACAAGTAGAGAGTAAATTACAAAAGCATTACTGAAATCATGGCCGTTCACCCGCTTAAAGGTACATTCGATCACAAATGCCAATGGTTTTGTAGAAGGAAATACACACATAGCTTAAAAGTGTCAAATACATTTAGTGTGTTTAAGCGGTCACCACGCCGCTTCCTACTGCGCCAAGTGTCGTGTATTCAAATCCCACGTGAGATAACACTTTGTGTGATCCACCACTTGTTGTTCTGAGTCTGGGTGTTCCTTGTATCCGTTTCATGTACGTTTGTAAAGTAGTAATAAGATAAGACTACTATGATTTAGAGAATATGATAATTTGATGACGTTATTTTACTAAATCTGCAAGCGAATTCATGACACAGCAAGTTTCTAAGTCTGAGTATCTATGTTATGTACCCATACTTCTTAATCATTCTTATATTTTCTCCCTTATTATTATTTTCTTTAATAATGTTATGACGTAAGCAAGCACTTAATTTTGTGCGAATAGTTCCAAGCGGACGTACAGTTCACTGTTTTGTAAACTTGTGTTCGCGACATCCCAAACAGACGCGTCTAGTAAATAGCTGATACTAGCTCGTGACATATTTGTGTGATAACTGTTCATTAATTTGTGCATTACTTTAGTGTTACAATCTTTTACTGTAATGAAAGTTCAATATTATGCACATTTAACAGCGTATTCTAGACCGAAGTTCTGCCTTTTACAGCAAATGACTTTGGATGGCTCCTTTTGAGGTCTAATCTACTTTTATAAGTATAATTATGGTTATGTAATAATTAAGATCCTCCTATAACATGCCTAAATCGATATATACCATAAGCTTTTAGAAATTCTTAAAAAGGGACAAAATAATATGAGAAAGATTTTTTATGCTTCTTAGGTTTTAGTAACGAATTGAAGTTGGTAAAGCGTAAAGCGATTGCACGTGGCCAAGCAATGAATCCTCGACGCGGATGTGTTACGTGAGTGTGACGTAAGGAACCGGAGGCGGGTCGGTGCCCGTGCCGAGCACTCCGCCGGCTGAGTCACCCTCGCATCAGACCGGATTCACAACCAGCGGACTGATGGTTCAATAACGTGCAGATTTATTATAACGTAATCTCGGACGCAAACCGACGTAGTCGCCTGCTGACCTACTTATCTGTGTCCGAGTATCGCGCAATGAGAACCAACTAATAAGTACTTAAGTGGGAAAAGATGCTAAGGGTAAATTGTGATAGGAGTTTTTGTTTCGAGGACAAGTAGGACAATAAATGAGCTTAACAATGGACTTAGCAACGATATTTGAATCTTTTAATTAAATTATTTTAGTTTTATTTAGGTGAGTATCTTAAACAACCATATAAAGTAAATAAATAACTATTTCGGACATCTTACACACAACGCCATCTAGTCCCAAACTAAGCAGAACTTGTATAAATGGCTCTAGAAAACTGATATAAATACATAAACATATTTTTTTTAGTAAATACATATATATATTATACATAGAAAACCTAAACTCCGAAACAAATATTTCCGGATCACACACAAAATATACACCAACATTTGGTCCAACCTTGGAATCAAACCCGGGACCTCTTGATCGGCAGCCACATACGTTAACTAACCAACGTTTCAACCATACAACGAATGAACGAACGGAAATACTCATAGTTATTCATATTTTAGTAAGTAAAGACACAAAAACATACGCGCACTTCAATTTCTAGTAATGAGAAATATTAGACTGTCGTTGTGTACTAAAAACATTTTTTATTGTGTACTATAAACATAGCATAGCAACACTTTATATTATAAAGTTTTGTTAGTCATTTTAATTACAGTAGGTACGAAATTTTAAATATTCAGCTCCAATTTATAAGTATTGCAATAAAATAAAACCATTCGTAATAGTAGTACAGCACATTAATTATATGATGTGTAATTAATTATGATTCACATTCACGGCTATGACTCATGGACGAAATGCTACCGAAAATGTTAATGTTCTACAGTCATTTCAATTTGAATTTGTATAATTTTGATTAGTAAAACTACTTTCGAAAGGTTTATTAATTAAATATATATTTTATTTTGAAAGAGTAAATTCTACTAATATTAAAAACGCGAAATTTTGTGAGTATGTATGTGTGTTGCTTGTTGCTCTTTTACCTTCGATCAATAAAGTACTATTTGTGATCGAAGTCTTTTACGCAAAAACTATTGAACGGATTTGTACGAAACTTAACAGTAATATAGCTTATATATCAGAATATCACATAGGCTACTTTTTACTGCAATAATCGAGATAAACGGGCGAAAGCTAGGTGATTATTAAAATACATTGAATCGTAAATGTCAAAGTATATCACTGTATAACTCATGTCAAAACTCCAGAGGTTGCTATGCATAACAAACTTGCATAGCAACCATAATGATACGCGGGTGACACCGCGGGCCGCAGCTAGTATAATATAATATTGTTAAAGCATACAATCTGGGGTCGTAGAGTTATATATGTCATTGTATGTTATTGATATTATTATTTTATCTGTCGTTTATCTTGCACGATAGGTAGGTAGTGAAGCGATTGCAGCGCGCCCTGTAGAGGTCATTGATTGACCAGACTTAATTTATTAGACATTGTTCACGTACACAAGCATAAATAATCTTGCAGCGATCGCTCGATATTATTATTTATACATAGTATTATGCTTGTAACAATCAGTCAAAGTATGCTTAGGTGTACTGTTATTTATTCTGTTTCTTGCTTTTGATACAAAATAGTATCAGAATGACAGTCATAGCGAAAAAAGGACAATGTCCTCTCTCTATCTCTATACTTTTCACTGCCACGACGGTGCAGTGGTAGCGTATGCGACTGCTGTGCTTGAAGTCTCGGGTTCGATTCTCGGGTCGGACCAAATGTTTGTGTGAGCCGCAAATATTTATTTCGGAGTCTGGGTGTTTTCTATGTATAATATGTATGTGTGTATTTACAAAAAAAGTATGTTTATGTATTTACATCAGTTATCTAGTACCCATAATACAAGCTTTGCTTGGTTTGGGACAGGATGACGTTATGAGTAAGATGTCCGAAATATTTATTATTTATACCGAAATTCATCCAAATCGTTTATCCAAAACAGACAGAGAAGCAGAGAATTACTTTCAAATTTTTTAAAATATTTTACCTAGCTTAATAAATAGTGGTCGGCTTCTTCTAATTCTAAAAACTTCGATTTTTAACACAAACCGGACGTCAGACCTCCTCAACCTAAGAACTAGGCAATGTCGATGTTCTGTAGGTAGCCTGTTGTCTAACTTTTTATGGAGAACTTCGAAGGAGTACGGTGAGACTCACTACATATTTCCTCATAGTTCCCGTGAGGATTGCTCATCAACCATAATGGTCACTTGGCACGTTACTTCGTCAGCCGCCTCCCCTGAATTTACGCATTACCATTTAATAACAACTGTTTTGGAAATTCCAGATCCACGTGCTTTGATAAAACATTATGACGTCGCAGAAACTTTATAGTCACACAAAATAAATATCAGACAAACATATTTTATTCTTTATTGTAGACCAGGGAATTATATAATTGTATAAAAAAAAACCGTATTCAAAGAAAAACTATTGCAAGTACCCAAATCGAGACAGGCGTGTCTATTTGAGGAGATCCCTCAATTTCTTTAGGGTACTATCATCAGATCCTGGTTTTCTTGGGCCCACATGGAAGGCACCAGCTTTCAAATAAAAAATAATTTTCAAAATCGGTTCACCCCATTGAAAGTTCTGAGGTAACAAATATAAAAATGAAATCAAAATATACAGTCGAATTGAGAAACTCCTCCTTTTTTGTGTCGGTTAAAATAGATTTAAAATTAATTATGTAGGTTACAAATGACAACTTGACAGTAGAGTCAGCAAGTTTACCGGAAGGGCTCAAAGGCTGTCATCACAATTATGACGTTTGAGTCACAGATGTCCACGTCAACGGTACTTCCCATCAGGTCATTCCAGTTTTCTTTCTATACCAAAAAGACCTAATAGCAACTAGAGCTAATAATGTGGATGGTTAGGATTATCAAGGCATTGAATGAACACTAGAGGTTATGTATGATTGGGGTTGCATGCCAGGACTAACGATTATGGCAAATCCCCTCCTTTTTTTTTTTTTTTTTTTTTTACGTGTGGAAATCCCCGCGGACCGTCACCCCGTCGGGGGTTACGGCGGGGTGGTGTGTCGGACTCGAACCGACTAAAACCACACGGTGTGACCCTCTCTGCGCCTTTGTATTGGAAGGAGTCCAGGGAGGGGATTTCCTTCTGGACTCCAACCGGCGCCTGCCCGCACTGTTGCGGGCACCAACTCTTCGCTCGACTCTCTAGTTGGGCAACGTCCGGTCACACGCGGACGTCGCCCCCTCGCGGTTGGCCTCTACTGCGGACGGACGGGAAACCCGTCCCGCCCATCCGCGGCCACTCTCAGGGCGGCATGAGACGCAGGTATGCGCGCCTCCGCCGCCCGGGGCGCCGGCGGCGGATCGGGTCCGATTGGATGGCATCCTCCCGGGCCTTCTCCGCCACCTCCTTCTGCAAGATTACGTCCTCGCAGAAGGTTGCGACCGCGGTAAAACAACTGTCGCTGCCGACCATCGATCTTATGACGGCCGGCAGCGAGAGATCCCCTCCGATGACTGCAGTGAGGACCCGGCGCTGCGCCGCCCAAGCGGGGCAGACCGCCAGCGTGTGCTGGGCCGTGTCCTCACTGCAGTCGCAGTGGTGGCAGGCGGGACTCGGTTCCCTCCTAGCGACCGAGTGCAGGTACTTTCCGAAGCAACCGTGCCCGGAAAGTACCTGCGTCAGCCGGAAGGAAAGGGTCCCGTGCTGCCGCCCTGCCCACTCCTCGATGACCGGCTGAAGAGCCTCCACGGCGGCGAAGCCAGCGCGTGGGGTCTCCAGCCGGAGCGACCATCTCAGCATGGTGGCTCGGCGAGCGGCTTCGCGCCACTCGCGCACGTCCTCGGGCGGAGGGCGAAATCCGCTCTCCGCCCGGAAGTCAGCCACTCGCCGATAAACTTCGGCGAGCACTTCCGCCTCCAAATCCCACGGGGGTGTTCCGGCCAAGGCACACGCCGCCTCTGTGGACACGGTGCGGTATCCACGTATGGCTCTGACCGCCAGTATCCGCTGGGGGCGCCAGAGGCGCGCCCTGTTCTGGGCGGACAGAGCCGCCGCCCACACCGGTGCACCGTAAAGTGCCATTGACCGGACAACCCCCGTGTACAGCTGCCTAGTGGGGACACTGGCCCCGCCCAAGTTGGGCAGAAGTCGCCCTAGGGCGGAGGCAGTGCCCACCAATTTAGGTCCAAGCTGTCGGAAGTGCTCGTCGAAGAGCCACCTACCGTCGAGGACCAGACCCAGGTACCTCATCTGGGCCCGGACCGGTACGAGGACCGAGTTGACCTCGATCGAGGCGCCGGCGGGCGGGCCGCGACGGGGCCCATGAAATAGCAGGGCCTCCGTCTTCTCCAGAGCCACCCGCAGACCCAACGCCTCGATGCGCCCGACCACCCGGGAGACTCCCGTGGTGGCCAGGCGCGCCGCCTCCTCAAAGTTTGCCCCCCGGGCCGTGACCAGGGTGTCGTCTGCGTAACAGATTACACCCAGCCCGGGGGGGAGACGCCCTCGTAGGGCCCAGTCGTATCCCATGTTCCACAGGAGTGGTCCTAGGACAGACCCCTGTGGAACACCGCACGACATGGCCCTGCGTCTCAAGGCGCCATCTCGGTCCTCGTACTCGACGGTACGCTCCTCTAAATAGTCTGCCACCAGCCGCCGCAGGTACCCTGGCACTCCGTGGTATTGGAGTGCGGCCCTGATGCAGCCGAATGGCAGACTATTGAAGGCGTTGGCGATGTCCAATGACACCGCCAACACCACTCCGCCGCCTCTCACCGCCTCTTCGGTCACGGCCCTCAGGCGCAGGATCGCGTCGACCGTCGAACGCCCTTCTCGGAAGCCGAATTGGGCGTCCGACAGGTCGGGCCCCACCTCGCTGAGGTGCCGGACGATGCGGACAGAGAGAACCCTCTCAAACAACTTGCCCGCCTCGTCCAGCAACACGATGGGCCTGTAGGCCGCGACCGAATCGGCAGGCCGTCCATGTTTCTGGATCAGTACCAGCTTCCCGCACTTCCAACGCTCAGGGAAGTGTCCGGACGCCAGGCTAGCGTTCAACACTCCCCTGAGGTGGTCCGACATGTAGTCGAGGGCACGGGCCATCACTCGGGCTGGAACCCCGTCCGGCCCGGGGGCGGTGTTCTTGGACCGAATCCGTAGAACAGCCGCCCCTACCTCCGATTCCCTGACAGGCGGCACATCACCCACGCTGTCCCGACGACGACCACGACGGGCCATCGACGGGGGTGTGTGTTCCGCCTGCTGTGGGAATAGGCCCTCGACCACTTCCTGCAGGAAGCTGGGCTGGAGAGTCTCCGTAAGGGGGGGGCCCTGTGTGCGGAGCTTTTGTCGCACCGCACGGTAAGGCCGACCCCAGGGGTCACGCTCGAGACTCTCCAGCATCTCCACTCTGGACGCGTCTTTGGCGCGGCAGATGGCCAGCCTCAGAGTTTCCCGAGCTGCTCGGTACTCCTCGTGAAGCCGGTCCACCTCCTCACCGCCTCCGCGGTGACGTCGCCGACTCCGGGTGTGGGACCTCCGGGCACGTACGCAGGCCGCACGGAGGTCCGCCAACTCCTGGGACCACCAGTAGACCTCCTTCCGAGGAGGCCGACGGCCACGAACGCGGGGCATGGCCGCATCGCAGATGAGCGTTAACGCATCGGCGAAGCGACCAGCCCCCGCGTCGACCTCCTCGGTCGGGGCCTGCGGAGACAGCCAAGAGCAAACAATGGCCGCCTCCTCTAGTAGGTCCCTGTCCAGCTTGGCGACAGCCCACCGCGGAAAACGGGAGGGACGCCGCGCCGCGTGACCCCTACTGGCGTCCTGGGACCGGGAGAGCTCGAATCGGATATAAAGGTGATCCGAGAGCGTCTCGACCTCATCCAGGACACTCCAGTTCCTTACTCGTGCGGCGACTGCAGGGGTAGCGAACGAAAGGTCCACTATCGACCCCCCCTGCTGTCGCACGCACGTGTTGGTGGCGCCTCTGTTCAGCAAACAGAGGCCCACCGACGCCGCCCACTCCTCAACGGCTTCGCCCCTGGCGTCCGTCGCCGGGGAACCCCACGCAATGGACTTTGCATTGAAGTCCCCCAGCACGAGGACGTGCCCAGACCCCAATCGCCGTATCGAGGTCTCCAGGTTAGCAAATCCCCTCCTATGACAAGCACAATTAAGAAATATTCTTCAATAATAGATGTGAAACTATAACATATTTTGTTTCTTTCTTCCTGTGTCAATCGATTAAAGTGTTTTCCTTCGAATACTAAGCCCCCTAGCCAAGTCGCTAACGTTTTTCGTTTTCTATTCTCTATTATCTTGTTTCATTTGCTAATATTTTCTTTTGATCACGTGACTGAGTGACACTAGAATAGAATAGAAAACGAAAAACGTTTGCAAACTGGCTAGGGGGGCAGGTCCTTTAAGGGGCGTGGAAAATCATCTCACTAGGTCGCCAAGTATAGCCAGGTCGCCAATGCTGGTCGCCATACTTGGCGTCCTAGTGAGATGTTTTTCGACGCTCGGTGGCACAGTACCACCTTGGACCACAACTCTTGAATTCTACTCATGTTTTCCATAAAGCAGAGCAGGGTATTTTAAGAACATATACCTACACATAAAAAAAACTATTTCAATAAAATGATTGAATCGTATAACTTGGTTTTCTGAGTGTTGTTAGTTATTTGCTACAAATAAATGACGCATTTTCAAACGTAATTTATGCATATTGCCCAAAAATAGGGATTGAATGAAAAGTGACGTAGTTGACTTAATAAACAATGAACTTGCAGGAAAACCCGAAACGGTAACGTGACAGAATCCAATAAACCTAGAGCATAGGTATTATTAATGGCTACACGGTGTTACCAGTTGTTGTTGTTGTGTCTTTTCAACAACTGTAGGTAAACTGATGATATATGTTACTCTTTTTATCATCAGCTATCTGCAAGTGAAAGTCCCGTCGAAATTGGTCTAGCCGTCTGAGAGATTAGGCGGGATAAACAAAAACTGATTTTTAGATGTAATTACTTTTTATTAATACTATTATATTACACTTTCATTTATAAATTTAGTAAAAATATGTTAATTTATAATTGCACATTGACATTTGAATTTCATTTAAAATTAAACTGTCTCGATCATTTATTTTGTATGGATTACCTGTATAATATACTGAAATGTATTTTGAAACATAAATCTTTTATATTTTCTTACATATTAAGAATAATTTCAAAATTTTAAAAATGAATTCCAAGTTTTCCGACACCATTTTCTTCTCAATAGTTTCACTCTTGTCAAAGCGGTCGTGGTCACGTCGAGGCATCCACGTCGGTGGCAGAGGCGGACACAGCAGCAGATTTCACGCCATCGCTGTCTATTGGCAGCTTGTCTTGCGCAGTCAGACATACGGTTACCCACTGCGGACTTCACTTGGTCAGTCCAGCGCATAGGTGACCTGCCGCGCGATCTGGCTCCTTCTACCTTTCCCTACACTACCAGCCGCTTTATGGAGTCGTCATCCCGTTTCTGATACCTAGTATACCTATTTATCTGTCGATAAAATAACAATTTACATTAACTGTTTTAACCTTTGCGTTTGGTCCTTATAAAAAATAACGTAATAAGATCTAATAATTAAAACATATAAAAAATTCTAATATCAGGATTTTGATATGTGAATATTGCAAAATGTTATGGCATATGTTATTTTATGGTAAACAATCTGTACCATGACTTTTCTGACGTAATCATTATTTTAGATGACGTAGAACCAGTATTCGGTTTATTCAGAGGCACAAGGAAGTATTGACAATAACAGCGGACTTGCCTCTGGGAATATTAGGATAAGGGAAATTGGAACCAATCGTTTGAGTTACCTCAAAGCTAGGGTAAATGGAATCATGAATAAGGTTTTATGGGGAAATTGACCAACATAAATGTTGTTTAATTGTTATATGAGTATAGACCACGATAGTTTCGTTAACTTTTTTTTTACCTGTCATTTTTTATTTTATAATTGAAAGGCAACTCCCGCATTAGGATTATAAATTCCTGTGTCACAGGAGACTACAAACATACATAACGGACACAAAGAACACCCAGTCTCAGAACAACAAATTGTAAATCACACAAAGTGTTATCCCACGTGGGATTTGAATCTACAACACTTGTCCCCTCTTCCCCTTTCCTATACAGGACAACACGTGCTGGTCTCGGAAGCCACCGCTTCAGAGTGGTTGTC
Source organism: Phragmatobia fuliginosa (assembly GCA_932526445.1). NCBI lineage: Eukaryota > Metazoa > Arthropoda > Insecta > Lepidoptera > Erebidae > Phragmatobia > Phragmatobia fuliginosa. Next base: position 20,385,488 of record OW052073.1, on the reverse strand, counting down.
ATACGCTCTCGAACTAAACGGTTCGGCTCTTCCTTTCTGTGCCGAGCAGTTAACACCTGGAACTCTCTACTAGCGCATGTGTTTCTGACTAAAATAAAATTAAAATGATTCCATAGAATCTTTGTTGTACAAATATTTGTCGAGCTTCTTCACATTGAAATTTTTATAAACCTACATTACAAGAAATTAATGAAGCGAGGGTTGAAATTAGACATGCATTTTAGCTTCCAAGAACACTTAGTAACGGTGAGCATATAATTGCAATGTAGCAAATACTCTAATTGCTCATATGTGAGTCATTTGATCACCGAGAACTTTATTGTTATTAGAACAAAGCCGCCGACTTAGGCCGGTATCACACTGCTGTATGCAGCGATATAAATATCAATGTTTTACATAAACCATGAGAATAGATATTTTTCTTTATTGCTTGCGACTTTGTTCGTTGTGTTACATGATCACTATGAATTTCTATATATGTGTCATTACGACTCATTAGAACAAGAAATTCTGTAATCGCCAACGCTCCCCTAGCCATGTTGCAAAAGTTTTATATATAAAGTTCTAATATTTTGTTTTGATTAATATGGCTTGGCTAGGCTAGTAATTGCTGTAGGAGCGTTAGATTTTTTTTCTACAATCGCTAACGAATGTATTTTCTTCTATTATTTTGTTCTGACCACCACTGACTTTAAGTTCACGTCATCCCTTTGCATTTATTAGTTTTCTATCAACTTTTCAATTTGTAAAATGTCAACTAGCCTACAAAGAGACAAAGAAGTCCAATTTTCCATTCACCCCAACATGTATTTATACCCAAAATTAGTACCACATTCACCTTGCCTTATGTTTGTTACAAAACAAACGTATAAATTATTATCAAACTATTGATAATGTGATAAATTACTTGAATGTTTTAGCATTACTTTGTTTTTAAAGAAAAACATTATTTACATTTTAACTATTCACCTGCTTCTATACCTTAGATGACCTTCGTGTGCTAAAGGTGATCAGTATTAACGATACCAGTGTATATGAAAGTTCGTAATCGTTTTGATGTTTGTGATAAATAAATGATGGTTTAATGATTCCGGAGACCCATTAAAGCATCATTCAAGTTTTGTTTTCTTTATCCAAAGTTACTTTTACCGTTTTCACATATAGGAACTGTAATATTTCCAAGGAGGGTTGACGACATCAACCCGGGACATCACAGAACGGGACAGGATATAAAGTCTAATCTGCACTATATAATTAAATCACCTATCCAAGATATGTTGAATGGTGTACACTAAGCTTTCAGGTATGTACCATACTTTACTTTTTAGGGTTCCGTAGCCAAATGGCAAAAAACGGAATCCTTATAGATTCGTCATGTCTGTCTGTCCGTCCGTATGTCACAGCCACTTTTTTCCGAAACTATAACAGCTATACAATTGAAACGTGGTAAGTAGATGTATTCTGTGAACCGCATTAAGATTTTCACATTAAAATGAAAAAAAAACAATAAAATTTTCCCTATACTTAGAACTGAAACTCGTAAATCCATACGTGTTTTCTATGGATATTTCTTCAAAAATGATATTGAGGTTTCCAATATAATTTTTTTCCCGAAAATAGTAAGCAGTTTTTTTAATACGTCGTAAATCGTAAATTTCAATCAATACCCTTTCATTCTATCAATACACTATTAATAAAACATCGATCAAAGTTAAAACGAACTACAAGAACTTTTATATGATGTTATTTGCTGCTACGGAATCCTTCATGGGTGAGTCCGACTCGCACTTGGCCGCTTTTTCTTACTAAGTGTCTCTATACCGTGGTCCAGGAACTTTTTGCTTATGATGTATGCCATCAGTTCACGGCTCATTGAAGTGACCTCTGCAATTATCTCATATTATTTCGAATACCTACTTATAATTCTAGAGCTTTTTTATAAACCAACAGTAGGAAGCTTTTTTACTCGTAGGTATGAATAAGGAAATAAGTATAAGAACTATTTATTTTTAAGTTCGAAACTTGACGAAGTACTATGACTAATGGGTGCCATATTGTCACCACCACATAACTTTTTCCGAACTAGTCTCTCTACTTATTTTTGCAACAAGGTATTTCTTAGAAGGTAAGTCATATAGTCTAGGCCTGCCTCGTCTTTACACTCCTCAATTCAACAATTTAATATTTCCGTTACTAATTGTAAATCTCCTGAATCTGACTTGCACCCATTTACGTGGGCGTAAAAGAGAATAAATATGAATTTTTAACAAGCTTCATTTTTCCCGTTTCAAGAATACAAGGAAGTGTACAAAAAGGCAGAAGAAAATATCTTTACATTTCTCACAGTGGAACATATTCCGCGACCAGTCTCAAAACCGTTAGCCATCGACAAGCTGACCAAAGTATCTGATATCATCACAATGCAAGCCTGCTTTCTTTTCCGACATGCTAAAACACATTTGTTTTTGTAAACACAACACGAAACTTAACAGAAGCATGTCAAAAGTGGCATCGTAACAGCCTGTTAAAACGTAGTGTCAATATTTTGCAGCGGCGCTTGCGCACTTTACCTCCTCCCACCTCCCTCCTCCCACTCCTCCGTCGCCTAGCTTAGTAACAGCGGTGTTAAAAAATAAGTGGTTTGTGTATTGTTAGAGATGGTAATTACTGTTTTTTTGTGTGTTGTTGACTTGTTTCGCATGTTTTAAAAGTAGTGCGTTAACCGAACTGTTTTACATACGAGGTGAGTGGTATGGATACACGAATAAAGTTCTTCTACTCTAGTATTTTTAACACGTTTTTTATTAGCTTCACCTGTAAATTTTTTTGGTAAATCCTTTGGTCATTTCATTCAAACTTTGTAGATTTATCAAGGACCAATGACGACAATACACTAATTTGAAAAAAAAACTAAAATAAAGAAAAAAAAATGTTTAAACAAATTAATTTTAATGTAACAAAGCGTGTGGTGCTTTCTGATAATATTTAAATAACGTCGCCCCACGCTTTGTTACATTAAAATTATTTTTTAGTTTAAAAGCTTGTTTGTTTAGTTTTTTAGAACAATTTTTTTTACTACTATTTCTAACAATGAAGTGAAGGTTTCATGAGATTACTAGAAAGCCGAGACAACCTCTTGTATTTGTGGTCAGCCTGGTTGGTAATCTTAAAAATCCATTACAAGTACTTAATATCTAGAGAGTTAACAAATTTCGGCGCCCACTAGATGTTCTGTCCACTTGATAGTCTTTCAGCTTCCTACACGTTTAACGGTCGTCGGCCAAGCGACGACACAATACAGGTTAACTGTCGGTTTGGTCGGAATCTTTAAGAACATTCGTTATTAGAGCCTTAAGATTACAAATCTATACTAAACATAAACGAAGTTGTTAGTAACGCGTACATTACATTTAGTGAAATATAATTATATTCATAAAAAGACTGGTTTCAATATTAGTTTGTGTATGAAAAAACACATTTCAAGGTATCTAATTAGTATTCCAAGCAAAATACATGTGTTACACATACTTAAACACATTGATACAATTAACTTCAAGTAAAACAATCGTTGGCAGTCATTTCATTAGTACGAACATCTCAATCAAACGCGCTCACATTTTTACGATCCGAGCTAATCTTTATGCCTTCGTGCTACTTGTCAGTTTGCTTCAGTAACTTAATTACGTAACTATTAATACTAAACGCATTGAAATGCACAAAATGCATAATTGCAGCGAAGCCTTACAGTATAGTCTGATCCTGCGTTAGAGTTCGCTTACACCACGCCGCGCCGCTAACTGGCTTAAAGGGTATAAGTAGCCCTCTGCTGACAATGTTTTTCTGGTATAGATGACACTGTGTGGTTTCTTTATGAATGCAGATATTTAAATTAAATTGACATTCAAGAGGGTAGGAAATTTCATCTCAAAGGGAATCAAATGAAGAATGAAACAGTGTATGGATGTTTGTTTCATGTGGATGATTCAGAGTTACAGACACGAAATTAGAAGTAGTCAGTGAGTATTGGTACACTCTTAATCTAAGAACAATAGATATATATAATAAATATTACAGACATCTGACACACAACGCCATCTAGTCCCAAACTAAGCAGAGCTTGTATTATGGGTACTAAACAACTGATTTAAATACATGTTATATACTTATAATACATACTCGTACTTCTACTCTCTACTCGTACCCAAACTGCGTAACAAATATTTGCAGATCATACAAAAATTTGATCCTACATTCAAATCGAACCCGTTAAGACAGTCTTGGCTACCCCCTTCATTCAGCAGTGGACTGTGATGAGTTGATATATTTCTAAAAGATAAAATAAAAATAACTAAAATTCATAGTCCATCATTTTTTTGTGTCACACATCATTCACTCTAATGTGTAAGTATAAAATATGTTTTAAAATCCTTATCCTACTATCCTTTAATCTGTATTTATTCATTTTAATCAAGCTTATTATCACCATCTACGGGTTTATTTACCTGCGGTGAAGTAACGTGTAATGCTATAAATAAATTATACAAAGTGTAAAACAAAGCTTTCGACATTTAGTTGTCGAAACAAAGAAAAAAATATTCCAAAGACGGCACTCACCGAAACAATATGTAAATAGCGGCGAAATTAACCAAAAAACCTAATTATACATACAGTACGAATATAAATATTAGAGCAAGTTTGATAAAAGAATTTTAATAAAGGTTCCGTACATATAAATGAAGAGTGGTTGATAAAATGTCACTTTGGGTTTTATAATTGTGTTTTAAGTGCATAAAAATTGCACTTAAAACTAATATAAATAATTACTATTTTATATTGCCTAGCGTGTATTGTCTTTCCAGCTCGATATCTGCGGTTCGTAAGATGATTTAGAAAAGTCTTTTCCATTGAAAATAGGTTTTTTTACATTATAACTGCCAAAATAACTTTGCCCTGCCTGATGGAAAGCATGAACAGAATCCAGTAGGGTCGGGCACCATCCTAACTGCCACTGCGGATAATGCAGCACGGCGACCCAGGCCTAGTGAGATGCTTTTTCACGCCCCGCTTGAAAGACCCAGGGTCATAGAAAGTCCAGAGGGAATATCGTCCAATGGAATAATTGATTGGAATTGGTGATTTTCTAAAAAAAACCATGCAAAAAGTAACAGGAAATGACGAGCATGCACGTAATTGGTGAATGTGGACGCAGCAAAATGGGTGTATGTATGTTTGAAGATGCAGAAACTTCTTTCTTCAGAAGCCTGCTCTAGACAAGAAACTTATATGTATTTTTATAAGCTTTATACAATAGGTGCACCAGTACAACGTAGGGAACTCTAAATCGTCATTCAGCTGAAGCGGAACACTCGACAGGGTTACCAGTTGTTGCTTTTGTACAGCGCGGCAGCATGTAATTAAATATTATTACCGCGACGCATTGTGTTCGATCCTATTGTTGGTGTTCGCTTTCTTTTTACTTTACGCTTGTCGTTGTTAAGTGGATCTGTGATTGATCTGAACATATAATACTTGCGTTAGCTGTTCAATAGTTGACCGGCTATTTAAATATTTTTAGCAACTAATCGTTTAATAAAAACTGGAATAGTCCTTGGGGAGGCCTTCATTTTGCTGTGGATGCGATGCGTTGATATGAAGTAATATTTTAAACTTGTACCAATATAAATAAATGCCTCATCTGCCTACCTACCTATCATTTGCCTACGTGTGATTCTGATGTATTACTTTGATTGCTTTTTTTACCTTCTTAGGGGTGGAATTTTCCAAAATCCTCTCTTAGTGCCCGCCTACGCTTCTCAAGGAATACACAAGCGAAATTTTAGCTTTCTACGCCCAATAGTTTAACCTGTGGGTTGTCTGTCAGTTAGTAACGGAACAGTTTTATATTTACTGATTGTAAAGTTGAGTTTGTTTCATTTATTAAACACAAATTTCAGAACCTACTGGTTCGAATTGAAAAAAGCTTTTAGTGATCGATAGCCTAATTAGTGTGTTTATTATAACAACGAAACAACTACCACCAAATGGATCCGAACATCAATTTAAAATATTTCTTAAATTAGACAAATATATTATTATTTTTGATGTGAAACATCTATAGGCGCACGTAAAATAGATTTCTGGCCTGGCGACTGGCGACGCGTCGCCGCGGAACGCTATACGATGGTATATATATACAGTCTATATGCAGTAGTGTGTACACACTACTGCATATAGACTACTATTTTAATAATTAGTAATATTTTATTTTATCATTATGACATATTTAGTTCCTATTACAATATGTTCTTTTCTGCATATTACTTTTACAAAATAATGGCGATGTTTCACATCTGCCAGGCGTCCCGTGACGGCTCACATTTTTTAAGGAATACAGACGAATTAGCTTTACCTGAATTTGTCAAATTTCATACTCATTTCCTGGTAGCAACGCATTTTTGACGTTCAATAGCTATAATATAAATCTGTATAATTGCTCAATAAAGGCTCTGTTCAACATAAAAACAGCCATTTCTATTTGTATAATAGTTCACCATTGTTCGTGTCCATTCAAACAAACAAACTTTTGAACTAAATAGGTTTAGATAGAACTATACAGATATACTTTGAACGTTTATATAACGTTTGGCTGAAAGTTTTTCTCAATTTACGAGAGCTACGAATTCATTGCAGCGGCTGATTGGTGTAGCCATAAAGATCGGAATTAGGACTCCCTGGTAAGCAAGCGATGAGGTTATATTGTAATACGGGCCACCCTCAACACCGTATACAATTGTGACTTATCGAATGCCTTGCTATACTACGCCTAATATCATTTAGTTTTTTTGTAGTATATGCAAAGATAAGAAGCAATGGATACACAAAAATGAAACAGGCCATATAATGAAGGTGAAAGTGTGCGATTTTATGTATTTTTGTTATTACTTCTTTTTTATTTATTTGTTTGGTAAAAGCTTTTTGACTTTGTTGTCTTATAATCGCTTTTGATAGTAGTAGTACAGTAGTATCACGTGTAAATGCAACTTACCTCCTCGTATAATCATTTACATTAGAAACAGTGATTATATGTAGATAAAGGTTTAGTTAAATGTCAATACAGGGGACAAATTATACAAGAACTTTTTTTTTCTGAAAAAATAATTTCTTAGAGAATTTTATTTATTTTACCCTTACTACAGTTGTATCAGAAGAACGCAGTAATGATATTTTATCCATACATAAGTAATTACAGGTAAGAAATAATTATTAAGTTAGCCTTAATCTTATAGACAAGAACTATAAAACGCTTCATTTCAGTAGAAGGTATAGTATGTTATAGAAGGCTTCATCTTAACTCCACTAAGTAGTAAATTCAAAGTCCCTTTATAACTATTCTACTTACCTTCACAGCTACACTACTCCTAGTTTGAACCACAATCTGACACCAACTAAGTTTTATCTCAAATCCTTGCATATACTGCCTAGCTCCCTTATTATACAGGGTGGGTCGTAAACTCGGTCCCACCTATTTTGCACTCGTAAAAGTGTCTCGTAAATTTCACGTCACAAATGCGTCTCATTGTTGGCTGGCAGCGGAGATAGGCAGGATCGAACCCCGGCCCCACCGAGTAATCTCACGGTTCCGCGATAAGTTGCACATCCTTGCTTGCTGATCGACTGTCGATGGTAGTAAGGGGACTTGTCGATATCGATACAAAAATATATTTTGGATTCTTCAGTTTTGTTTGTACCTACTACCTTATTCCGTAAAACTTCGTTTAGCGAATTTAAAACAGTTTAAATAATTATGATACAACGGCAGTGGATAGAAACGAACTTGAAATCAGGTGAGACATTTTTCCCAACAGCGAGAGTCATCACACCATCATCAACAGCCTTTAACAGTCCACTGCTGGACATAGGCCTCTCCTTAGAAGGAGGTTTTGGCCTACTATACCACGCTAGCCAGACGGGTTGGTATAGGGTTGGTTTCAAGTTTTTCTTCTTTTTGCATTGATGTTGCCTTGCGTAGTTTATCTCTTAGTCGCCTTTTACGACACCCTCAGGATGAATAGGCGTGGTGACACTCTGTAATTCTGTATTCTTATTCCATTACCACACGGACTCCGTCACCACACTGACCATATCTTAGTTTTATGCAAATTTGTTTGAATAGGATCTGTTATATAATGATCTCTTTTAATCCACGAATACTCTTAATATCTTCAAACAAAACATGAAATATCAACCATGTCACATAAAATCCCCAGTCGCTTTATAAAAATCCTCTCGGTAAGCCATTAGAGATAACCTGTATAAGGCAAATTTAGGCCTAACAAATATGCTTTAATCTGTACTTGTAAAGTATTAAATTTGAAGCCTTTTATCTTCTAATGTTTATTATCTGGTATGTTGACTTTGCCAAGTGCAATCTTATTCCATAATATTGTTTGAACTGACGGCTAGGTTGCTTTTGGTTTATTTTTAAGGCGTACAGTGATCATCCCAGCTCAGATACATATAGCTCAACTCAAGAGACAGAGTACCGTTGCCATCCTTAAAATATCTATCAAACTGTATTTGATGAGCAGGCACCGCAGATGCTGGTGATGTTTCCAACTTCACTCGGAGAACTGCAGGAAAAAAGTGCTTGAAATTAATTTTCTCCTGCAATCAATACCAAAATGAGCAAGTTACATCTAGTAATTAAGGACTAAAATAAATCTGAATCTGCGACATTGAACACCTAAACAAGTAGATGATATCAATAACTTGTAGAGAGCTCTGTCTGCATTGACCTAGACCAGCTAATCATATCGATCGTGAATAGTCTATAACGCTATGATGGCTGACTCAACGCTCTTTATAATCAACAAATATACCAACTCAAATGTTGACTTTACAATACATTTAATCAAAGAATGTAGACATATTAGGTGTCGTGCAGCGGTTAGATTAACTAAATTAGTTGGTCGTTGTATAACAAATTATGCAAATGTTATGAGCCCCTGCTCCAATGCACCTGTGACGTCACACCTGTGGACTACTGCTACGGTGACAGATTGTGTGAGTGTTACGTGTTTAAAATATTTTCGTGTGTTGCCATACTTGCGTGTAAATTACTAGATATATCGGTCCCAGTAATGACATTAGAGGCCACTAAACACTGTCAGATGTTTATCAGGCTATGAACGTTGAATATTAAGTTTTAATCATATAGTTCTTTGTTCGAAGAAGGGTGGCAGTGTTATAATTAATTTGGAAAATTTATGATATTGAGCTGATGTGAATCAATGTATGTACGTTGTTATTAGATGTTAATTTGGTAAGTTGTGGTAAGTCGAATGAGCAGATTTAAGAACTAATAATATTGTTTTTTTTTAGGTATCACCGATTTCAATGCGTGCTCCTGTATCAATGACTTATTTTATAAAATGTATTCCTAATTATTTGACTTCCCAACTAAATATTTTAACACTACATTAAGTACTTCTAATAAAATAAAGAAATGTAACTGTTGTAATGGGTATGGTGCTATACATCTTGATAAATATTTCCATTTTACTGTTTTAGTACTCTAAGGCTGGGTCAGACAGAGTGCGCAACGACACCGTGACAATGTGTGACCAGGTTGTACGTAATATCTAGATCTCACATGTCTACTTCACTTTGCCCGGCACTGGTAATTCGTTAATGCAGCATCTCTCACTGTCTACCTCAACTTTTACGATTACTTTTCACGTATTACATAAATCTTACAAAAGTCATTTGGCACGTTTTCAACTATTATATGGACTGTCAGATTGAAGAATGTGACATAAAACACTCAATTATGTTTATGTAGGTATTTTACTTTATGTTAAATGGTGTCTGAGATATTTCTTATTATTATAGTGTATAAGTTAATTTATAGCTGTGTCGTAAATCCCTAAGCTTTTAATGCATGTTTACGACATTGTCGACACGCTTGACTAGTTATGAGTATATAGTAAATAATACCTACTATTTAATTGAGTTATAGACGTGTACTTGTAAAGTATGAGGGATTTATATTTCTACATTACAATGTTATTTGGTGTATAGGTCGACTCATCTTGTGACGAAGGAGATTTCATCTTTTTAATGAAACCGGTGCTGAGCAATTCTTTCCTTGTTTTTTACAAAATCAGTGAGGTAACAGTAACCCAAATAAAGTGTCTTAATTCCCTCGGAGTCTTTCCCCGCATTTAACTCAGGAAGTCAAATAATTAAGTACGTATTGTTGTACAAATATGCATTTGGATTTGCATCTAGTTACTTTTAAACTTAGTTTACCATATTTCAAAAAGAATTTACGTCTATCAATAATTGAAATCGCCATCAACGTGAAATTAAAAATAAATTTAACCATTAATAAAACATCGATATCTGAACTAAGTCCGGCCCATCACTAATCATTCGACATAATCTTGCGTCCCATATTGTTTTTAAGTTACGACACTTTTGGACAATGGCACGGAAATCCGCAAGTCGCAATCGTTACTGCTTCCACTGAGCACCCCCCTCCACTCGAGCGACTACAATGAAAAGAAATTGATTTTTGCACCATGCTGTAAATCACCATGTATATGATCATTTTATGGATATATCTTTTCTGCACCATTGGAACAATATTGTATATTTTATTGTATTTTCGTAAGGTTTTCTTTGTTTTTGTGTTTGAGGGTTTATTAAGTTCGATATGACCATTGATTTTTTTCGAGTTATTTTGTCCGTAATATTGGTTCAAGGTACTAAATTTACAGTGACAACTGTGGTCTGCTAATACGCCTTTGTCTGCCAGGTGGTGCTGTACTTTCACACGATCTGCATATGCTTTTATACCACTAGAAGTATCTTGGAGACGTTTCAGAAAATATACACACAGTAATTATGAAACTAATTTTCACATGAACCTACATTTGATGTTCGTGTTACAAGATTTTTGGCAATTTTAATGACCTTTTTCAAAAACTTGCATATAGTTTTCGCATATAATTTTTGTTTAGGCACATAACTCTTAGTCTTCTGAGACTAATGAAATAGATTTATATATCAAAAAAAACTGCTTTATATTCTCATCTTATCATTTTTTACTTTGTTACACGAAACAGATAATAAAAAGATACAGTGCCTATGTGTGTTAATAGTTTAATACTAATAGCGTTCAAATGAATATGTTCTCCTCAGAAGGAGATATAAAATCACAAAACGATCATAGACATTGATTTCTGTTCACACGTCCCCCTTATCGTTCAGTGACAGCTTGGCTTCAACAAAATACACACTATATAAGCTTCTAGCGAATGTAATAGAATGCGCTGCAATAAATTTGTTAAATAATTCTAAGTTTTCACTTGTAAATTCAAATTGTGATATAAATGTATTAGTGTAAATTGAACGTAAATCCTAATTCAGTTAACACAAGGGCGCTCCAAACAGGGACCATTGAATATAACGACACAATATCTCACGATAAAATCCTCACCAACAGAAATGATGCATTTCATTACGCTTCAACTGAACACAATTTATCTGCAAACATAAATTACGACCAAATTAACTGTGTCCTCAGAGAAAATAGAATTTCATTAATTTAATCACGACCCAACCGGCAACCTGCCCTCCGACAACAAAATGAGACGACACCACTCACCCTCCTACCCTCTCAGTCACACCATCTGAATGGAACACAACTGCCAAATAGAATGAACCCTCACACAGACAGATACCCCTCGCAACACAACGAACTAACCGAGATATCGGGGATCCACTTAAACTGGCTAGGGTCCCATTTAACAGTCTAACTTAACGTGAGCTTCCAACTTAGAGATTTATTGCTCAGTAATAGGTCTCACAGAATGGACCTTCATTTTATACCCAGTTTCTTTGTTACGTAAGTATTAAAGGTTTTATTTAGAAATTTTGTTTTAAATTGTATAAAAGGAGATCAACTATTGTAGTGAGGTTTACGAGGGGCCGCAGAAAGAATTTTGATCCCTTCCTCCCGCTGTGAAAGCCGCTCGTAAAAGAGGGATATGCAACGATCGCTCAGTAGGCATAATGTTCTGCCTGGCTAGCTACCCTCTCGTTGGAGTAAATAATCATCTTTTACGGCGATCCTTTGTACGAAACCTTCGCATGAAATCTTGGAGCCCGCAGTGGCAGCGAGGCCACGTAAGTCCTCTCTTGTGAAGTAAGTAAATAGGAAAGGTTAATACGGTCAGGGTGATGGGTGGGCGTAGGCAGCGAGCGAACATAGTGATATGTATCGGTGTGAGGGTGTGCGTCCGACACGCGCGCAGCCAAGCGAGCGAGCGATTACTCCCGAATGGGGGCGAGCGCGACCGAATCGGCGCCGTCCCGCAGTCCCCGCTCGCTGCGCGCGCGAACGAACGCATTCGACGCACGTTCGCCGTTCGGTAATTTAAGCACATTACAGTCCGATTTACAAAAGTTACTGACTTTCGGTGTGATCGCTGCCTTGACTTTGTGTGGGAACGGTAGCGCGATGGCCGAGGTAGAATGGACGACAGAGTCGGTCATACGTTTGATGGAGGAGTACAGGCAGAGGCCAGAGCTGTGGGACACAAAGAACGAGATGTACAGGATTCAGACAGCCAAGTATGAGGCCTGGTTTGATCTTTCGCGATTGTTTCAATGCGACATCGCTGATTTGCGAAAGAAGTTGAACTCTATATTCGCTTCGCATCGGCGGGAGAAAGCGAAAATTCGCGCCGGTGGAAAGTCGTCGTGGTTCTTGTACCCTTACATGAGCTTCTTGCCTAATCATTTGGAAAATGATAGGCATACTGAAGTTGTGACGGTAATTATTAATTTAGAATAATTGGTTTCACTTATCAATAATATACATACTCTGTGAGACTACATAACATAATCCAAACAAAAAAAAGCGGCCAAGTGCGAGTCGGACTCGCCCATGAAGGGTTCCGTATCAACAAGTAACATTATATAAAAGTTCTTGTAGTTCGTTGATTGAATGAAAGGTAAATTGCTGTTTACGCTTTATGACGTATTAAAAAAAAACTACTTACTAGATCTCATTCAAAACAATTTTCGTTGGTAGTTTACATGGTAATGTACAACATATATTTTTTTTAGTTTTATCACTCTCTTATTTTAGAAGTTACAGGGGGGGGGACACACTTTTTTCCACTTTGAAAGTGTCTCTTGCGCAAACTATTCAGTTTAGAAAAAAATGATATTAGAAACCTCAATATCATTTTTGAACACCTATCTATAGATACCCCACACGTATGGGTTTGATGAAAAAAATGTTTTTGAGTTTTAGTTCCAAGTATGGGGACCCCCAAAATGTATTGTTATTTTTCTATTTTTATGTGAAAATCTTAATGCGGTTCACAGATTACATCTACCTACCAAGTTTCAAAAGTATAGTTCTTATGGTTTCGGAAAAAAGTGGCTGTGACATACGGACGGACAGACAGACAGACAGACAGACAGACAGACATGACGAATCTATAAGGGTTCCGTTTTCTGCCATTCGGCTACGGAACCCTAATGACCTTTATGAACGTTGGTTTTATGGATAGCAACTATTCGTGACATACGATATTAGTTGCTTAGGAAATATGTATTTCTCAATGTTTGATAGTAGTCGGTAGGGTAGGTGGATTTAATTCCCGGGTTAGAAAATCGATTTTAGGTCTTTCTATGAAACAATTTTTAAGACCTCGTTTGTTATTATTGTATAGCTAAATGTTATTATTAATCAAGTGTGTTGTCTGTATGTCTGTGAAATCAGGTCTCCTTAACGGATGAATCAGGTTTGGCTTCAGTTTTTTTTTACTGATTTGACTGCCATAAAACCTCCTTTCTAAGGAGAGGCCTATGTCCAGCAGTGGACTGTTAAAGGCTGTTGATGATGATGACTGCCATGTTGGTCTAGTGGTAAAGCGTATGCGGCTTCTGATCAACAGGTCTCGGTTCGATTCCCGGGTCGGACCAAATATTTGTGTGATCCACAAATGTATGTTTCGGAGTCTGGGTATTTTCTATGTATACTATGTTTATTTACAAAAAAAAGTAAGTATTTATATCAGTTGTCTAGTACCCTTAATACAAGCTCTGCTTAGGTGGGTACCTACTAATCATTATCTTCCTAGCCTTATTTCCAAGATTATTTTGGGTCGGCTACTAGTTCAATCAGTTTTACCTGAATATCAGTTTTTCCACGGAGCGACTGGCGTCGGTCCCGGTTGTTAGTAACATCTATGGCAATCGTTATTGAGAAAACGGTGTACATGTACCCATCTCAAAATTATCACTAATTCCCTTGTTTTTTTTTATCTCTTATTAGTAATCTTACCCTTACCGGTACACCCCATCTCTATCATCACTACATATAAAGTCGTATATCTGTCTGTCTGCTGACGATAAACTCAAAAACCACTGTACCAATTTAAATGAAATTTTGTACCCAGATAGTCCAAAGACTGAGAAACGACATAGGCTTAATGCGATTACCGACATTGACGCGGGCGTGGCCGCGGGCCAAAGCTAGTGTAACATAATACCTATTCTAGTTCTACTCTCCCAATAACTACCCAAGCAAGTATTGCGCAGTAGGTATTTGTTATTTGAAATAGGTAGGGAGTGTAAACAACCCCATCGCAAAATGAGGGTTGTTGCAATTAATTTGATGGACATTGCCTTTGTCTGTGTGTGACAACATTACTCGAAAACAGACGGACGGATTTAATTGCGAATTTACATTTAGGAAGTAATGAAATCTTTGTTTAGATGAATATTATTTTCTTTGTTCAATAAATCTTAGTTGTTTTGGCTTTTTGACGGAGAGAGTGAACTAGGATATATTCTGTGAGTTAACACAATCATGGGATAATAATATGGGTCACCAGGTGGTAAGCACCGCCGCGCCGCTCAAAGACTTCTTAACTTAAGAGCCGGAGTTCTCTTTGTGTGTTACTACTGAGAGGGAGAGCCTCACTCAATTACCAGACCTTCCGATTTATTCCAAAATTATTACTTCATCCATAACGTCCCACTGCTGAGTTTGGGTTTCCTCTCAGGAAACGGTTAAGGGCCATACGTCCCCACGGTGGCCGAGGCAAAACACGTTTAGTTTTTAAGCCGCCCGAAAACCTCCAAATAAGTTTATTCTATCCTATGATAACAAACGGGACGGACTGCTTAAAGTAAAGCTCATGGTATTATACCACTAACGGTCACCCATCCAAGTACTGACCACGCCGTCGTTACTTACCTGCAGGGCAACTGAACCACGAGCGCCTTACAAAACAAAAATTACCCAATAATACAAGAGAATATTTACCTTAGTGTAGAAAGAGAATCTTGACTAAGGAGGCAGATTTCCTTTTATAGACCAATAGGTACGCCCTTTAAATCAACTCGATTAACACGATATGGCTGATAAATAACTAGTACAAAAGTTCATTAAATTAAAACATTAATGAACTGTACGCAAAAACCTGTCCGTTTGTCTGTGGTGATCGGTCAGTGTGACGCTCAGGCTCACCTTGATACCGTTCTCAGCTCGCGAACTATTTTCTCACATTATAAATACATTTATTTATTTTATGTTTTGCTCTTGATACGGCACTTTAAATATGTATTTTGATACGGAGACTATGTTTAAAAGTTAAGTGTGATAGAAATTTGAAAAAAAAAACAGTATAACGTGAAAATAATGATTGTCTAACGTGCAATATTGATTCTTTCCAATTTGAAGTATAATATGTTTTTGGGATAAGTTAATATTTTTATTTCTGAAGTTTGCCCTAGCTGTAACAAAATCAGCAAAATTACGGAACCCTAAAAAAAGTGATTTCGTCGAAGAAGTAAGACTAAAACTTCAACTGCAAAAATACTCAGATTCAGCGGTCTTTAAGTCCTATCATTCATTAAGCAAATCAGAGAGTTATTAATTCATAACATTTTATTTCATACTATCTGACCCGGCAAACTTCGTACTGCCTCAATCGATGAATAGTAGACCTAAACTTTTCTATAAACTAAACTTAAAACAAACAAAAGGAATCCTTTTAAACCTTCTCTGGACTTCCACAAATAATTCAAGACCAATCGGTCCAGCCGTTCTCGAGTTTTAGCGAGACTAACGAACAGCAAATAATTTTATATAGATAGATAGATGACTGAGTCCCGCGGTGTTGCCCGCGCTTGTTGTTGTAAATCGCGAGTAACACCACGAAACGAAGCTAGTCTAAAAAAATCAGCCTAAGTTACTTTTTCTGTTAGAGAAAATACCGTCAAAATCGGTACAGCCTTTCCAGAGATGGGCCGAAACAAGCAGACCGACAGATAGACAAAAAGAATTAAAATTGCCTTTTTGATTTTTGTTTCTTTTTTGTTGTATGTTGGTCTAGTGGTTAGCGTATGCGGCTTCTGATCAAGATAAGCTGGTGGGCACTGCCTCCGCCCTAGGGCGACTTCTGCCCAATTTGGGCGGGGCCAGTGTCCCCACTAGGCAGCTGTACACGGGGGTTGTCCGGTCGATGGCACTTTACGGTGCACCGGTGTGGGCGGCGGCTCTGTCCGCCCAACACAGGGCGCGCCTCTGGCGCCCCCAGCGGATACTGGCGGTCAGAGCCATACGTGGATACCGCACGGTGTCCACAGAGGCGGCGTGTGCCTTGGCCGGAACACCCCCGTGGGATTTGGAGGCGGAGGTGCTCGCCGAAGTTTATCGGCGAGTGGCTGACTTCCGGGCGGAGAATGGCTTTCGCCCTCCGCCCGAGGACGTGCGCGAGTGGCGCGAAGCCGCTCGCCGAGCCACCATGCAGAGATGGTCGTTCCGGCTGGAGACCCCACGTGCTGGCCTTGCCGCCGTGGAGGCTCTTCAGCCGGTCATCGCGGAGTGGGCAGGGCGGCAGCACGGGACCCTTTCCTTCCGGCTGACGCAGGTACTTTCCGGGCACGGTTGCTTCGGAAAGTACCTGCACTCGGTCGCTAGGAGGGAACCGAGTCCCGCCTGCCACCACTGCGACTGCAGTGAGGACACGGCCCAGCACACGCTGGCGGTCTGCCCCGCTTGGGCGGCGCAGCGCCGGGTCCTCACTGCAGTCATCGGAGGGGATCTCTCGCTGCCGGCCGTCATAAGATCGATGGTCGGCAGCGACAGTTGTTTTACCGCGGTCGCAACCTTCTGCGAGGACGTAATCTTGCAGAAGGAGGTGGCGGAGAAGGCCCGGGAGGATGCCATCCAATCGGACCCGATCCGCCGCCGGCGCCCCGGGCGGCGGAGGCGCGCATACCTGCGTCTCATGCCGCCCTGAGAGTGGCCGCGGATGGGCGGGACGGGTTTCCCGTCCGTCCGCAGTAGAGGCCAACCGCGAGGGGGCGACGTCCGCGTGTGACCGGACGTTGCCTAATTAGAGAGTAAATTGTGAGATGGTGCCCGCAACAGTGCGGGCAGGCGCCGGTTGGAGTCCAGAAGGAAATCCCCTCCCTGGACTCCTTCCAATACAAAGGCGCAGAGAGGGTCACACCGTGTGGTTTTAGTCGGTTCGAGTCCGACACACCACCCCGCCGTAACCCCCGACGGGGTGACGGTCCGCGGGGATTTCCACACGTTAAAAAAAAAAAAAAAAAAAAAAAAAAAAAAAATGCGGCTTCTGATCAAGAGGTCTTGAGTTCGATTCCCGGTTCAAGCCAAATATTTGTGTGATCCCCAAATATTTGATACGGAGTCTGGGTGTTTTTCTATGTATAATAATACAAGCATATGTAATACAAGCTCTGCTTAGTTTGGGACTATTTGACGCAGCGTGTAAGATGTCCGAAATATTTATTTATTTAATTTATTTATGTTGAGAATACAGGAAGAGTACCCACAAATCTGGCATGTAACCAGTCCCCGTGCGTCATTCGAAGAAGATCAGTAGGAGGGACGGACAAGCTACTTCAGTTTTATGTATTTGCCAAAGGTAGTCGTCCCTAGGGCTATAAGTGATTGCTCGCTACATACAAAGCTTTATGATGTGGTGGTTAGATTTCAATTTTGATTGACTCATAAACAAACCATTATTTTAATTATATTGTGTACTAGCTAAGCCCCGCGTAGTTACCCGCGTTTGTTGTTGTAACCGTGGGCAACGCCGCGGGGCGAAGTTAGACTAACAAAAATAGTTTTAGTTACTCCTTGTGTCATCAGCCATATGCCAGTGTAATTCCCATCAAAATCGGTTCAGTTCCAGAGACCAGTTCCAGAGATAAGCCGGAACAAACAGACATACAGACAGACATTTATTTTCGTTAAGTGGCATTTTTTGTGTACCTATAGTAATTATATTATACTTGTATATGCGTTTAGTAAAAAGCTATGCCGTGTGATGACGGATTAAGAATACAAAGTGTCACCACCCCTATTCATCCCGCGGGTGTCGTAAAAGGTGGCTAAGGGATAAACTACGCAAGACAACATCAATGCAAAGAGAAGGAAACCTTGAAACCATCCTTATACCAACCCGTCTGGCCAGTTGGGATAGTAGGCCAAAACCTCCTTTCTAAAGAGAGGCCTATGTACAGCAGTGGACTGTTGAAGGCTGTTGATGATGATGATGATGAAACAGCTGTTCATTTGAAAATATATACAAACACTTCGAATTTCTTAGTTTGTATAGATCAGATATTGTTTTTGTTTTAGGTACAAAATAGGTATTGTTTACAATTGCGTACTTTCGTTGACGATCTTAGAAAAAAAGCGGCCAAGTGCGAGTCGGACTCGCCCATGAAGGGTTCCGTACCAGCAAGTAACAAACATCATATAAAAGTTCTTGTAGTTCGTTGTAATTTTCATCGATGTTTTTATACTAGTGTATTGATTGGATGAAAGGTATATTGCGTGTTACAATTTATGACGTATTAAAAAAAAACTACTCACTAGATCTCGTTCAAACCAATTTTCGTTGGTAGTTTACATGGTAATGTACAACATATATTTTTTTTAGTTTTATCACTCTCTTATTTTAGAAGTTACAGGCGGGGGGGGACACATTTTTCCACTTTGGAAGTGTCTCTCGCGCAAACTATTCAGTTTAGAAAAAAATTGTATCAGAAACCTCAACATCATTTTTGAAGACCTATGCATAGATACCCCTGCTGAAAAAAAAAATTTTGAGTTTCAGTTCCAAGTATGGGGACCCCCAAAATGTATTGTTTTTTTTCTATTTCTATATAAAAATCTTAATGCGGTTTACAGAATTCATCGACTGACCAAATTTCAACAGTATAGCTCTTATAGTTTCGGAAATAATTGGCTGTGACATACGGACGGACAGACATACAGACAGACAGACAGACAGACTTGACAAATCTATAAGGGTTTCGTTTTTTTCCATTTGGCTACGGAACCCTAAAAATGATATTATGATACTCTACTGTATTTACTTTAATGAATCTTTGAAATATCAAATAATATTTTGGGCTTCAATTAAAATTTAAGGGATCAAAGAAATAGAAGACTCAAAGCACCTATTCGTTCATGCCTCGACAGTTAGAAAACAATCTTGGTTTGTTTTGAACCATTGACGACATTTGGAAGCTTGCCTAATCGATCAACATACATCAACTCTTTAAAAAAACCATTGAATATATTTCTGGTAAACTAAAATATGAGACTTCATATCATACTTCACACGATTACAATTTTCAAAACACTAGTTTCTTTTATTAAATCATGTAAATGAAATAAATGATTAGAGTTATTTAATGAGATTAAAGGTTTGGATTCTAGTTGTAGTGAGCTTGCCAACACTCCTCAGTCAATCGCTATCAAAAAAAATGTTGTAGTTCAAAATATATATATTCAGACTATATGTATAAAAACTATTGATAAAATTTATATAACCTATATCGTCATCATCATCATCTCCCATTGCACACCACTTTGATCGATTTTGGGCTTCTCGCGTCCCGTTCCTGCCAGGCATCTTGCGCAATCAGTCACTAAGCCTGGCCTATATCGCAAGAGCCAAATCAATGTTACAAATCCATAGATACCTCATTTATAAAAAAAAAACAACTTCTAAGAAAAGCCAAAATCGCAACAGGTATGCCTATGATATTTGAGGAGTTCCCTCGATATCTCCAGGAACCTATCATCAGACATATATTATGAGACCACAGGGAAGCACCAGCTTTCAAAAAAAAAGAATTAGAAAGTTCCGAGATAACAAACATTTAAAAAAAACAGTCGAATTGAGAATCTACACCTTAGTAGGTTAAAAGACAGTTTAGTTTAGACAGTATGGCGAAACATGCAAACATACATACCCCTTATTTTTGGCTTCGCCATAGGGTATTGCCCTCTCATCTTATCTACCTTTCCTGCAATAAACCCCCAATTGTGCCATCTATATCCTAACGACCTAAACGTACCCGCTTAATGTCAAAAGTTTCTATCACGAGATTAAGAATAAATTTTGGCAAATTATAGCCGTTAAGTACCTCTCTACCCTATAAGTAAACACAAAATTGAGTTTTTTTCTTTGTTTAACCATTTTTATAATCAATAGACAGTGGAAGTGGATTCAATTTTTATTATGGAAAGATTGACATTGAAAATTGTCAGCGCTATGACAATTAAAGCTTCGTTTACTATTTTAAAGATAGTTCAATTTATATATATTAAATCCAATTTTTATAACGTCATCTCCTCAGACGCAGACAGTACACATTGAGACATTTACCCACTGAAACAGAAACATATTTACATATAGGTATATTTTAATTATTTACCAGATTTCCTTTCATTTATTTTCTTAAGAAACCAATTCCATAGCAACACATTTACCTCTTTTAAGGTAAACAGTTTATACAGATGCCCAAAAAAGAAAGTTAGAAATTGCAAAATAATATTTGAACGTTGAAGCGAAGTCACGTTGTCGGGCGAGTGTTTTAGCGTGGTAACAGCTAATCACCAAGGTCCTCGCTTATCATTTACAAAATTAAATTACGGAAATAATAGAATTGTTGTTGCGAAACTCAAGGACGTACAATTCATGTTATCAGCGAGTTACCGAACACATGTGCTCTTCTGTTTATTGATGACGACGCCTTTATTATATAATTAACATATGTCGCATTCTGGAGTTGGTAGATTTGTTGTTATACTTAGAGTACAATAATTCAAAGCTACATTTTCTTCTTCCTAGCCTTATTCCCAATATTATTTGGGGTCGGCTACTAGTTCAGCCGGTTATAACAGAATATCAGTTTTTCCACGGAGCGACTGGCATCGGACCTCTGCAACCCTAACGGAGAACTGAAATTCGAAGGTTGAACTAGTTGTCAGTAAATTTGAGGGCACTAATTTCCCAATAGCGATTGCCATAGATGTTCATGACAACCGTGACCGACGGCTTTACGTGCTCTCATAGGCACGGGCGTAAATCACCGCCAAGCTACATAAGATTATTTATAACAATCAGGGAGAAAATACTGTAGAATATGGGCGACTCTTTGACAATAAGTAAAGTGGTTGTTCTAAGAATCTTATTCTTAGTACTCTAAAGATTTACCTATGTTTTTTTTTGTAGTATAAAGATTAAATATCTTTCATTTGGTTAAGACTGGCTTACTGTTGGATTTCTACGTAATTTTTTTCATTTACTTCAAGTCAAGGAATACTTAGCGAAGGAAATCTGGATTATCACTCAACATTTTTCATGTTGTTTTCAAGAATAGGATTATAATACCTTTTAACTTATAAATTTTAATAGTAAAATGCTATTAGAGCTAGATCACGTTTTCGCATGATCAAGACAAACATGATGCATGATGGCTTAAAATCCATTAATTTTAGTATCGATATGTCTAGCAGAAGTATTGTCAACAAATTGTAGATGCATTTTCTATATTATAACTTACTGAGTGTTATAAAAGTTGTTTTGGTTTAGTCATACATACAATCGCCTACAAAATATCCTCGAAGTCAGCAGTCAGCAAAATCTCATAAAACACCACTATATTAAATTAAAAATATAAGTAAGAATACAACATTTATTATGGATTAGATAGTTTTCGGGAAATTCATGGTCTATCTGGTATGGTAACTCGAACTGAATTTTGCCTCACAGAATGAACTTATGTTTTTCTAAAGTAATTTTTCTTAGAGATCTGACGTGCTATTAATGCTGTAATTGGTAATTTAACAACAATCATCATTGTGACATTTCATCATTAAAAAGTTGTAACTAACTCAAATACTTCATCACAAAGCAAGTCAAGTCTCTATATATTTACAAGGCATCCTTTTTTATCAGTTTTTTTATGATGTCTATATTTACGTCAAGAATTCTAATCATGATACTCATGACCTAGAACAAGGAAGTTTGCAAATATTCGTTAATTGATATATTGAAGCGATAAATAATATTGATATGTTATTACTTTGCATTGACACGTTTAAGTGTAGATACGAAGTGTAATAAATGAATATTATTATAATAACATGTAATAATAGTTTACTGTTGTCTAAAGAGCTATATAAAAATTGCCGAAAGTTGTTAACGAGACCCAAAATAGGTTATTTAGTTAATAAGTCGTAATACTATAAGCATACTTCACTCGAATAAAAAAAACGGGTCGAAGACAGTCCTTTTATGCCTCTACTTTAGTATCTGCATAAACAAATTCGTCAAAAGTTGATATTAGCCAGAACAAACCCTAGCCAGTACATTTTTTTTGGACTCGAATGGATAGGAACACACTAAAAGCAAAACAGAGCTTCTTGAAAAGTAGTGAACGATGATAGGACGATAGTGATGGACGATAGTCCCTCTAACATAAACGGTCTACATAAAGTAGTCAAAGATGAGTGCTAAACTAAAACAGTTAGTTTGCCATTATAATTTAGGTCAATCGGTCACGTAACACCTGTCAGCAATGCTAATTATCAACCAGCGACGTGTTTGTCATTGGTCAATACTTCCTTGTTGGTTTAAATCACATTTAGCCGCATATCGCTCCCTGTTCCAAATTAGGAATACGATTATAGTGTCAGAAACCGCAAAATAACATATTTACTTGCTGTGGAACTTGTGGGCTAACTTTGTTTTTACTGAAATGTAATGCACATAAAATATTTCGCAAATAAATTATAACTAATCTTGCTTCACAGAATGACCTACACTAAATATACTGACTCCCATCTTTGACGCCCCAAAGGCTTAATAGATAGACATACTTAATGTTAAAGACAAATGAAACAAATTGATTAAACGCTAAAGATTTTCACACAAACATGCACACTAAAGCAATTAGTTTTATGAAACTAAAAGATTGTAGAGAAATTAATGAAATTATTTTTCTGCTTCACAGGACTCAAAAATTGACAAGCATCAATCACAGTCAGAAGAATCTGAACAATCGTCAGACAACGATAGTAATGATGAGGATGACAGTGACAACCGACCAGAAATGGACGTGAATATCAAAGAGGAACCAGCCGCAGATACTTATGCTAAAGATAAAAGGAAACCTGTTAAACGGACCAGATTGATTAAAGCATTGCCCCGTCCTTCGAAACCTCTGCTAAAAAGACGAATAGTTAAAGAAAAAGATAATTCTAGCATAACTAGTCTTGACAGTAGGCTTCTAGAAACTCTAAAGTTACTAAGAAAATCTGATTTATCGAAAAAGAAAGATGAATGTGACAGTTTTGGAGAGTACATCGCTGTATCATTAAGGAAACACGATCAAAGGACACAGAGTATGATAAAGCAAGCTATAAACAATATACTGTTTGAGCAAGAAATGAAGAAATATAGCACAGGACAGTACACCGTCGTGCTCTCAGGTATTGATGAAAACCCGTTAATTATAGGCGATGATAAATAAAGACTGCGGTTTTGAAATTGTTTGTGCAAAAGACTGAGTCATTCTCTTCTAAGAGAATTTTATTTCTAAGTCTTAAAGGAAAACATAATTAAGTAAGCAACAAGTATAATATGTACATAATTGTAACGAGCAAAACAAAATTATGTATAAACAACCGTTTCTGTATTTAAAAAAATAAGGAAAAAGTTATTTTTCATTTCAAAAAAGTGTTTAAAAAAACTACTTTGCATTATAATTGTGTAGTTAATTGTTCAGCTCTCTTTTTTTATTTACATTTTTTGTTATCACTATTCCACTGTTAAGTTTCAATGCAAAATGTGTAATTTTAAGTGAAGTTTGTGTCGTCATAGTTCTATATTTTTTCAACAATTACACTTTTCCCTTTACACTTACATTGTTTATTTTAATTGTTCTATTATGATATTCCACAAAGATGGAGGAAAATGGTATTGCTATTGATTCAATATTGCGTGGCTGTGTATTTACTACTTAGCTAGTTTTTAATATATTTTGTCAGAGTTATAATAAACAAAGAGAATAAAAATGTATTTGATTTAGCCAGACTACTCGTATATTTCGTTATTTTATTGTCAAAATATTGATAGTGATGAAAAGTCTTTTGAATTAAACCTCGGCAAGACTGCCAATATCTAAAATTACTTATAAAATAACATAGAATATTACAGTATAAGGTCTTTGGTAATTTAGAAGACGTTTCTTCATTAAAAGTCTTCGAACTGAAACGTCAATCGTCGTTTTAATGAAACACTGAATATTAAAGGTGCAAATATAATAAAATTTAAATACGAATATTTATAAATGCTACAAAAGTTAATTATTCTATAAGGATCAGTGGGTGGGACCATGGGATATCACATAAAAGTTGGATGAGAAATATGACTATGATGCTCACTGAAGAGAGTTATGGAATATGGTTGTCCATATATTAGTCCTTTTATGCATCACTATGTCTAGTGGACGTCTCTTATGTGTGACCCTGCCATACTCGTAGCGAATGCAGACAGTGCAGTCTGTTGACCCACACTACGGCGGCTAAATTAGATGCTTTTGCATTTTTGGGGCTCCGGTCTCACACTCACAAACTAACCACTACAGCACAAATGCTGTCAGTTTAGGTTGATCTTCTGTGAGAGGGTGGTACCGCGCCGGTCATGTGAAAAAGATAATGTTTGATACATTGACCGCCATGGTATGGGTCACCATACTACATCGCCTACCCTCACAATGAGCATGGTGACCCCTACTATTGGATTCTACTCATGCTTTCCATCAGGCAGAGTACAGTCACTTTGATAGGATTAAATATAAAAAAATGTTATTCTGCTTAGTTTGCTCTGTAGTTTTCAGTTTCAATACCCTTAAGGTATTGTAGGAGGTATTCATTTAATGATGAATAGGGGTGGTCATACTTAATACACGGTAAAATACTCAGTAATAAAGGTAAAAAAAACTGTAGTTAAATACGCATTAAGTAGATACATAAATCTTATCATTAATGCTAACCATATTGTAATCAATACTCATGTGCCTCAGTGATATCGTCAAATACAATTTCTATTAATTCTATTTTTATTATTCTTCTTCCTAATATATTCCGGTGTGCTCGTCTGTGCTTAACTGCAGTATAGATAACCTGTTAGTTTATCTCAACCTTCAATTAGTTACCCAGACATTAGCTTACATAATATCTCATGCTAGTTCATAATTATACGATGTCTACACCCCTGCCATTAGCCCTTATTCATCAAAAACAATTAACTAAATACAATAGTAAAACCCGTTGTATAGTTTCACGAACATAATTATTCTAATGAAAATCAATAAAAAATAACATTAGCCAGGTATCTTTGAATGCGTTGAAACAACTGCATTTTGTTCCAAGACGTTTTTTCTCCTTTATTTTTTACAAGCATCAATCAATTATTTAGAACAAGCTGTCTACGTGCCGAGACACACGATCTACTCAACAGACATGTATTACGAATCTTTTGTGACTAAGCACTTCCATATTATTCTCACTTGCATTAGTTCCATTGCAGTTTTGACTCAAGAATTTTAAAACTCTTTCTAACTAAAACATTCGTGTAATAGTCCTTTGTCTATCATTACGATTAACTATTTTAATATTGGTCCCGACTATCTGTTGCAGCTCTAGTAATTTCTATATCGATGTTATCTCTTGCATTGTATTCATTGCAACTTTAGAAGCCAGATTATTTGTGCGTTCTAGAAGGTGAGAAGCAATGTGTGTTACATTAATAAATCGTAAATTGTTTTTTTCCGATGCGTACTTGGTACCGCACATCACGCCACCTTCGTCACAAGGTGCTTATGTATGTGTGCTCGCGTGCAGTGTACCGATGCATTTGCATTTAATTGTAGTGCCTTATAAGAACATTTTTACTTGTTGTATTATTCAACCCAATTGTTAATGTGTATCTCGTTTCTGGTAATTTTGCCATTTTCATTATGAGACTGTGTCGAGTGTGGACTTTGATATTTTGAAGTTGATTATTTATGATTGTTTTTGTCAGTTTAGACTCGACGACTTAAGTTATTCATTAATTAATTATACAACTTTGTAATACTTAACCCCTTTTTAATTTAGTTGGATGATTCATGAAGATTTGTTGGGTCGTGACCAGTCGTATGTTGTTTGGAGTTTTAGAATAAGTAACAATGATTGTGAGTATGTTCATGCCAAGTGGGTGTGTCTAGATCGGACGACCTGCGCGTCACTGTTAAATCGGTACTGGTATTAGTTTGTAAAAACAAAAGCTATTTGCGATGTCGATTATTATAGAATTGTTTTTTCAAATGCAATTGGCGCAATATCTGAAACATAACCTCTAAATAAACTGCCGATGTTTTTATATCCACTTATTGATTGATTGGTTTCAGTAAATTCATTGATGGTTATGTTCTTCTAAGTTAATCTTTTATGAATTAGTTAATTATGTGAGCTAAACAATGTCAAATACGATTTTAATTATATAACCTTTATAAAGTGATAAGGAAATTACTAACTAGTGCATAAGTATTTCATTACACTTAGTTACATTTAGGATACAATATAATTGAAAATAATTAGTTCTCAACAATTCTAAAGTCATTGCTATCAGGCAACAAAACTAGCCATGTTTTTGGAGTCTTACACAGTTCCCAAAAAGAGCCCATCCTAGAAGTTCTTAACCAGAAATATTGACCTAAACCTTTAACATATTATCAGAAGTTGTAGCTCCTTTAATATCAGATATAATATTCTTTATTGAAAAGTTATTCTTAAGCCACGACCGATTCTAACCCGATTCTTCACCGAACAGAAAATAAGAATGGGTGCTTATTATTCAATGATATTACTACTCGACTCTCTCAAATAATAGTTGGTGTGCTTATTCCTTGGAAAGGAAACAAGTAAGAATAACTGAAAACAATTATATAGTATAAAGTATTCCAACAGGTAGTATAATTCACGACCGTATCTCGAGGAACACGTTATTGGGCAGTCAGTGCCCTCAAATATACTGACAACTAGTTCAACCTTCGAATTTTAGGATTATTCCAACAGGATCCAGATGTGACGAATACGATGTAGAGTACCAGTCACTCATCGAGAAATCGGCATTCGGCAAGATACCTGGTCATGGCTTTACACGTACAATGATCTTTTTGCTACCTTATAATTAAATTTAGAAATTTATTGTCTATTCTCCTACTTCATTTCGGCCATTGGTGTTCAAACAATATGTAATTATGTAACCCGAATACAATGATTCACGCTGAAGAGTGGTTTGTTCAGTCTGTTGGGCCGTGACCTTCTGAATGGTTAATAGCATCTGTCATTATTGTATGAAAATAACAATGGCTATGTAAATATAGTTCGACAAAAGGAACACCTCGAAGTGTTGTAAACAGTCATTTAATTAAATACAAAAAAATTCATTATGAAGTTTGTAATTTTTTTCTACCAGTTCTATTAGGGACCAGTACCTGAGCAATGATGCGGAGGAGTTTATTGACGTTTGTATACAAATGTTTTTGAAATAAATCACTGTAATAAATTGTTTTATTTTCACACATATACATTTATATAACCAAAATTTTTCCTTATTAGCATGTTGTTGGTTCGTTATCACATCCGATTTGTGTGGCAAGTTTTTTTTATATAGAGGTTTTAAAAATAGATGTTGGCCGATTCTCGCCGTTTCGAAGGAGTATGGGAACGAACATTGTGACACGAGAATTTTATATATAAGAAGATAAATACACATCTTGTATATCGTTAAGCATGTTGCCTTGATTGAGCAGTTTTTCAGACCCGCATAGTTATTTGAAACATTGATTTACGATACCAGTCGAAGAAAAATTGCATCATCAAATCGACACCAGCAACTTATACTACACTAACTCAAAAACCGTAATTTATTGAAGGAAAAAACGTGAAAACTTATACATTATGTAATTGAGATATTGGCTAAATATTCAATACCCCTAATAGTTGATTTATTCATTAGAATTTCCTAGATTTGTTTTTCTTTAATAATTTTCATCAATTAACCTAACCTACGGCACCAATGTTATACTCTCGTTAAGGTTGCAATTGTTATTCTTCTACTACGAGGCAAGAGTGACAAGCGGAAAAATTCGGAGTTTGGGTATAAATTGTATGTATTATAAAAATATGTATTTATATCAGTTGTCTAGTACCCATAGTACACGCTCTGCTAAGTGACTAGATGACGTTGTGTTAAAGATGTCCGAAATAGTTTTATTTGTAGGTAGTAGACCCACGCTGATATCAGCACGAATGGACTCGACCGGGGCAGTACCACCCTCACACAGAAGACCATCCTAATAATGACAGCATTCTTGCTGTCGTATTTCGTTGGTAAGTGTGACACCGGAGGTCCAATCATTCTGCATCATTCTCCCAGCCTCCGAAGGCCGGGAGAATGATGCAGAATTATCTAACCAGGCCGCCATGATATGGGAGCATTGTAACCCCTACTCCTGGAGTCTACTCATGCTTTCCATCAGGCAGAGTAGAGTCACTTTGGTGGGCTTATACATTATATAAAAAAAAATGTTATTGCCTTACCCTAGTTTGATCTTACTTTTCTAACAGTTATCTTAGGTAACAGAATCTCTTATGTAAGCAACGTAGACATAATTGGTATAATGTGTCGCCTTGCCGACAGGCTGAGGAGGGAAGCTGATGACAAGATTAAACACGTGCCAAATGAGACACTAATATACAATATTATCGGTCATTTTCCCGAGCTGACGTTTACACTTCCTTGTACAGTCAGACACAAAAAATTGTGCCATGTGTTTTATTAAAAAATATGCTACCTTCAAAAGGTATTAAAATTCAAAATATATTCCCCTAATTAAAGAATAATAATTAAACTGGTAAAAATCCTCTTGATGTAAGATGATGATCATGGCACACGTCTTTACCTTATGATACTCGAAAAAGACTTCAAACCATCACCTCTGCTTACTCTATTTTTTATATTTAAGCCTACGAAAGTGACTCTACTCTGCCTGATGGAAAGCATGACTGACTGCCTTCTTGGTCTAGTGGTTAGCGTATGCGACTGCTGATCAAGAGGTCACGGGTTCGATTCCCGGTCGGACCAGTTATATCAGTTGTTTAGTACATATTACAAGCTACTGCTTAGTTTGGGACTAGATGATTTTGTGTGTCAGATGTCTGAAATATTAATTTATTACTTATATTGGGCCTCCGGTCTCACACTCTCCAATAAAATAAGACAACACATATGCTCTCATTCGTTACGTTGAACTTACCAGGTCAAATAAACTTAGGATGATATTGACTTAGTATGTAAAGATTCTTTTTATACACCGTAGATTTTACATATTATTTTCTTAATCAAGGCCATCGGTGAGCACATTGTCACTCGTTCCTCAACCTGCATGGTATGTGACTTGGCAGTGGCCAGTGACTTTCGACGGTGACTGTACACAGTGGGACGTGAGCTCGTGCCATATTGCGTCAGTTTCGTGACAAATTACTTGATGATGTTGCATCATGTCATTTATACAATTAATTTGTGCTTGTAATATAAGAAAACTATAGAATAAAATAATATAAGAAAAATTTAAAATCTATAACCCGTAAAGTGTGGTGACGGATTAAGAATACAAAGTGTCACCACCCCTATTCATTCCATGGGTGTCCTAAGAGGCGACTAAAGGAACAAAATAAGCAGCTAACATCACTGCCAAAAGAAGGAAAACTTGAAACAAACCCTTTACCAACCCGTCTGGCCAACGTGGTATAGTAGGCCAAAACCTCCTTTCAAAGGAGAGGCCTATGTCCAGCAGTGGACTGTTAAAGGCTGATGCTAATGATGATGAACCCGTAAAGAAAACCGTTGGTAAGCAATTTTCATTGCTCTATAACGAGTGAGTGAGGTGTCTCCACCTTGTCATAGTGAAGGGTTCAAAGGAAGCGTGGTAGTATTTAATTCTTTGGTATAAGTTGCAAGCGTCATAATCTATCAGGGCACAATCTGTTATTACAATTCTACTGGACCTGGCTTAGCAGTACATATCGGTTGTTCATTAATCAAACTATATACATGACTTATTTCATTGAAATCGGTTTAGCCGTGAAAGCCTTACATACAGACAGATGGACAGACGAACTTTTTTCTTATTAGTATGGGTTATGTAATAGTATTTTCACTTTCCACATAGTAAACTTTTTTATTAAGAATATGTAGTTTCAAAACAATTATCCATATAACTGTCAATAAATATACGATGTTCATGCCATTCTTATAAGAGAACCTCAAGTATAATTAGGTTTACATATATGAGACTGATCATAAAGTGACTTAAGTACATGTACATAAAGATACAATTACAAAAGGTACCCTAACAGACTTATGTCGTTATATTTGCCATAAGAACTTCACTTACCTCGTATACGAAGCAGACACTCTGTCGCCCGATCTAAATATATAACTGACAGTATTGCATCAACAGCTCAAAGTAAACTCAAATAAATCTTACGCCTCTTCAAATAAGGTTGATTTTTATAAATATGGTACGCAAACACTGAAAACATATACATTACAAATCTCAACCATGTTTTCAAGCGTTCAAGGTGTATATTTAAATATATGTATTTGCATGTAAGGTGTGACCTTCAGTTATCAGTAGCAGTCGTCAGTGCTTGTTTTCACTCGGTCTATGTTGTTATCAGGAAAATGGTCTTAGGTAACGCTTAATCTGTCGATAAGGACAGCCGTTGATATGAATGATTGAATGTTTCAAACGACTGCAATGTATAGGAAAAGATGTCTTTATTGAATTTCATTAAAAACTAGCTGAGCCCCGCGGTGTTACCCGCGTTGTTATTGTTACCGCGGGCAACGCCGAGGGGCGAAGCTAGTCTAAAGTAGCCTAAGTTACTTACTATATGCATTTAGAAAAGCGGTTATTTAAAAAGCGGTTATTTAAGTATTACAAGCAGACCTCCAATTTTATTTATGTATAGATGTGAGGACTGAATAAGCATTGACTTATTATTTTATTAATTTCATTTATCGGAATACGAGCAGGCGGCTTCACCTACGTGTTGTTCTGATGTATAACTTCGATTGCCTTTTTCGCCCCCTGAGGGGTGAAAATTCATAAATTCCTCTCATCTGTTCCTCAAGGAATACACATGCCAAATAGCAGCCCAGTAGTTCCGGTTGTGCGTTGTATTTTAGTTAAATTAAAAATTAAGTCAGAACTAAAAAAATGGTTTTTATATAACATTTCCACATATTATATTTCCTTGTATGAATGTACAAATCTTTCCATATTTCATAATAACAATTTTATTTATTTCTATTATAACTTATTGCAGATGTTGTACAAAGGTGGCATTAATGCCATGAAGCAGACAAGCATAGTTTTTATTTTAAAAATTATGTACCAATTTGCTATATAAATAATAACATCCAAGAACATTATTTTTTTAAAAGAGTAGAAAACTTATGGAGCTGTTTGCCGATTCTTCTCTGTAGGAATAACATTTTCTTTTTTCTTCTTTTCATTCAATCATCATCATTCTTCTTTTTAGTTTCTATTTCTTATTTCTTTTTCACATATTCTCTTTAACATTTATAATATTTTTTTAAATTTTTGTTGATTTTATGTTGAGTTAAATCGGTATTTGCATTTCCTTTTATAAGATAACTTATCAATGATAACTCAAGACATTGTAATATCTATCGTTTTATTTAAGCTATGCCATTCTAGATACGTCTAGAAATAAACTCATATCTGCTTCATGTCTTGACACTTGAGTGCTTTTGTCTGGTGCACTAGTCTTGATACTTGAGACGATATGAAGGGCATACTAGAATATGATAATTTGAAACCTGAACAAGCCTACAAGAGGACTCTATTCAAAGATATTTGCAAGAAATAAGTGTGTACATTATATGTACAATGTAGCCTGTGCAGCTTTCTAAAGAGTGAATTGCTTACCTCTTCGACTAAATTGGTCCTCATTTGAATATACTATAGTTCAGTACCTATCACCTCTGGATCTTATTTTTATCGCCATTAAAAGTCACCAACAAAGTTAATGCATTATTTCTCAGTTTGTTTTTGATCGTTTTGTTAAAGTATTCGCTTTCTGATATTAACTGCGTAAAAGACTTTACTCAGCCTAATGGAAAGCATGAGCATAAACCAGGAGTGGTGGTCAATGGCCTCACGGTGGACAGTACAGCATGGTGACCCACACTATGGCGAGCTAGTAAGATGATTTTGCATGCCCATGCTTGAACTCTCTACCTGCACAGTAGAGAGTTCCAAATTTTAATAACTCAATACAGAAAGGAAGAGTTGAACCGTTTAGTCCTAGAGTGTACGTCAATTACGCTGAAGCAATGGCTTTCAAGGTCAGCACGAGTGGTCTTATAGAAAAATTGGCTTCTGTTGTGCCTTTGGCATTTCTTTTTTCAACTTTTTACATTATTTTCTACTTGATCTTTGGATAACTCAGCTCCATCATTTTCGTTATCTAGAAGGTCTCTTGTTAGGAAGTAATGGATAATATCAGACCTTGTGTGACATTACCATTACGTAACCGCTTATCGGAATAAGCTGGCTGAAATTTTGCAAATATATCAATAAGGAAATGAACAGCTGCTATATCCAATATGATATTTTCATAAACAAATGTGAGAAGATACAGGATTTGACGTCATTGGTGCGTAAATAGCACTTTGTTGGCCAGTAAGTGCTATTAAATTGCGAAGTGTCAAAGTTAGTGTTTTTACGAGTGCAGAGAATGTGAGAGGGTAAGATCAAAAACATCTGAAGACACAGTAAACAACATGTGTTTTTGGATATTTTTGGATGGAGGTTGGACAGACGTCATGCACACACCACTGTTATGAAAATAATGAGCTTTCTCTATTGTAAACTTTATGCTGAGAGATTCAAAGTTGGTTATGCTTTGTTATCTTTTGTAAAGTTGTTGCAATTTGGAAATTAATTGTCATGATATAATTCATACGGTGTCTACTGAAGTCAATTTGAGAAAAAGTATTCGGGAAACAAAATTGAAGTGCTTAAGTTATTTTTTTCGACTACTCCATCGTGTTGGATTCCATTGTTTAGGCAGGGCTTTTAACAATATTATTCATAGAGCAAGAGCCCAGAGCCGCCAGACCTACGTCATTAGTGCAAAGCTGAAATTTTCAGGATTATTAGTACAATGTCTTGTTAGGATGTATGCGTACCCATTAGCTTGAAAGCGGGGCCGTTTCTGAGATAGCGCGAAGTAAAGATGGATAAAAACCTTACTTACCTACGTTAAAGGTGCAAAGCTAGTATTTACATATTTTTTCAAGAATATTATTTAAAATTAAAATTCATAACTGCCAGACACTTTCCGTGGGCCATTACTTCTGCCAGACGTCTTGAAAGTTGTGAAAATTTTTGGTAAACTACGTTATAGTAGCAAACCTAAATATTGTTTATAATTATTATCTAAGGTACTATTTTAAGACACTTTGTATGCGGCCAGACCAATCCGAAGGGCCAATCATCCCCCCAGACACCTTTAAATATTTGTTGTAATTAGGAAGCTGGGTATATCATCTTTGGTATTATTTCAAGAATATGATTTCGTTCGTACAATACCTAATTCGTTTTCAAGTGACTCGCTCACAAATTGCCAAGTTATTGTACTGGAATATAATATATAATTTTTTTATTAAATGAAATTTGTGAATGTCTGAACATTTAAAAAAATATTTAAAAAAAGTTTTAAAAACAACAAACACGCTAATAAACTAAAAATAGAAAATGATTTGAATGTAAAAAGCGTAGGGCGACGTTATTGAATTATTGTCAGAAAGCACCCCACGTTTTGTTACATTAATATTATTTGCTACTTTATAGGTTAAAAGCGTGTTTGTTTAGGTTTTTAAAACTATTCTGTTAGAAAAATACTAATTTGTTTAAATGTCTTTTTTTTTATATTTGTGTATTGTCATCGGTCCCCGATAAATCTACAAAGTTTGAACGAAATCTGGCCG
Source organism: Phragmatobia fuliginosa (assembly GCA_932526445.1). Classification (NCBI taxonomy): domain Eukaryota; kingdom Metazoa; phylum Arthropoda; class Insecta; order Lepidoptera; family Erebidae; genus Phragmatobia; species Phragmatobia fuliginosa. The sequence continues at coordinate 20,350,986 of OW052073.1, read as the reverse complement.
TTTAAAGTGGGTCCAAATCGCACCCAAAGGAGTTGGTTACAAACAAACAAACATACAGGTGAAGCTAATAAAAAGAAGCGCTCATAGCCGAGTGGCCTTAGGTGATTGGAAACAATCACCGAGGGTAAGCAACTACGGCGCGGTCGGACCTAGATGGGTGACCGTATGTGGCATGATATGTTATGAGCGTTTCCGTGATTCGGAGGTCACGTTAAGCAGTCGGTCCCGGTTGTTGTCATAAGGTAACAGTCGTGAAGCTTAGCTGGAGGCCTTCGGGCGGCTTAAAAACATCCAACGGTAAGATTACGTAGCCACAACGTGTCTTGCCAGTCCCCAACCCGCACTCGGCCAGCGTGGGGACGTATGGCCTTAACCCTCTCTTGAGAGGAGACCCGAGCCCAGCAGTGGGACGTTATGGGTTGTTGATGATAATAAAAAGCTTATAAAAACCATTTAATATTTTACAATTCTATTCTTGAAATAATACCAAAGATGATATACCTCAGCTTCCTAATTACAACAAATATTTAAAGGTGTCTGGGGGGATGATTGGCCCTTCGGATTGGTCTGGCCGCATACAAAGGGTCTTAAAATAGTACCTTAGATAATAATTATGTATAAAATTTAGGTTTGCTACAATAACGTAGTTTACCAAAAATTTTCACAACTTTCAAGACGTCTGGCAGAAGTAATGGCCCACGGAAAGTGTCTGGCAGTAATGAATTTTAATTTTATATAATATTCTTGAAAAAATATGTAAATACTAGCTTTGCACCTTTAACGTAGGTAAGTAAGGTTTTTATCCATCTTTACTTCGCGCTATCTCAGAAACGGCCCCGCTTTCAAGCTAATGGGTACGCATACATCTTAACAAGACATTGTACTAATAATCCTGAAAATTTCAGCTTTGCACTAATGACGTAGGTCTGGCGGCTCTGGGCTCTTGGTCCATCAGTTTCACAACCGTCTCTCAAATTGTAAAAAACTAGCAAATGACCGCGACTCTGCCCGCGTGTGTTTCTTTCCTCAAAATATTCCAGTGCCAAATTCCTTAGCAGTGTTAGTGGAGCGGTTTAGCCTGAAGCCGTTTAGTTTAAAAACATAACAGACAGACAGGTAGTTGCTTGCGAATTTATAATGTTACTAGCTTTAGCCCCCGGCGCTGTCCGCCAATCGGTTATTACGAAAAAAAGTAACTTAAGTTCTTCCTCAAGAATCAAAGTACCTCCATGCCACGTTTAATTAAAATCGCTGCAGCGTTTTAACCGTGAAAGCGTAACATACAGACCAACTCATAAACAGACAGACAAGAGTTACTTTCGAATTAATATTAATTTAGAAGTATGTATTATAAATGTTTCTTCATTTATTTATCATTGCAAAGATAGTTCGTTAAAATACTTTTCTCCTTGACATTTAAGGCAACGATAAAAACATATGGACTACAAGACGTATTGTTAGGTAATACACAAACTGATACCTACTTCTGACAAAAAGTCCGTGTACTTAAACATTTATGATTCACAAATTAATCGTAAAGATAACAATTCTTCTCAAAAATATTTAGTTTAGTGACGTAGGCGCGTTACATCCGTAAACATAACAAACTCATGATAACCGAGATAAACTGATAACTGATAATGTGTTTTGTTGTTGTGTCATGGTAGTCAACATTTTCTTGTCAAACACATATTTGTTTTACTGAGAAAATTTATTTTGATAAATGGTTTTTTTAGTTCGGAAGGTGTAATTACTCCTCGAAGTACTGCGAATCTTGTACCATAGACATAAACAGACAAACATACGAGAGCTGCATCCAGCAATCCAGCAAATAGATTGTGAAGTAAAAGCAGTACACACTTTAACAGTGTATTAAAGACTGGTTGGAGAGGCATAGTGATTGTCTTTCCTAGAAGAAAGAAGATTTCAACAGCCATTTAATTCGTTGATTCGAAATTGTTTCGATAGCGCAGATCTACTATAGTCGTTATTCTCCTTTTACTGTGTAAAGTAAAATTTGAACCAATATTAGCCTCAGAGCTTGTATAATAGGTACTAAACAACTGATATAAATACATAAACATACTTTTTTTTTTGTAAATTCATACATATTGTACATAGAAAACACCCAGACTCCGAAATAAATATTTATGGATCTCACAAATATTTGGTCCGATCCGAGAATCTAACCGGAGACCTCTTGCTCAGCAGTATCATACGCTAACCACTAGTTCAACAAGGCAGTATCTATATAGTATCTAGATAGAGAGAAATAAATGGAGAGTAAATATAAATATACATATATAGACAGCGTGGAGAGTTATCATCGGTCAAAAATAAATGTCAAACAATTGGCTGCACGGTTGGCCTAGTGGCTTAAGCGGTCGCCACGCCGCTTCCTACTGCCTAAGTGTCGTGGGTTCAAATCCCACGTAGGACAACACTTTGTGTGATTCACAATTTGTTGTTCTGAGTCTGGGTGTGCTTTGTGTCCGTTTCATGTATGTTTGTAAAGTCCCCCGCGACACAGGAATTTATATTCCTAATGCGGGAGTTGTCTTTTTAAAAAAAAAAAAAAAAAAAAAAAAAAAAAAAAAAAAAAAAAAAAAAAAAGGTAAAAGTTCCGAATACACATTAATAGCGTTAATCCCCATAGGTACTAATAATTTCTTTGAACTGAAATTTCCACGAATCATATCCAATTAAGTACGAAATGATGCATCTCTAGAATTTTCTTAATTAAGAGATAGCATGAGCGATCACTGAACTTTACCGAGAAGCAGTGTTATCTAACTTACTTAATAGATAAAAAATGTGTCATAAAATATCTTTGTTCACAAAAGTGTTCAGTTTTCAGTGAATATTTTCCTCAACACGGCACTGAACGCCGCTGGTTCGTGGAAGCTCTCGCGTGATGGAAAAAAAACTAATTACAGCGTTTAAATGCGTACGTGAGGATCGGCACAGCGCTGCTTACACGCTTGCTGCTATTTATTATGATGAAAGAATGCAATTTTTTGCGTTTTTTATAAAAGATAAATGTTTTACTTTATAATAACTATATCTAGTTAGTAACATGTATTTCGAACTCTTTCTAACATTACCAAAAACGTTTTAATGACTTTAGTTATTTAAGTGATTTCCTCTTCTAGAAACAAAAGTTCCTAAAACAAAATAATTTAAATGTATATTAAATTCATGTGCTAATATTAAGCAACCTGTTCACTTGACCAAAGTCTGGAAAATACTGAGAAGTAGGTGTAGGAAATACGCTTTGGAAATTATTTATTATTGGGTATAAATTCATATAAAGGTTTATTAGTTAAGGTAACTACAGGAAAAGTATTTGAATGATACTATTAGTGTGTAAAGTGTTAGCAATAAATAGTCTACGAAGTTTAGGTTCACATTCCTGAAACTCGAACGAACTGAAACCACAGAAACCTTCTAACCTCATACAGGAAGTATTTAATAACTAATAATAGTAGTACTAGGGGTTCATTGTGGGCAGGTAATAGTCACATTCAGTTAAATATACAATTAGATAATACATTACAAATAGTCTAGAATATTCAACATGAAGGTCTAGAAAGATACCCAATTTGCCTTCAAGTCACGAATGTATGAAATGATTGATTACAGCAATAGAACATATAGAAAAATTTGAACAAAAATAATTTAGTTTAAACTTACACTATTTTAACGTTGAATGTCCATCTCTAAAGGAAAGTGTATGTAATATGTTCGTAGTAAACTAGGGTTGTCATCCTACATTTTAATCAAGGGATTTCAATCTAGAATTTACTAAAAAATACATAGAATAGTAGTATGTATCATTTTTCTAAAGAGCATACAAAGCACTCAAAACTGAGACCATGTCGATGAGATCCTGTACATCTTCCGTGTGATTTTTATTGCCATTGGAACACGAACATTAGCTAACGATAGTACTGAGAATAGTATACTTCTTGCAAGCTTTTACTTAGCTTCAGGCCTATGTCCAGCAGTGGACTGCGATGGGCTGATGATGATGATGATGATTTAGCTTCACCTGTCCCTTTGTCTATAAAGAAATCTTACAAGTTAAATTCGAACCACTTCCCGGATTGCGATTGAGATAAAAAATTTCAAGCATAAGAACATTACGTGATACTATAATATTTTTAATATGTTATTGACTATATACCTACATATTAACGTTACCTATTACACAAAGTTATCTGAACACTTTCGTGTATTTATAATGTAAAAGGGGTATATATAAAATACAATAGAACACTTACAAAATAAGGTTTGTTGTCCCTAAGAAAATGTAACAACGGTTCAGTTTAATTTGTATTATTATATATTATGATACCTATTATACCAGTTATTCACGTGAATACTGTATTATTTAATATATTAGATATTTTAAGTTTATATATTTTTGGAATATTATTTTTTTATCCAGAATATGTGATAACCCTATCGTACTAACTAACAATTCAGCGGTTGTCCCAGTGGTCGTACCTGTTCTGACATGTTCCAACTTGTCGCTCCAGACCCGTTTTATCGATAATGTCTTTTGAGGATGACCTTAGTATAACTGTTAGGTATACTTACTATACTTGAACTAAAAATAAAATAAATAAAGGAATTTTCACTTTTTTAAAGACAACTTCTTCGCAATAAGTTTATTCTGCTTCGTGACTTGGAAGGGAACTTCAGAAACATATAGGAAACGGACACAAAAAATACCAAATCCCAGAACAACAATTTGTGAACTATCCTTAGGAGTCAGTTTCACCAGTTGACCAACAGGCCTGGCAATATTAGCTAATAACAAAGTATCCCTATTACTTCGACAAGGCTCATATTAACCTACTAGCTTAGAGTTGCTAACCGTCATGTTTTCCCAGGACATGTCCTAGTTTTTGAAGTGCCCTGGGATGTCCTGAATAGTTTTTAAAGAACGTCCTGTGTTTTTTAAATAATTCGCGGTCCTCTTTTAAAATTGTATTCTTACGTTACGACCTCACGACTCGCAGTCGCAAGTTATCACGCTGCTGTGCCGTGCTGAAATTCAGGTAAAACCAGTTGAACTAGTAGCCGACCCCAAATAAACTTGGGAATAAGGCTAGGAAGAAATGATGAAAGTTTCATTTCACCATCGAGATATTATATACTACATTTCACCTATATTATTTACCTCCAAAAGCAGTTAATGAAATGCTGTTTACTTGAAATAACAAACATACGCTAAAAATATATTAATTTGAATAGATTATGCCATTTCCTACTTACCACTGTAGTATGAAATTATAATTATTTAAATGGTTCCCCAAATGGTGTCCTACAAAAGTGTAACCAACAAAAAATTTTTTTTCTTATAATTGAAAAAGTGACGGAGTGAGCGACAGACGGTCATTCCAACAAAGCCGGGTAAAAAGGGACCGGGGAAGGTTTTTTACTTTAATTTTGCACGCCGTGATTGTTGAAAATGGTTTTTGTTATTTGATATTTTATTTTTGGACTTATAAATTGCGGTAGATGTTGCTAATTTGAGCGTGTCAACACCTGACAGTACGAATAAATATATATGTATAAATAAGTTACTTGATATAATTGAAGTGAAATAAAACAGAAGAATTGGTTACACTTAATAAATATTTCGGACATCTTACACACAACGCCATCTAGTCCCAAACTGCTAGTGCTTGTATTAAGGGTACTAGACATCGGATATAAATACATAAACATACTTTTTGTGTAAATACATACATATTATACAAAGAAAACACCCAAACTTCGAACAAATATTTGCGGATCACACAAACATGTGGTCCGACCCGGGAATCGAACCCGAGACCACAGCTGTCGCAAACTGCTACCACTGTGCCACCGAGGCAGTTACTTCAACTCACCCTTGCCAAGTTGCAAATGTTTTTCGTTTTCTATTATAGATAGATAGATAGATAGATAACTCTTTATTTGCACACAAAAATTACAGATTTACAAAAGAAAAAGGAACACAATGATAAAATATTGAGTGTACAAAGGGCGGCCTTATTGCTGAAAGCAATTTCTTCCAGGCAACCTTAGGATGGATCAAATGCTGTAGGGAGAAAGTAGTAGTTGAATATACATTTTTGAAACATTTACAATTTTTACTTACATAAAATGCATACTTATTACAATAAATATACTTACATATACATGCACACATACATACATACATACTATACCAGTAAATATACATACTTAAATGAATAAAAATAGAAAAGAGAAACAGTTTCGTTTCACCCTCAATCGTGTCGGACTCAATTAAGGTGAATAAAACTCCTGTACCATTTTCTTGAATCTAGTTAATGTTTGCGCCTGCCTGATGTTAGGCGGCAGTGCATTCCATAAGCGCACAGCTTCAACGGTGAAAGATTGGTCATAAAATTTGGTGGAATGCAGTGGCATCTCCAGTTGTAAACTCACGGATGACCGCAGACATTTTTCATGTGTGTCATTAAGGAACTTAAATCGTTCTTTGAGGTAGAAAGGGGCATTAGGATTGAACAAAATGTTATAAAGGAAACTAAGGATATGAGTATTCCGGCGAGAGCGAATTGGAAGCCACTTGAGAAGTTGACGGAATTCAGAGACGTGATCGTATTTTCGTAAACCAAATACGAATCGTATACAGACATTTTGTAGTCGCTCAAGCTTATCGAGTTGGGCTTCAGTGAGATTCAGATAGCTGACATCGGCATAGTCGAGAATTGGGAGGAGAAGTGCTTGTGCAAGCGCAGCCCTAGTTGCAATTGGAAGGAAGTTGCGTAGTCTTCGAAGAGATCCGGCTGAAGCAAATATCCTACGACTGACCTCTTGCATCTGTGAACCCCAAGATAAAGTATTGTCTATGTAGATCCCTAAATTTTTCACACTAGTGCTGATCTCAAGAGTTGTGCCACCGAACTGAATTTGTGGCAGCTGAGTCCAGTTAACTTTTGAGATAAGTCTGTGGCTGCCAATAACACATACCTGTGTCTTTATAGGATTAATCTTAAGTCCATAGTTATAACTCCACTCGCCGATGCGTTGAAGGTCAGCATTAATTATGTTGAATGCATCCGATAACAAGTTAATCGGAGCTTGTGTATATATTTGTAAATCATCTGCATAAAGGTGGTAGAAGGAACTTAGTTGATTAGAGATTGAGTTTATAAAAACAGCGAAGAGTAAAGGAGATAGAACGCCACCCTGTGGTACACCAGCAGAAATGCTGCACCAAGAGGACATGGAGTCATCAATGCAAGTTCGTTGCCGGCGACCAGACAGGTAACTATGAAACCAATCAATTGTCCTTGGAGATATGTTAAGAGACCGTAGTATGCCAAGCAGAATGTGAAAATCCACAGTATTGAAGGCATTACTAAAATCAAGTAAGGTGAGTACTGTGATCTTTCCACTATCCATGCCTAGTCTGATGCTGTCTGTAATATGTACCAGTGCAGAAGTAGTGCTGTGTCCAGGACGAAATCCGGATTGGAAGGGATTCAGTAGAGAATTTTTGGAGAGGAAGTTAGACAGTTGAGAGTGGATGAGGCGTTCGAGTACTTTAGATAGAAAAGGTAAAATGGATATGGGCCGATAGTCAGAAAATGAAGAGGGTTTAGCTTTTTTTGGAAGAGGGATTACTTGGGCATCTTTCCATGCAGATGGAAAAACACCGCTTGTAACGGAGTGATTAAGGATATTGCATAAGATAAGTAGAATTTCGTCAAGGATAGGAATAATCATATTTCGGCTGATGCAGTCACTTCCCACTGCGTTGGATGAAATCGCCAGAATGGTCTTCCTAACATCACAAGCGGACAATTGATCAAAGACGAGAGGTGGATAGTTGGGAGTTGGGGTAGTAGAAATATATCTAAGAGTATTAGCTTTTGTACTGTCACTAATGTCAGACGAGGCAGAGAAATGTTTATTGAGTAAGTCAATTTTGAAATTTTTAGGAATAGGCTCTTGGCGAGACCTCCCGACTCCCAATGTTCTTAGAAATTTCCAGACTTTTGCTGGATCTCCGTTTTCTACGGAAGTGTGGATATGTTGGCGTTGTGCATTTCTACACATCTTATTGCAGAGATTTCTCAGGTACACATATTTTTCCAGGTTAGCATCGGTTGGTCGACGCTTGTATTTGCTTTTCGCTACACATTTCCTGGACATAATGCTGCGTATCTCGTCAGTAAGCCATGGAGCTGGTAGATGTTTAAGTTTTATAAATCGCAAGGGCGCGTGAACGTTATAAAGCTGTATCAAGTTATCTGTGAATATTTGGACTTTATCATTAACACACTGTGAATTTAACAAATTATTCCAGTTGATGTTTCGCGCATCCTCCTTAAGTCTTGCAAGATTCATCGCGCCAAAATTACGCTGCACAAGAATTCTCGGCTTTGCCTTGGGTGGGCGAATAGCATAAGAGAGAAATATCAAGTCATGATAAGAAAAAGCGTCAGCGGAATACTGGCCATGGCTGATGACATGATCAGTAGAAGAGACTAGGATAAGATCAAGAAGAGAGGGAGTGCAGTTGGGAAAGTGATGCGTAGCATCAAGTGATAAGAGTGATAGATTGTTACAGTCTACTATTCTGCGTAGTGAAGAAGAGCGATGGTCATTTTTCATCAAGCAAGTATTGAAGTCGCCCATTATTACTGTGTGGCTATAAGAGGGAGATAAGTTTTCTAGTAACTGTTCAAAAGAGGAAAAGTAATTATTACGTAACGAGGGGGAATAGTAAACACCAAGTAAAATCTTCGAATGGTTAACCTCTAGTTCCAGAAAGAGGTGCTCACCACCGTCCGGTGATGGGGGCTGTGACGACATATTTACAATGGTAAAGGGAATATGCTGACGCAGATATATGCCAACACCACCCCCACCACCAATCGCACGATCATTCCTTATCAGATTGAAACCAGGAAGAGTATATGGTGTGGAAGGTAGGCACGGTTTTAACCATGTCTCCGAAACTAAAATGGCGTGAATGTTTTTGCAATCAAAGGTCGCCAGCATATCAGGGAAATGAGCTGGAATACTCTGGGCATTGATATGGACTACATTAAAATTCCGCGGAGCATCAGAAAATTGGTACTGAAGATTCTCACGGAGTGAGGGTATACTAACATAACTAGAATCAAGACTGTTCAGCGAGTAAAAACTGTCATCGTCATTATTGTCCAAGTCAGACATAAAATTGACTCAAGAATATATAAATAAGCTAATAGAGCAATAATGTTCAACAAATAACAATAATAATATATAAATAGCAATAATAATAAATAAAACTTAAAATTTTTGATCCACCCGCCAGTCGTGTGTTTGACCTTTAGGAATCACTGGAAGATATGAACTAAAACAAATTAATAAAAAAGAAGACAAAACAAAACAAAAACCAAAAGAAGAAAATTATGTCACAAGCTTCTGGGCGAACCTCCCGTTCAAAAGCCTTTGTTTCAAACTTACAACTATGCGGTCTGGAACGCAATTTGACTTTTGACACTTCAACACTTGACAGCTATTTTTATTTTGAGATTTTGTACGGAGGTAAATCAACAAAATAATGTGTTGGGCCGGTTTAATGAGGAAGAACAGAATTGTTTTAATGATTCCATGTTCCATACCATAAAATGTTGGTGAGGAATATATATTTGGACTGATTCTCACGTGAAATTCACCCAGACAGTGTAACATTACATTAAATGTATGTAAAAGAACACCACATCGCAAACATTCATTTTTTTGAACCGGCAGCACCTCTCTTCGGTTTTGCAGCTTGAGTTTTGGTCACAGTTGGCTTTTCTGCAACCACTGGCCTTATCTGGTCGAGATCTGCCACACAAGTTATACGATGGCGTGAACCGTCGGGACCCATAACATAAACAGTACCTTCTTTGGTCCAACACTTTGTGATCCCGAATTCCTCACGTGCTGCCATGAAAGCCGAGTGTCGTGATCGGGTCAGGAACTCGGAGAGTGTCACACCAGTGCCCCTAAGTTTGGTCTTAGATGCCCAGACTCGGTCCCGCACTGCTACTGCCCTAAATTTTACGAGGATTGGTCGTGGTTTTTCAACCGTAGACTGTCGACCCATCCTGTGACAGCGGCTTATACCATCAGAAGTAAATGAGTCGAGACCTAACTTACTTGCTGCTACCTCTGCGACGACCCGGGATGTGTTTTCATCCTTCTCCTCTGCGACACCATGTATCAGGAGTATCTTGCGACGGCTACGGGTTTCCATGTTGTCCACCTCATTTGCAAGCACCTTCATCTGGCTTTGGAAGGACTTCAAGGTCTCTAAGATGAGTGTCTTAAATATAGCAAACTCCTCTGCGAGACCAGCCAGACTAGCAGCATTTGAGGCCTTCTTCAGGAGTTCTGCTTCAAAGTTTGCCATCCTCTTCACAAAACAATCCTGTAGTTCTTGTAGAGTGCTCATTGTGATGCTGTGTTTAGTTTCTACTTTTGAAAATTGAATACTTAGTTTTTTCTATGGATATAACACTGACTAGCAGGTATTTATTGTTGAGGATTAATTTTATTCATTAAATTTATATTAAAATATGTTTAATCTATTTTTATTTTAAATTATTTATAAGAGCTTTTAAATTTGATGTTGAGCTTTCAACTACCCACTTATATTTTATATTATTATTATATTCTCTATTCTAATTTTCTCTTCTCTTTTAATTTTATCAGGGGACTGACTGACATTGGCGAATAAAACAAGAGGATGAGATTCTTCTACATAACTGGGCCTCCGGTCTCACACTCACCAAAGAAATACGATAGCTCGAATGCTATCATTGTAGGTTGGTCTTCTATATCAGGATAGTACCACCACCCCGAACGAGCCGGCCCATTCTGTAATCACACACGATGTGACTTGCTCAAAACGTTAGTCAATTGAAATACCTATATTAATATTAGAAATTCGAAAGTTACTTTGTTCGTCGGTTTGTAAAGCTTCCACAGATAAACCGATATACCCATCTGAATTAAATTTACAGCTGAGATCCTTTGACTTTTAAAAATGGACATTGATGGAACCGCGGGCAAACCCTATTTCTAATATAATACGAGCGTGTTTATATCTAAAAAAATTGTTTTAAAAAACTAAACAAACACGCTTTAAAACTAAAAAGTAGAAAATAATTTTAATGTATAAAATCCTGGGGTGACGTTATTGAAATATTTTCAGAAAGCACCCCACGCTTTGTTACATTAAAGTTATTCTTAAAGTGTGTTTGTTTAGTTTTTTAAAATCTATTATTTTTTCTAGACTAAACAAGACTAATTTGTTTAAAAATGATACATTTTTTTTAAATTTGTGTATTGTCATTGGTCCTCGATAAATCTACAAATTTTGAACGAAATCTGGCTGTTTTAAGTGGGTTAAAATCGCACCCAAAGGAGTCGGTTACAAACAAACAAACATACAGGTGAAGCTAATATAAAGCGTGTAAAACGTAATTATATATTACGCGTACTTTATAAAGCGTGTCATGATTACGAAAAATACATTTAATATAAAACAGCAGCTGCTACAACAAACAGTTCATTAATATTTAAATTAATTAATTCGTAAACATTTCAACCTTATTTTATCATACATTTGCATGTTTACATTTATTATACAGATACGTTCCCAGTCCTTCTTCATTATTATAACATTCATCATCATCATCATCAACAGCCTTTAACAGTCTACTAGTGGACACAGGCCTCTCCTTTGAAAGGAGGTTTTGGCCTACTATTCCACGCTGGCCAGACGGGTTGGTAAAGGGTTGGTTTCAAGTTTATTTATTTTGTTCCTTTAGTCGCCTCTTACGACACCCATGAAATGAATAGGGGTGGTGACACTTTGTATTCTTTTTCCGTCACCACACGGACTATATTATAACATTGGCACATTATAATTATTAAACTTATATACACACTTATCAAAGTGTATTGTATCAACGCTAACAGTTTTTCGTATCTTTTATCTTGTTTTTTTGGTATCTAATGAGGTTAGTCTGTAATTGGGCTGGAAATGTGGGCAAGTGCCTATATAATATTTACGATGTACATAGAGAACTGTCGAATCTTTTTGGAACTATAACCTTACAGAGTCACCAACATTAAATTATAAAATCTTAGGGCTGTTTTGGCTTCTGGCTTAGCTAATGTCTTATGCAAAATCTTTTTATCTTTTAACAGGACAACTCCCGCATTAGGAATACAATTTTCCTGTGTCACGGGGGACTTTACAAACATACATGAAACGGACGCAAAGAAGACCCAGACTCAGAACAACAAATCGTGAATCACACAAAGTGTTATCCGACGTGGGATTTAAACCTACGACACTTGGCGCAGAAGGAAGCGGTGTGGCAACCGCTTATAAGACTTGGCCAACCGTGCAGTCAATTAATAAATTGAAACAACTTTAAAAGTCACATTGATATAATATCATATTATTACGGAATTTATTAACAGTTATTACAATTGTATGAATTAGGGTAGCTTCAAAACAGCCTAAGGGAATCGTACTGTGAATTTTACTGCACTGCCTTTGAAGAAACATACATAGTATTGTACTTCGTGTCAACTTTTATAAAATTAATTAAAGAATGTAAAACGCGAAATTCTATAATTAATACCTACAAGGAAAATTATGTTGCCAAATGTCTACGTGACTATCGTCAGAACTATCAGTACAGGATGTAAAATAGTGAATCAATGAAGAGTAAAAGGGACGCCGCATTGGGGTTGGTACCTGACTATATTATTGAACTTGTTAAATTTGGCCCCTTACCTCTATTAAAACAGTCAATAAAAAACCTTCATTTCAATTTTTTGTGTTTACTACGATGACAAATGATTTTTTTTGTACTGTGATATACTTTATAATGATTATTATATATGTTTCTAATTAATAGCACTTGTGCTATATAACTTCATTCTTCAACATAACGTCCTACTGATGGGGTCGGGTCTGCTCTCAGGAGAGGGTTAAGGCCATACGTCCCCACGCGGGTCGAGTGCGGGTTGGGGACTGGCAAGACACGTTGCGGCTAAGTAATCTTGACGTTGGATGTTTCTAAGACGCCCGAAGGCCTCCAACTAAGCTTCACGACGTTATCTTATAATAATAACCTCGACCGACTGCTTAACGTGAGCTCCGAATCACAGCAACGCTCATAATAATCTATCATGCCTTAAACAGTCATCAATGACTAGGTACTGACCCATCTTACACTCGGTGATTTTTTAAAATTGCCTAAGGCCATGAACGCTTCAATCAGCCATCTTCAATTAAGATAGTATTCAGACATTATCATCTAAAAATTTATGATTTGCAATAGACCATCTTCTTTTTAAGTATTTTTGTGACAGACCGAGCAAAATATTATACGAGTCCTCTGATGGAATGTGATAACCGCTATCAATGAACATCTCACCCTTCTACAACTCAAGACGCACAAGCACATTACTGTTTCACGTATATTATTTCAATTATGAAACCTGCAAAGTCAATTGTCCTGTGCTTACTGAAATTAGTAGCATATGATGTATTATAGAACAGCTCGCATCTCACCATAAGGCTGCGGTCTCAACGTCAGCGTGAGCGACGCAGCGATGCGTTCTAATGTATTTTAAAGATTTTTAAGGAACTTGCTTCATAAGCAGAGGCACATGGGACGCCTGCGGACTTCGAGACCGGTTCCTAATAGATAAAATGTCAGTAGCCTGATAATTCTGGCAGCCGTCTTTAGTGACGTGAGAGCTCATTTGTCAAATCAAATAATTGTCGCTTACTCGACTTCGAGTTAGATATTTTCGTCCCTTTTCACAAAATCAGCCCCCACAGACTCCATTAAAGGAAGATTAAACATGTTACAAACAGGATAGAAATTTCTTCAAGTACTTCTGACACTTATTTGTGAATGTCCAGATTATGACATAAATCCTTAATACTTAACATAACTGGGTTTATTCAATGAGTCGGAGTAAAGTCGTTATATTTAAAGGCTTATAATTGAAAGAAGGCCAATCCGGCATTACGTATGATTACGTGATTAACTGAAGCCTTAGGTACATTCTTAGTACTGTACTAAATTTAGCGGCCTTCTAGCACGGCCGACAATACCTAGCAATACAGCTACCTTCTAGAATAAGACAATGTCATAAATAATTTCAAACATTTATACATTACTAGCTTTCCCGTATCCCGTGTGTATGTGGGTTGTCGTGGCAAAACTTAGCCTATGTCTTTTGTCAGGCTCTAAGCTTTCTGTGTACCAAATTTCATGTAAATCAGTTCCTACTGAACCAATTTCGGCGTGAAAATATGACAAACGGACAAAGTAGTTTTGCATTTATAATATTAGTAAGTAAGTAAAGATTATCAGTTACGAAAACATGTAATGCAATATTTGTATTAGCTATTTTGCACTATCTACTTCAAGAAAAGAGACCACAGCCTAACAAGGTACAGGTAACACATTTGCTTTGAAAATCGACGGTAAGTAGGTGGTGTTTGAAATTTTGAAGTAAAATTCAAAGTTAAAATAAATACATTTTATAGAATAGCTAACAATTAGTTAACACAGTTATGACTCAATAATATTTCCTTCATGTAATTTGATCTTATAACTAATAATCTCGATCTCAGTAGTCAGGAATCCTAATCCGGGGTCATCAGTCAGGATCGATTAATTGTTTGAGAATAATAAAACGCTGAAAGTCTTGCAATTTTTTTATAAATATATCCAACTATAAATACACATAGTACAGTACCGTCCATTACAAAAAAGCAACAATTCAATGAAAACTAAATTCACTATCACTTAGACCCTCAACGCCAACTGAGACTATCATCTTGACAATTTCCGGCTGCAGCATCAAGGCCTTCTTCGGCGGCAAAGCTCTCAGCAATGACGCAATATAAGTACCGAATGATTCAAAGTGGTCAGGCCCTCGAGGTGGAGCATGCCTGGAGGCTGTTGACGGCATCTCCTCAATTTCAAGTATTTTTGAACTCACTCCTGTTAAAGGATCCACCTCTTCATGATACTCAGTTGAACTATCATCTATTTCAAAGTAAGATTTTTTTATTTCACTCTTATCATCGTTTGACTCTTCTGAAAGTTTTCTCTTCTTTATAAACTTCTTGAACTCTTTCTCCTCGGCAATCATTCTCACTGCGCCTTTGTTTCTGTACAGGTTGGAACGAGAGGTATCACTTTGTGCTGAATGTTCAAATGTGCTGTCTCTGCTTTCTACCTGTTCATCACTGTCCACGTGAGTTTTGGTTTCGTCGTTTGTGTTTTCCTGGAACAGTAATGTTGTATATTATTGTTTAGAGTAGTCAGTTTAGAGTTTTAACAGACCAATAAGAAAGAGAAATCGAGATACAGACGCACGCTAAGTTTTACGCTACCATTAATCACGTGATTTTTTTTGGCATTTTTAGCCCCGGTGATACATGGTGAAGTTTAAGACTAGCCCTCCCCCCGCTATCCTTAAATCTTGTTTTTTTTTAATATTAATAAAATACAGGTATAAGTATCAATTGCAGAACAAATAAATAACACGTGATATATTACTACGCTCCCCCCCCCCCTTTAGCCTAACTAGCCCCTCTAGCCTTTAGCACATAAAGTAAACGAGGTATTTTCCAACTTTTCGTGGAGAACACAAATTTTCGACTTAAAGTGAAAGTACGATAAGTAGTTGTATTACATAAATGAGAATCTCACCTGTGTCTTCTCCGCGTTAGTCTGTATCCTCTGCAAGTGGGGTCTAAGATACTTGTCCATATATGAGAACCACATCACTTTAGGCTTGTAGTTCTCGTCTGCTGCCATCTTCTTCAACTCCTGGCAATAAGAGTTTCTTAAGTTTTTGAATTTAGTCATAACATGGCGAGGAGTGAAATTCGGTATATTTAACCTCTCAGCTATGACTTCGTATGCCCATTGCCGTTCCTCTTTATTTGGATAGTCAACCAAGTGAGTATTCCACAAACATTCTTGTTTTTCACATTCTTGAACAAGCTGCAAGGTTTTTTCGTCGGTGATGCGTAAAATTGACGGGTTAGCGTTGCCGGTGCTTCGATTTGTTTGCATGATGGCGGCGGGTGGCGTGAGACGCGCACGGGGGGGAGGGGCGACAAGCGTGTGCAAGTCGACGTGACTGTTCGCGGCGCGTAACCACGTCGTACTAACGCACGCACCGTGAAGTTCACGGCGTCACGGCGTGAACCTACTATCATATCAATCTTAGCTAGATTCGCGTGGGTTCTTTACGAGTGATTGTAACGTTCACGATCTTTTATAATTATTATGATTAACTTTAAATGCAGTTTGTATGTGTACTTTTTGCTTTACAATTTTATTTATTTATTCATGGAGATAGCAATGCAATTTTTAATACACGTGTAGCTAATAGTAGTGATCCACGGTAGACAGATGAGGTGGATGAACATACTAATAATAACGCAGAATGTTGCATCTGATTGGCAAACTATAAAGTGGTAGGTACCTATATTAATGTTAATTATGAAATATGTCAAAACATAAAAAATTAAATTAATAAATGTGTGAAAAAGTAATATGTACATTACAATATTATTTGAGCGCTTATCTACCTATAATAAAAAAACTAGAACTATCAAGAACACCTATCAAAACATTTAGTCAGTACAAAAAGTTTTACTTATGAATGTGTTTCCTTCCTAGTATGATCCGGCTCCTTATAGTCGAATGTGTAAAGGCGTCTCACGTGTGTTGCCAAACTGCCTGCACCCGCACTGAGCGTGGTGACCCCTTTTTTATTCTACTCATGCTTTTCATGAGGCAGAGTAGACTCGCCTTGTCAGGCGTTTTATAAAAAAAACATTGAGATTTCAAATAACTTTGCCCCACGGCGTTGCCCACGGCGGGTAACACCGCGGGGCTCAGCTAGTATTATCTAAAAGCATAGGACAATCCATACCTCTTCGTTAAATGTCCCATAGCGATCTCATCTGCGCCTCTCCTCAAGAGTTACGAGATGGTAAATATAACAATTCTCTTTGTAAACCTGTGAACAATTATATGTATTAGTTATGATCATCCTCATCAACGAATCATCATAAATTCGTTATCGTCATTGTCGCTTCGAGTTTTGCATGGTTTGACTGGAGTTTGGTAACTCCTTGGTGGTCCAAGGCCTAACGGAAAATCAACTTTGAGTCCATACAACTTGTAACACTGTACAACAACTGTTTTTTTTAAATATTTCGGCCATGTAACAATGTCATGTAACTTTAAACTACGCAGAACTTGTACCATTAAAGCAAGATTGACTGGTAGAATATTTGTATACTGTGTTTTTGTAAATACATACATATTACACGCTTTTTATTAGCTTCACCTGTATGTTTGTTTGTATGTTTGTAACCGACTCCTCTGGGTGCGATTTTGACACACCTTATAGGGCCAGATTTCGTTCTAAATTTGTAGACTTATCTAGGACCGATGACAATACAATAATTTGAATAAAAAAACCGAAAAAAAACAAATTAGTCTTTATTACAAACACGCTAAAAAGTAGAAAATAATTATAATGTAACAATGTGTGGGGTGCTTTCTGAAAATATTTCAATAACGTCGCCCCACGCTTTTTACATTAAAATTATTTTCTACGTTTTAGCTTAAAAGCGTGTTTGTTTAGTTTTTTAAAACTATTTTTATTATACATTTAAAACAACCAAATAGATCTTACACACACTTGGTCAGACCCAGGAATTGAACCCGCCACCGAAGCAAATTGGTTCTAAACAAAACCCGGCGGCGCCGCACTGTCTGCTTACCCCACTATGCCTCTTTTCACAGTATCACAGTACGATTGCAGACTTTATCGTGGTTACGGAATTTGATCTGATTATCATGACCTGGATGATAAATTTCATATCTGAAATAATTTTTACTTGTCAAAGATAAAATCTTTTTTTCTTTTATATAACCTAAAAATACTTGACTTGATTTTTTAGGGTTCCGAAGTTCATAACTCGGAACCCTTATAGATTCGTCATGTCCGTCTGTCCGTCCGTCCGTCCGTCCGTCCGTCCGTCCGTCCGTCCGTCCGTCCGTCCGTCCGTCCGTCCTCGACTTACCGTCCAAACGGTAAGTGCTAGAAATATGAAAGTTTGCATGAATACGTGCTGTAATTACGTCGACAAAGTGCTACAATAAAATTATGAAAAATAATTTTATTTGGGGTACCTCCCCTACACGTAAAGTGGGGATGATTTTTTTTTCTCGAGGCTACCCCATCGTGTGGGGTATCATTAGATAGGTCTTTTAAAAACAATAAAGGGTTTCCTAGACGATTTTTTGATATAGGTATCCGTTTTGCGAGATATTTCACATTAAAGGGCACTTTCTTGTAAAAACAGGGCGTCCCCCCCCCTCTAAAAGCTAAACGGCTGGCTCAAAAAATCTGAAAAAAATCGTGATGGTGGTCCATCTAATGAACTTTGAAGGAAAACTATAACCGATTAGATGACTTTCTTAGTTCAGGAGTTATAAAGGCTTATATGGTAAAATGCGCTCACTTGGAAAACGTCATACAAAATTAACGTATTAATACGTAAACATAACAATTATTTATTGGATACGATTTTAAATCCACATACCATTATAGGTGACTGAGGAACCCTTTCCTGTGCGTGGCCTGACACGCACTTGGCCGATTTTTAATGTATATTAATAACGCTTTATTAAACCGTACGGGAAGTTTTGCTTCTCATTCTGCGAGCAAGTTGTGCTTTCAAACAGATGACGGAGGGGGTCCGGGAACAGACCAGGAGGTTTCCGAACGATCCCCATAACGCAAGCCTGAAGTGACCGATGAGACATCTGTTAAAATGGAAGTGGCTATAGTAAATCATCGGAGTGCCCACTCAGGGATAGACGGCCCAAGCAATAGATGGTTCGTCGTACGTCGGGGCCCCAGGGCTTTTCTTTCTAGGGTACACTTGGTTCCCGGGCTCCTAGTATATTTAGACGGCGTGCGGATTTAAGTGGATTCGAGTCCGACATAAGCATCAGGTGCGTTTTGTGCTGCAAAAGGAATACTTGTATGGCCTTCCTACATACCAGTATATACGTAATTTTATAAAGTTTACAGGCAATTCAATTTTAAGTCTAGCTAGCTTTGCCCCCCGGTATTACTCGTAGTTGTTGTAGTATCTTAACAATAATGACGGGTGACGCCGCGGGTTGAAGTTACTCACTCATCAAAATTGTGCGAGTTAAAGTCTTTAGATTAATTTAGCGATGAAAAAATTGATTTCTTGATGTTAGTGCCGATATTAAAATCAATATTTTGTTGTCTGTCCATCTGTCTGTCTGTGTGTTTGTTCCGGTTAATCTCTTGGACTTTTACTGGTAGCTAAGTTCAGGAGTATCTAAGTTATTTATTTAGACTACCGTAGCTACGCGGCGTTACTTCCTAGCGTCTAACAACACTAAAGCATCTGTTACACAAGGAGAGTTTCTCGCACGAGAGTGGCGAATAAATCGTATGCGATTATCTCTTGGCAAAACTCGCTATTCGATTCTTGCTTGCGGTTGTTCACACTTTAACAAAAACTCGTATAATTCAAGCGATTCTCGAATGCGAGTATCACAGGCGAGACTCGCTTCTCTTAATATGTTTACACTACAGGCGAGTAATCGTGGATCTATAGACGCATTACGTGTCTCGACTTGTATAAACAATGCTCGAGCGAGAATCGCAAGCTTCGATGAGAGACTCGTACAAATCACTCCGTACTGATTTTGATACGAGACTCGCCATTCGTGATCTAATTTTTTCAAAGGTAGGACATTTTCAAAAATATCAAAAAGTATTGTTAAGTTAAGTACGCAAGACAATGTTAAATTGGTCGAAATTGGTTTGTCGAAATTTATAGAAATTATGACTGTCTCTGGAACACTCAAAATCCACAATACAAAAATAGGGATGCTAGGGATGAAGCTCTCAAATTATTTGCATAAAAACTAGCTATCAATAACTTTAGGCCGAAGGAAATAGTAGTGAAAATTAAAAATATGCGAAGTCAGTATTTGTAGGAAGTGAAAAAGAAAAAAATATCCATCGGTATTGGTACCGAAGAAGTATAAATATACCGCAAAACTGTATTGGTTTCAGTTGATGGAATCCAGTTATAGAAACTAGACCTACTATTTCGACTGAACAAAAAAACGTGTTTTCGAATGGCGAGACTCGCAGGAGAAACTCGTATTGTTTGTTTACACAGACTAGCGGCCCAGGAGAGCCTACATTGCGAGAATCGTATTCGAGAGGCGAAACTCGGATCATTTGTTTACACTAGGCGACCATTATTATTGCCTGGAAGAAATCGCCGCTCGCATGCGAGAAACTCTCCTTGTGTAACAGACGCTTAACCGCGTGTAACACCACATTTACTCAGCTTGTCCCAAGTAATGTTTTAAACCCTAATTGTGTAGGCACAAGCCGGCCGCGTCCCAAAAACAGTATCAGTTGTTATCACATTGGTCGTACGATGTTGTGTACGCAAGATAACGGGGTAAGCAGAAACGGTGCCAACATTCCGGTTATAACCTTCTCGGAGTAGCTGAGTGACGTCACTCCTGATAACCATTTTATAGCCGGTATTATACTCATATTTCTTAATGATTTGTAAAGTGCAACTAATGCAAGATATCGTTACATTGCCAGTTGTTAATTTATTCTGAGAAATGTGAATATGTTATGTTTTTTGTTCTTTTTTTGTAAGACTTTACAAACATACCTACATGAAACGGACACAAAGAGCAGCCGAATTCAGAACAACAATTCGTGTTTCATACAGTGTTGCCCTATGTGGGATTTGAACCCAAAACACTTTCCAAACTAGCAGTGTGGCAATAGGTTAAACTACTAGACCATGTTTGTAGTCGAAGATGAATGCATGTTTGGATATCTTCTTCTAGCCTAGCCTTTATTCCCAATATTATTTGAGGTCGGCTACTAGATCAACCGGTTTTGCCTGAATATCAGTTTTTCCAGGGAGCGTCTGGCATCGAACCTCCGCAACCCTAAGGGAGAACACAAATTCGAAGTTTTAACTCGTTGTCAGTATATTTGAGGGCAATGACTTCCCAAAAACAATTGCCGTAGATGTTCATGACAACCGGGACCGACAGCTTAATGTACTCTCCGAGGCAAGGTTAATTTACCACTAAACGTCCATACTCCGGGCGGCTATTAATAATTTCCTATAAGAAAACCCAACAGCGCTTTTGGCCCGATCCGGGATTTGAACCCGAGAACTCTTGATTTACCAAACCAGATCAACGAGGCAATTTGGATATAAAACTCTGAAATTGGAGCATTTTTCGAGATTTGTACGTTTTATTATAATACGTTTGTTGTCTAAAATATATCTATACAATGACAGTTTAAAAATAAAAGATTTTTTGATTAAGTACTACCATTTATATTTTCACGAAAAAACGCTTCAGTTATACTTATTAGGATAGATTTATAAATATTTATAATTTTATCAAAAAGGAACCGACTTCAATGAAAAACTATTCTGAATACCCAAATCGCGACATTGTGCCTATGATATTTGAGGAGTTCCCTCGATTTCCTTGGGATCCCATGATCAGATCCCAATATGGTGACAATGGGACCACCTGTAAGCTACGCCCATTCCAATGCAAAAAGAATTTTTGAAATCGGTTCATAAACGACGAAATTATCACTGAACATACATAAAAAATAATAAAAAAAAAAGATTCCGACGAATTGAGAACCTCCTCCTTTTTTTTGAATTCGGTTAAAAAGGAGATTTATATGGTTTCGTAAAAGTCCTTTTTTTTGAGATATAACACTTGTTTTTTCACAGTATGTATGTATGTCAACACAGTTCCTAATTTAACAAACTATTTTGATTTCATTTTCCTTATTGAAGGTACTTTCTGTGATTGTGACTTCGTGTGACCTCACCCTGACCCCAGTGATAGTGCCAGTCTGTTGTAGACGTAGTAAAATATTGCATCAGAAATTACAAATGACCTTCCTAGAGTGCAGTTAGTAAACTTATGACTTTTCACCTTTAATGATAGCGCGAGGATCTAAGTACACATAGAAATGCAGATGTTAACAAAAGACAACATCATATCTCTATAAATTAATATATCATTATACAACTACAATGACATTAATAATGATAAGTTCTTACATTATGCTGTCTCATTCCAAACTAGACAGACTTGTCTCGTCTTGTCCGTTTGTTCCGTCTAATCTCTCAAACAGTGAGACTGATTTTGACGTGATTTTAATTGCAGATAGTTGATGATATATAATTTGCGGTTTTTTAGGGTTCCGAAGTTCATGACTTCGAACCCTTATAGATTCGTCATGTCCGTCTATCCGTCTGTCCGACCGTCCGTCCGTCCGTCCGTCCGTCCTCGACTTACCGTGTAAACGGTAAGTGCTAGGAAGATGAAACTTTGCATGAATATGTATTGTAATTACGTCGACAAAGTGCTACAATAAAATTATGAAAAACATTTTTATTTGGGGTACCTCCCCTACACGTAAAGCGGGGATGTTTTTTTTTTCTCGCGGCTACCCCATCATGTGGGGTATCAGTAGATAGGTCTTTTAAAAACAATGAAGGGTTTTTCAGACGATTTTTTGATTTAGGTATCCGTTTGCGAGAACTTCCACTTTAAAGGCCACTTTTTTGTAAAACAGCCCCCCCCCCCCCCCTCTAAAAGCTAAACGGTTGGCTCAAAAAATCTGGCAAAATTCGTGTTGGTGGTCCATATAATGAACAAGGAAAACTATAACGGATTAGATGACTTTGTTAGTTCAGGAGTTATAGAGGCTTAACTTTTACAATGCGCACACAACAAATACAAAATTAACGCATTAATACGTAAACATAACAATTATCGATTTCTAATCCACGTACCTTTATGGGTGACTGAGGAACCCTTTCCTGTGCGTGGCCTGACACGCACTTGGCCGATTTTTTAATAATGTCAGCCGGTAACAGCAGAGAATGAAGCATGGTGACGTACACTTTGGCGCCCTCTACTCCTAAAAAATAGGTCAAAACTGTTAAAGTCTGGTGATGAAATGACTGTTTCAACATTATTATGTGTGTATTAATCGTTCAATCAATCAAATCGCACCGACAGATTTCTGTGTACTTTACTTAGGCTTCTCAAAAACATTATTATCACATTTAGGTGTGAAAAAAACCCGTGATAAGTACATTATAACCTGACTAGCTATATCCTTTCTTAACCTTGCTATACGAGGCTGTATTATACATATGTACATTTTTATACACGTGCAATAAATATTTAAATAATCAATAGCTAACGTGTACATAATGAAAACGAATATCTATCGACTGATATGTTAAGCTGGTTAGGTAAGAATCCAATACACCGCATTCTACCACACTTTTTATGGTGAAATAATTATTCAGTTACTCCATTAACTACATGTTTTTCTTATTGACCACTATTGGCCCTAGTCTTCGTATGAGTAAGGACTTCCTTCTCGTTCGTTTTGTTATGCGTTTTTTAAGTTAGTATTTGGAACAAATTATAGTTCACTGATCCCTGGCTGACATTGTCTTCGGAAAAATGTATACCTAACACCTCAATCATTGAACGGCACTTGTAACTCAGGAGTTGTAATAATCAAAAGACTTTTGTTTTATTACTGCAAGATAAAAGAACATTGAAGCTTAAAGAGAATAGAGCAAAATCTTCTTTCTAAAAGAGCTATGTCCAGTAGTTATAAAAGGACGTGAAGATAAAAGAAGATTGATTTTCTTGACCTTGAACTGGTCTAACCTAGTGCTGTAATTCGCCTAGTAAGTACCACAGAGCTGTAACAATTTCTAGGAAAAAATAATGGCTTTTACCTCCTCCGCTAAAATATGTTAATATCCTCTTCTAAAGAGCATTAGTAATGAAAATAGTATGTAACTTGTAAACGTCACATCGAACGATCTTTAGCAGACCAACTGGCACCATGCGTCACATGCAAGTAGGTAAACTGTGACGTCACATCGAACTATACGACCAGTTGCAATGACTAAGTATACCTATTAATGTTTTAAAGCATTACTTCCTTTGTAACACATTATTATTGATACACGTACATAACAGGAAAGTAGCAAATAATAAACACACCTACTATTTAAAATATCCTTAAAAGGGCATCATTATAAATAGTAAAGGTATCAATGGATCATAAAAATCGATATAAAATCGAATGATGTGAGATCGATAAATGAATAATTTTTTGAAACTAAAGGTCTGAAACATTAGACAGACAAAGTATCTTAACCAAAAATATAGTATTTTGAAAAACAATCTAACAATAAAAACAAAATGCTAAGAGTATTTAACACTAAACACTTTTTTCAATATCATTGTGTCCGTGTGGTGACGGATTAAGAATACAAAGTGTCACCACCCCTATTCATTCCATGGGTGTCGTAAGAGGCGACTAAAGGAACAAAATAAGCAGCTAACATCCTGCCAAGAGAAGGAAAACTTGAAACAAACCCTTTACCAACCCGTCTGGCCAGCGTGGTATAGTAGGCCAAAACTTCCTTTCAAAGGAGAGGCCTATGTCCAGCAGTGGACTGTTAAAGGCGGTTGATGTGTCGTGGGCCACTTTAAAAACGTACCTGAAACGAACACAAAAAGCACCCATACTCAGAACACAATACTCAGCGTAAATATTAATCGAAAGATTTACGTTACAGTTATTAGCAAAAACTAGTTAACAAATAACGTTGTTCAAGGAGACAACACCGAGTCAGACACGTAGGCCAATTCGAGTAACCCAATAACTCACTGACCTCTGATTATTACTAACATTATAGATCGCACAGACTTATGTTTATACAATTAGTTTCTCGATAGATTAAAGGCACAATATTAATACAATATTTGCGATTTATTGTCTTTTTTAAGAAACTAAAACTTGCGTAATAACATAAACGTGCAGAAATGAACGCTATCACGTAATCTATACGTACGTAATTTTCTTTTTGTTTCTTTTCGGAACAAACAGACAGACATACAAAAATCTAAAAAAAAAATTGGTATATGTACCTACCGTGTATACATACATATGCATTTAGTAAAAAGCGGTTATTTTAATATTACAAACAGACACTCCAAATTTATATATTAGTATAGATTAATTGGTATTACTGCCTCGTTGGTCTAGTGGATAGCTAATGTGACTGCTAATCAAGAGGTCTCGGATTGAAATCCTGTGTCGGGCCAAAAAGTGTTTTTGGGTTTTTCTTACGAAATTCCTAATAGCAGCCCGGAGTTTGGAAGTTTGGCTTTGATTCACGCCCGTGTCTCGGAGAACACCTAAAGCCGTCGGTCCCGGTTGTCATGAACATCTATGGCAATCGTTATTGAGAAGTCAGTGCCCCCAAATTTATTGACAACTAGTTCAAGATACGAATTTCAGTTTTCCCTTAGGGTTGCGGAGGTCCGATGCCGAAACTGGTTGAACTAGTAGCCGACCCCAAATAATATTGGGAATAAGGCTAGGAAGAAGAAGGTATAGATTAACTGGGTATATATATATATCTATTAGATAAATCGGCACGTGTCAAATATACGGATGACTCAGACCAACGTCTATTACAGTTAACGAATAACTTTCACTAGATATGTGTGTATATATGAGTTAAAATTGCGCTAACATAACTATTAAGCGTTTCACAAGTAGTCGCATTCATTGCGGATGTTTCTTGCATCATTCTTGCCAGATAATGGGGAAGATGATGCAAGACACGTAGGGTACAGACTCTTGTTAGACAATAGGGATCTGAAACATAAGAGAATTTTTGCAAGTACTGAAATGTAAACTTTCGCATTTTACATTGCTGCTCGCCTCCTTTTAGTCGTAGTGTGATACTTTATAGCCTATAGCCTTCATCGATGAGTGGGCCATACAACACAAAGAGTTTTTTCAAAAGCTTCAGTTATTCAATGTTAGCAGTAGAAATTAAATGATGTATAACTATGGGAACTAACGAAATCTCTTAATACAAATTAAAAATAGGTAGTAGAGTCAGGCTGACTTCAGCACGAATGGGCCGGCTCGACCGGGGCAGTACTACCCTCACACAGAAGACCATCCTAAATTGACAGAATTTGTGATGTCGTCTTTCGTTGGTGAATGTGAGACCGGAGGCCTAATCATTCTGGTCATTCAGAAGCATCTTACTAAGCCGCCATGGTGGGGGTCACCATGCTGCATTGTACTTATGCACTCATAATGAGTATGGTGGCAATACTCCTGGACTCCACTCATGCTTTCCATCAAGCAGAGTAGAGTTACTTTGGAAGGCTTAAATATAAAAAAAAAACTATGACCACGGCTAATGCAATCGAACCTGAACGTCAAGTAATCGTATTTAATATAGATTACGTGATTGCGTTAATTTCTGCACGTTTATATAATTATGCAAAATTTTTTTAGTTAATAACCGTTACTAGATAGGATGTTCAGAATGTCTGCACTCCTCATCAGTACTACAACTGTCATTTAAAATATTTGACAATCATCCTGTCAAATGTCAATCTGACAGACTTGAAGCGATCGAAATACTTTACGTATATATAGGTGGTATTCCTTTGGATATAATCTGAGACTTATACTAACGTAATATAGAGAGTTTTGCTTAGTTAAAACCACTCACACTCTAAAACGATCAGTCAAATTTTAACAAGTCTTTTACACTGGTTAGAGTATTATTTAAATTGTAAACTATAGAACATATTATGCTATAGTACCTTTTCAGGAGCTGAGCAATAATAATAAAGACTGACGAAATTACGATGAACGGCTAATATCATTTATATACAATGAATTAGTAATAATTATCGTACTAAATCATTAATGAAATCGTATTCAAAGTATACTTGCGTAATGCATAATTTGTCTAGAGAGCATCCTTTTATTAATTCGATGTCTGTTTGTATTAATTATAATTTTGGAATATAACTTTCTTGATACATTAAAAATCCTTTCTATAAAAATAACACTATTAATACTTAGTCCGAAAGTCAGTAGAAAGTACTACGATTGCCCAACAATAGAATTACTAACATCACAGTACACATTGCTTTGATAAACGAATAATCGTAGTTAATAATGAAAAATATAATCTTGCAGTTTCTACGTCACCTTTAAATTGTCGATTATTGCACAACTTAATAGTAAAATACAGTAATTTTCAATAAAACCAGTAGCAAGGCCTGAACCTACCGTTTTTCAAGGAAATGAAGCAGAGTTTACTGTGACTGGGTCTGACAAAATTAGAAAATACACAGTATATTACAAAAAAGTGTGGTCATATTAAGTAAAAATCATTTTTTATTTATTCCTGAATTTCATTTCCGAAATATAATTTGGAAAGTGACAAATTGAATTTGATATTCGACAGAATAAATTGACCTAAAAATCGGACTATATCATTGAAAAAAAAATCTGCATCCAAATGGTTTTTTCAAGCTTGGAACTGCTATTTTTCAACTACACTACACATAATAAGTATCTGTACATACATTACATACCTGGTATAGATATTAACTAGCATAGCATACCTACATATACTTTGTACGACTTGTCTTTGTTAGACAATGCGGTGCCAACATTTTCGCAACTCAACAACTCCAATTTCATCCGCATGACTAATTATCATATTTGCTGACTATTGCATTTGTACAAACTTTACGAATATAAAAAACCGAGTCTTTGCAATTGTCTAGACTTAGGTAATCATCGATTAATCATTTATTTTTGACAACAAAAGATTTAATTTTAAGTAGGTGTTATTGATACTTTGAATGTAGGTATGATTAATGATTGTGTTGCACACATTAGCATACAAAAAGTTCGTGATATTTTGTCACGCGAGTGTTTAATATATTAAGATATATCGTTACCTACGAAGGAGTAAGCTTCTATTATTAGCTATATATATATATATATGTATATATATATATATGTATATATATATATATATATTTCTTGTCATTACTGTTCCTATTTCGTCAATCTTTAACATTTGAATAGACATATTTACTAAAGCTGTACTGTTAAGCTGCATTTTTCGGATATTGGATCGTGTAGTCTTAGACTAATAGTTGGAGTATGCTACTGTCGATTAGAATCCAAGGACGGGCAAAAAGCCTTAATATTTTTTTTTATCTGATCATAGAAATAATAACAGTCTGGAGTTTGTTAGTTTGGGGTCTCAATCAAGAGAGCTAATTAAAGAGAATTTTTTTTTGACTATTTTGAAGCTATGACATTAGTTAAGAGAATATGTTTATCCACAGCAGTTAAGTTGGCAATTGAACAAATAATACAAAAAAATTATCCAATATACGTTCATTCTACCCTACCGTACCTTAACATCCTAAAAACAAAAATAAAACCTCCGAGAATACATATTTTTTTTCAGATTATCGTAATATTATTTTCAGTTAAACCGTCGCGTCGCAGCTTATCTTCACAACGTAACGAAGGTGTCGCACCATAATTTCGCACCTCCGCTGCTGCAAATATACCCCATCCTTCATTTACATGATCTTTCGGGAAACGTCAGCCATTACAGGTCATAATTCATTGTGATACTGCGCAATAACCTCCAACCCCATTTGGGGTTACTTATCTTAAGACAGGGTGTATCCGCACCCCCGTATGATAGCTCATCTCCAGTTTACGAGCAGAGAGTTAACTTGTGTGCATGACATAAAACTGTTCTTAATTAAACATTGGCTTACGAGTGGAATTCAGGTGGATTAATATTAAGTTGAGTTTATGTCAGCCCCTGAATGGGTGATTTATTTTATATGATATGAGTTTCTTAATATTCGATTAGTTAATTTTGAAAATTAAAAAATATTTCGGACATCCCACACACTACACTATCTAGTCCCAAACAAAGCAGAGCTTGTATTACGGGTGCTAAACAACTGATATAAACACATACATATAAATAGAAAACACCCCGACTCAGAAACAAATCTTTGCGGATCACTCAAACAATTTAACCGACCCGGGAATCTAAGCCTAGACCACAAGCACAGCAATCGCATACGCTACTTTTGCGCCACCGAGGCAGTCAATTGAAGGCTACAAGGGAAGATAGAGACAAAGAGAAGGTGAATAAGTAAATGGATGAATGGTGAAAGGTGATGGAGAAAAGTTGTAAATCACATCACATTCGATTTCAGTACGTCTTTAGGATTGCGTAGGTCCGATGCCATTGGAAAATCTGACATTCAGGTAAAACAGGTTGAATTAGGAGCCGTGCAGTTTTAGATAACTGTGTAATTAAAGATATATTTTTAATGCTAATAATGGAAAGGAAAGGACTGATAATGTAGTAGTATGCGCCACCGTTCTCTACTGCGTTGAGTGTTGGGGATTCAAACCCCACATGTGACAATTCATGAATCATAAATTTTCGTCCTGAGTCTGGGTGTTCTTTATGTACATTTTTTATTTGTTTGGAAAGTCCCCCGCGATACACGTTTTATAATATATATTTCACATATATATGGTTCGGTTTCACACATATAATATGTATATGTGATACACATGTGATAAAAATGCTTGGCTCAATGCTGGTCCTGCTTCACAAGGACAGGGGCGCATAAATTGATAGCATTGAATGGTATTGTTGGAGCTGCTGAAGATTGTACAACTTTCTTTGCATTGTATAGATTCAATCTCTTTAGTGTTATATAATCGCATAGCCCATATTGTGTGAGTACTATGTACTAGGAAGCTATTCAAGCTATCATTCACTGGAAACCTACGTCTTTTCTTGACCTGAATCTGCCCTGGCGGTTGAGAGTATGTCATGCTCACTCAAATGTCACGCTGATGGTGGCGCGTGTGTCTGATCATTTGATTCCCTTCAAAATGGTTGAGTTGAATGGTGCGGATCCATGCGTCATGTTCGTGAACGGGCGCTGTCAGTTGTGACTGGTCATCTCTTAGTTGCCACGGCTTATTTGAATTAATTATTTTATTTTTCAATTGTATTTTTGTTGTACTATGGACACTTTTAACGTGCACGTCTTGCTACATCGTTCTCACATAATGTACCATCTCAACATGAATGATGTAACCATGATTTTGTAAAAACATTTTGATTTAAAAGAGTGTCCATGGAGTTTCTTGCCCGTTCTTCTCCATAGAGATCTACGCTAGGGAATGGGCAACTACAGTACTTTCACAGTTTTTGTGTCTTGTGACTGGGACTGTAGCTACATTTTTGTTTCGACAATTCAAAAGTGCCTGTAACTGGCCTACTTGAAATAAATGCTTTGATTTTGATTTTGATTTTGATTATAACATATTGACAATGCGGCCGGTGCCATTTTAATAAAAATATATAAGGCTTAAAAAGCAAAATATGTCACAAGTTTCTTTGATTAAATATTAATATAAGTTGCAATAATCGATATCCATAGATAACCATTATCAAAAGCTAGTTAAACCCCATCAATAACCCATAAATGATTAAGGGGAAAAGACCCCATAAGACTGGATGGCAACAAAACGATAAAATTGATTCATGAGCCGCAGTTACCGTAGAAATATGTTGACATGTTCAATTATCTATGGCGCCTCTTTGATAAGCCAATGGCTTGGATGGGATTGTCATAAATATTGTTATTGAAAACATCAAATATGTATTTTACAAACTTGCACAAATAAATATAGGTAAATCTTTGGGGAGTATTCTTCTTCCTAGCCTTATTCCCAATATTATGTGGGTTCGGCTACTAGTTCAACCGGTTTTACTTGATTATCGGTTTTTCCAAGGAGCGACTGACATCGGATCTCCGCAACGCTACGGGGGAACTGACATTTGAAGGTTGAACTAGTTGTCTGTAAATTTGAGAGCACTGACTTCCCAATAACGGTTGCCATAGGTGTTCATGACAACCGGGACCGACGGCTTGACGTACTCTACTCCAAACTTCCGAATTCTGGGCTACTTATTTGGCCAACCCGGGTTTTGAATCCGAGACCTCTTGATTAGGTAAATCTTTGGGGAGTAACTTTAGCAAATTTGATCAAAATAATCATTTGTCACAAGTTACGCAAAGTCGTTTGATTCCAAACTAGGCTGAACCTCTATTAGGGTAATCAGACTGACTGACTGGAAGTGAAATTAAATGAAAAATAATAACATACATACTAATGGTTTATACCATTAATAAGCTTCATAGCTGAGAAGTTTGTTTGTTTGATAGAAGGCGCTAATCTCAGAAAGTAATGGTCCGATTTGAAATATTCTTGAAGTGTTAAGTAGCTCAGTTTTCGAGTAAGACTGTAGAGGCTTTTATATATCATTACGCTTGGACCAAAAGGAGCGGAGTCACAATAGAAAATGGTACGAAAACTGAAGACATAAATTTTTTATTGAGAGGTTCCATTGCGTGCGCGATGTAAATCGTTAAAGTTTCACAATAACAATGTATAGCAGAAATGTTCATCTTTAAAAGTACTAAAAAAATTCTGCGAGTTGTTCTGAGTCTGGGTGTTCTTTGTGTCCGTTTCATGCATATTTGTAAAGTCCCCAGCGACACAGAATTTATATTCCTAATGCGGGAGTTGTCTTATTTGTTTTACTCGCTACGGGCAAATAGCAGAGTGGTAGAAATATAAAGCACCCAAAAATAATCAGAATCATATCCTCACATGATATTTGAATAGAACCCACAAACCCTGTCTAGGCAGATACGCCAGTGTTATTCAATTACTGAATAATGTACAACAAATTATATCTCAACTCAAAATTTGACGTACAATTTATAAGCGAAAATTTTACCGCAAGGACACAGCCGTCTAAAAATATCACTTTTCTTCTCTAAAATTTAACCGTGAAGTTTTTAATGTAAATAATTTGACCTAGTGTACACATAAGAAGCACAAAACGCACTTAAATATTTATAGTATGCGCTATATCTATTGTCATTTAATGCAAATGTTGGTGGAGTTGGTAGTTAGTTGGCTAAATAATGGCGCCCGTGTGACGGATCAAGGTTGGCCAGTGTTTGGGACATTGTCGCAAGGCGCGAATGCAAATTTATGTATGCCACATGTTTTGCTAATGATTTTTTTTTTGTTCTACCAAACTTGTTTACTCAAGGTATCCGGTTTAGACACAAAATTGCTACTGTACATACTCCTTCCTACTTGTATTACTTAAATATATTTGTGAACGCAAGTATTTTCAAATATTGTTTTATTTATGAGACCTACCAAAGTGACTCTACTCTGCCTGATGGAAAGCAGGAGTAGGGACACCATCCTCATTGTGAGGATAAGCAATGCAGGATGGTGACCCATACCATGGCGGACTGGTCAAATCTTTCTATATCGTTCTATCACCCTCGGCGAATGATGCAGGATGATTGGGCTTTCGGTCTCACACTTACTAACGAAATACGACAGCAAGAATGCATCATTATTAGGATGGTCTTCCGTGTGAGGGTAGTACTGCTCCAACCTCGAGAAATCGAGGATCAGAAATCCCAGCTCCACCAGGTTGTCGTGGAGGAGTGGAAGGAACGACTTGGGCAACCAAGCGCAGGGCACGCCGCTATTGCGGCCGTAAGACCGGTTATGGAGGATTGGCTCGAGAGGCGTCACGGCAGCCTCTCATACCGCTTGACACAGGTGATCACTGGGAAGGGATGCTTCGGAGATCACCTGTGTCTAATCGGAAAAGAGCCAACACCTGAGTGCCACCACTTCGATGGCCGGACCGTGTATACATCGCTCCATACGCTGGCTGAATGCCCGGCGTGGGCGGCGCAGAGGGGAGACCTCGTGACGGCCATCGGAGTGGGTATTCTCTCGCTCGGCAACATGATTGCGGCCATGGTGCGGAGCGAGAGCGCGTGGAACTCCGCCGTCTCTTTCCGCGAGCAAGTTATGCTGGCAAAGGAGATGGCGGAGAAGGACCGGGAGAGGCTTAGAACCCTCCCGGTTCGCCAGGCCCGGGAACGGGCCCGGTACCGCAGACGACTCAGGCGCCGGAGGTCGCAGAACGATCTCCGTCCTCCATAAGCGCTAGCCTGGGGGTGACAGGTGAGGCAATCTGTCACCCTAGCAGAAGCAGGCCAGGGTGGATGCGCTATGCGCTCTTATTATGAAGAGGGTCATCTACTAGCCGTAGGTAGACGGCCTGAGGTAATTCGGGGTTCCAGGGATTTCCTTCCTAGGGTACACCTGGTTCCCCGGCCATTGGTACCTGAGACGGTGTGCGGTTTTGGTCGGTTCGAGTCCGACATAACCACCAAATGGTGGTATCCGAGGGGATTTCCGCACAGAAAAAAAAAAAAAAAAAAAAAAAAAAAAAGGGTAGTACTGCTCCGGTCGAGCGGTCCGAATGGGCCGCCATTCGTGTTTAAATCAGCGTGAATCTACTATCTTGCGAACTCCTATCTGTATCTGCCTGATGGAAAGCATTAGTAGAATCTAGGAGTAGTGGTCACCATACGCATTGTGAATACAGACAGACAATGCTGCCTGGTGACCCACACCATGGCGGTCTATGAAGATGTTTCTGCATGTCTAGACCTCAGATCTCTCACCCACGCAATCCGACTTTGGTTTCAAGAAGATTAGTCGGAGGAGTGGTCCTATTCCACAGTTCAAGACACATTAAAAATTCGGTGGTCACGTTAAACAGTCGGTGCTTAACGTGACCTACGAATAACAGAAACGCTCATAACATATCATGCCACAAACGGTCACCCATCTAGGTACTGACCGCGCTGTCGTTGCTTACCCTCGGTGATTGCTTCCAATCTCCTAAGGCCAGTCGGCTATGAGCGATTCTGTGACAAAAAAATACCTTAAATACATAAAAAAAATGTATAAAAATATTGTTGACAAATGAGGACCGAGTTGAGTCGTTTTGCGATCGCATTATATATACAGGGTGGTTGGAAACAGGTCGTGTAATAAAACAGGGAACGTAGCGCCACCTGTGCCCGAACACTCGTAAATTCTCAAATCATTTGTGTGATTGTACGGTGAAAAGTGCAGACGGGCGGTTTATTCACGAACAATATTTCAATAACTAGCTGTGACCTGCGGTGTTACCCGCGGTTACAGTGAAAATCCCGTCAAAATTAAACATTTTTGTCTGACAGATTTTAAGGGGATTTTCTCTGTCAGAAAGCTGATGACCTAAGAAGCGGGCTAATTTTTTAGGGTTCCGTAGCCGAATGGCAAAAAACGAAACCCTTATAGATTCGTCATGTCTGTCTGTCTGTCTGTCTGTCCGTCCGTATGTCACAGCCACTTTTTTCTGAAACCATAAGAACTATACTTTTGAAACTTGGTAGGTAGATGTAATTTGTGAACCGCATTAAGATTTTTACATTAAATAGAAAAAAAACAATACATTTTGGGGGTCCCAATACTTACTTGGAACTGAAACTCAAAAAAAATTTTTTCATCAAACCCATACGTGTGGGCTATCTATGGATAGGTCTTCAAAAATGATATTGAAAATCTTTTTTTTCTAAACTGAAAAATGTCCCCCCCCCCCCTGTAACTTCTAAAATAAGAGTGATAAAACTAAAAAAATATATGTTGTACATTACCATGCAAACTATCAACGAAAATTAGTTTGAACGAAATCTAGTAAGTAGTTTTTTTTTTAATACGTCATAAATCGTATACCGCAATTCACTATTAAAAAAACATCGATCAAAGTTACAACGAACTACAAGAACTTTTATATGATGTTACTTGCTGATACGGAACCCTTCATGGGCGAGTCCGACTCGCACTTGGCCGCTTTTTTTTAGACTAGTTTCAGTTTCAGTTGTGATTTACTATAATAACCGCGGGTAACACGGCAGGACTCACAAAATAAGAATTGATCAAGCTATTTCAGAGGAGTATGGCAACTAACATTACGACACGAGACTTTATATATATAAGATAGATAAGCAAAATAAAGGCAAAAATAAAGACTGACATTGTAATTTACGACTCTAAAACCCCATTAAGTCTAAACGTCATTAAACGTCAATCGTAAAACATTTGATGACGTATATCTACGTAATTATAAAACGTCTGTTTTAAAGAACTGGCTTGGCTTCACTTAATTAATTTTTTATTAATAAAAAAAAAACAAAAAAATAGCCGCCATTAAAAAAAAGATACGAGTTATGATAATCGCATGTTCATCGACGCCTAATCACGTAACTGATAATACTAAAATGTCGTAAAAAAAACTTTTGTAGGTCAGTTCAAGATACATAAATAGAAATAATTAGGAAAATGGTCCGATATTAAACGTGTTTTCCTTATTTTAAAATTACCTTCTACCTTTGGTTCATAAAACGATTAAATTCCCAAGGAGAATTCGCTTAAGGCAAACCGTTCTGCTTATTCCATACTAACTGAGTCCCGCGGTGTTTCCCGTTTTTATTTTAAATCGTGAAAAAAAGTTGATCTAAACAAAACAGCTTAAGTTACTCTCTATATCATCAGCTTTCTGTCTGTGAAAGTTGCGTTAAAATCGGCACAGACACTTCAGTTTTATTAACCGACTTCAATAAAGGAGGACGTTATCAATTCGACGAAATCTTTTTTTTTTATGTATGTTCAGAGATAATTTCGTCAATTATTACCACCTGTAAGCTACACAAAATCCACTGCAAAAAGAATTTTTAAAATTACCTTCTACCTTTGGTTCATAAAACGATTAAATTCCCAAGGAGAATTCGCTTAAGGCAAACCGTTCTGCTTAAATTCTTTTTGCAGTGGATTTCGTGTAGCTTACAGGTGGTCCCATCGTCAACATGTCGAGATCTGGTGATGGAATCCCAAGGAAATCGAGGACAACCCTTATTTTTTTTATTTGTATAGACTATAAAATAGAAGAAATTTACTTACAAGTGTGAACAAAACCCTCGGTGTATCAATCAGTTTCGCAGTTATTTAATTTCAGAGTTATAATTGCTCTGTATACGTATATAAACCTTAGCAACCATGAAACTCTATTTCCAAGTAAAATATTAAGATAACTAAATTCCTACGTCATGCAGTTAAAGTTATTTGACGTCAGGTACTTTTCTCAGTTGCCATGAACTTTGCTGTAAAGATGGTCGCTGCACTGACTAAGCTATCCTACCAAGAACACCGGTGACGATCTAACCGCAAAAGTTTGCCTAGAAAAACCGCAGCGTTTGTAACGCCCGTATATAGAACATGGCCCTTAAATATCGCAAACTCATCGTGGCAGCCTTGATGATGCAATACCTTCCAATATAAGGGCCCTAAGGACCGAAGGTAACTGGAGCAGAAGTTCTGGCGTTGTCAATAAGGGAATAGTTTCAAGAAAGTTTGCTACAAATTGTTAGAAGTTGCGACACATCGACATCTCATTGAAGTGTATTGCTTACTTTATGTGTTATATTTTAAATGTATCTTCTTCCTGGCCTTTATTCCCAAGATTATTTGGAGTTGGCTGCTAGTTCAATCGGTTTTACCTGAATATCAGTTTTTCCACGGAGCGACTGGCATCAAACCTCTGCAAGCTTGAGGGAGAACTGAAATTCCAAGGTTGAACTAATAACGGAGCCATCGGAACCGACGGCTTAATATGCTCTCCGAGGCACGTTAAATAAAATTCTGCATTAGAAATATATTACATGTCACAAGAGACTTTAGAAATGCACATGGAACTCCCAGACCATGTCCCATATGAGGTTCGAACCCTTACCACTTAAATTACTGTCATCCGTGCAGTCCAACACATTTATATAACTAAAACTAACTAACGAACTCACTAAACAGGAGGTTATAACTATGAACAGACTAATCACGAATTAAAACTTAAGAGTTACCTTAAAAAGAAAAGTAGGTAATAAAGGTAACAAAGAATGGGTAGAAAGGGACCAAAACCGTATTTCACATAACATTAGTGAATTAGGTCTATTTATTTGTTATTCCTTGTGAGCCCATTTCCTTGTTAGTTGGCAGTAAGCCAAGAGAAACGAAATCTAGGCGACATGTGTTTTGCAGTTCAGACCAGTTGCTGAGGTGTCGAAATCTCTGGGTGTTCGCATTTCACTTTCATAAAAGTCAAAGCTGTCAGCTTACACCTGCACATTAATTACGGTTAATGAGATTTAAAGATGCCATTAAACTAGAAGGTAATAAAGATTTGGCGGCGATAATTTCTAAACACATTTTTTATCTAGATATATTTTAGGTTATTTTACAGTTAAAACCGTATACCATGTTACCAAAGTTGATTAAAAAACCAAGATGATAATAGAGAAAATTAAAAATGGGTGTCTTTTAATAACCTTTCCGCGCAGAAAATCACAGGGTGTACATTTATTAGTGTAGGTAAAAAAATGGATGGCATCATCATCATCATCAACAGCTTTTAACAGTCCACTGCTGGACATAGGCCTCTATTTAGAAAGGAGGTTTTGGCCTACTATACCACTCTGGCCAAATGGGTTGGTATAGGGTTGGTTTCAAGTTTTCCTTCTCTTTGCATCGATGTTATCTTGCGTAGTTTATCCCTTAGTCGCCTTTCTGTGCATCAAATCATATCTATCTCCCTTTATAGAGCACTCAAACGACTTCACCTATTTAATATTTTTAGAAATCTTTGATTAATTTTGTTGAAAACGTTTCCGATCAACTTAATATCAACGCTATCACTCAGCAACGGTGCTTTTTTTTCAATTCAGTTTTTAATTGCATTCTACACAAATGCTTGTAATTATCCATACTGAACAAGTTTTCAAAAGATTACTCTAAAATAATGTTTTAAAGACACCAGGAGTAAAATAGAAAGATTGGAATAGTAATGCTAAGTAATGTATGTAATAAAGTGCACATCATTTTCAAAGACAAGAATGACGACTTATCATTTACAGATAGTACACAATTCGTTGTACAATTTTCAACAGATTCAATACTGACGTGTCTTAGTTTGACGTCAAGCCGATATAATACTCGGTCAGTTATTTGAATCAGTCCTCAAGCACGTACTAAAGGAAATAAAGATAGTATTGTTTTATCCATAAAGTAATTAATTTAACGTAGTACGTCATTAAAAGATGTAAAACGTGTGTAACGTTACAGTACTAAGTAAATTACCTTAAACTAAGTATCCTTTTTAAAATAGTAATTGTCATTATTCGGCTCAAAGAGAATGATACCAAT
The DNA here is from genome assembly GCA_932526445.1 of Phragmatobia fuliginosa. Lineage (NCBI taxonomy): Eukaryota > Metazoa > Arthropoda > Insecta > Lepidoptera > Erebidae > Phragmatobia > Phragmatobia fuliginosa. The sequence goes on along the minus strand of OW052073.1, from coordinate 20,312,628 downwards.
AAGAATGGTAATCTTTGGAACGACTGGATGGATTTTGACGGGAGATTCACTATCCGAAAACTAAATAAAAGGAGTAACTAACGCTATTTTTTTTGTTACTCACATCATAATGTATTAAATTTGAAAATAAACATGGTCAACTGTATGTGTCCTTATGCTAAATGTATGCTATATATGTAATGCTATATAAAACAAAGAAATAAAATTTGAATTCTAATTAATTTTATTTGTTTTTCTCATAATGTGTTCTAATCTAACTGTCCTACAACAGTGGTGACAAATTATTATATGTAGGTATTTCTTATAAGTCCCCATTCAACTTAAAAACTCAACTTAAACTTAAAAAATATTTACCAGTGGAAACAGGAATAAATTCTACATATCATTATTATAATTAATTATTAAAATCATTGTACTTTATCCAACTTAATTATTCGAAGACATCTATGGACAATTTTACTTGGCTGCATAATTACTTAAATGACAAACTTAAGTACTAATAAACGTGTTTCTAAAGCTAACTCAACTTTCCATTTCAATCCAGCGAGTACACACTTCATAATCATTGCAGACATAAAAACTGGTTGAACTGGACACTTTCTAGCGAGATCACACCAGGTCATGCACAGCCAGTTTTAATATTATTACTTCTTTAGGGTTTCTTGCTTTAGACTGCCTTGTTGGTCTAGTGGTTAGCGTGTGCGACTGCTAATCAAGAGGTTCAAATCCCGGGTCGGACCAAAAAAGCTTTGTTGGGTTTTTCTTACAGAAAATTCTTAATAAAAGCCCGTAGTCTGGAAGTGTAACGGTGATTCACGCCCGTGCCTTGGAGAGCACGTTAAGCCTTCGGTCCCAGTAGTTACGAACATCTATGGCAAACGTTATTGGGAAGTCAGTGCCCTCAAATATACTGACAACTAGTTCAATCTTCCAATTTCAGCTCTCCCTTAGGGTTGCTGAGGTCCGTTGCCAGTTGCTCCGTGGGAAAACTGAAATTCGGGTAAAACTGGTGGAACTAGTAGTCGACCACAAATAAACTTGGGAATAAGGCTGGGAAGATGATGATTTTAGGGTTCCATAACCAAAGACTATTGACTATGCTGTTCGTCTGTCACCAGGCTATAAGCTCTTAAAAACGTGAAATATTTTTGTAGCCGCTTTAACAACAAATACTAAAAAGCGGCCAAGTGCGAGTCGGACTCGCCCATGAAGGGTTCCGTATCAGCAAGTAACATCGTTTAAAAGTTCTTGTAGTTCGTTGTAACTTTCATAGATGTTTTTATACTAGTGTATTGATTGGATGAAAGGTAAATTGCGTGTTACGATTTATGACGTATTAAAAAAAAACTACTCACTAGATCTCGTTCAAACCAATTTTCGTTGGTAGTTTACATGGTAATGTACAACATATATTTTTTTTAGTTTTATCACTCTCTTGTTTTAGAAGTTAGAGGGGGGGGGACACACATTTTTCCACTTTGGAAGTGTCTCTCGCGCAAAATATTCAGTTTAGAAAAAAATGATATTAGAAACATCAACATCATTTTTGAACACCTGTCCATAGATACCCCACACGTATAGGTTTGATGAAAAAAATTTTTTTGAGTTTCAGTTCCAAGTATGGGGACCCCCGAAATATATTGTTTTTTTTCTATTTTTATGTAAAAATCTTAATGCGGTTCACAGAATACATCGATTGATCAAATTTCAACAGTATAGCTCTTATAGTTTCGGAAATAATTGGCTGTGACATACGGACGGACAGACAGACAGACAGACAGACAGACAGACTTGACGAATCTATAAGGGTTCCGTTTTTTGCCATTTGGCTACGGAACCCTAAAAACGCCATAAAATAATTATTTAAGGGCGCTCCTATTCAACAAACGTGTTTTTTTGGCCGTTTTTTACTCGACACCTATAACGGCTACAGGTAGACGCTTGATATGTATATAATAGTACAGAACCCTTAATGTGTTAGTCCGACTTGGCCAATTTTTTATATTTTTATCTTGACACTTCACACTCACGGCCAACTGATCCGAGACTTGACAGAGCCTGGTAACTGAACTGCTGCTGATAAATATACTTTTTATGTACTTTTAAAAAGATGGAGAATCTGTTTATTACTCGTCAAGCTCAAGAACTACGGTTCAGAAATTAAAAAGTCTTTTAGTTGAGGACGGTTTTGCGTAAGTAATTTTTTAACGGTTTCAACATTTTGATGTCATTGGGTAAAGAAAACCCATGCGCTAGCCAATAGCTTCCATACAAAACGTACTTTATATGTTCAGTAAGTTGATTTTAAATACTTTTTCCGAATATGGTAAACTCTAATGCAGCTGACTAAAATTTTACGAAGATATTTTGCCCTCCTGTAAAATAGAAAATATTGACTTAAGCACTGTTAGAACTTGACTGACGATACAGAATAAGTAACACCATGCGATGACCAATACAGACCCTGTATAGAATTCAAATGTTTCAAAAACGAAATAAAAATTATACAATTTGGAAGCCACAGACAACGTTGAGAGCTAGACTATGCTAATATCAAAGAGACGTGCAGTTTTTTATTTGTACATAGCATATTAACTATGTAAAAAAATTGGCCAAGTGCGTGTCAGGCCACGCATAGTATAGGGTTCCGTAGTCATCCATAACGGTGGGTAGGTGTAAAATCGTGTCCAATAGATAATTGTAAGGTTTACTTATTATTTCTTTATTTTTTTACGAAGTTTGCCAAGTGAGTGCATTTTACAAGTTAGGTCTCTATAACTCCTCAAATAAAAAAGTTATCAAAACAGCTATAGTTTTCCTTGAAAATTCAATATACTATCATGAGTTTTTTCAGAGTTTTCGCAAATGGATACCTAAATCGAAAAACAGCCTCACAATTTTTTTTACCCCACACGATGGGATATAAGCGAAAAAAAATTATGACCACTTTACGTGTAGGGGGGTACGACGTAATTACAACATATATTCATGCAAAGTTTCATCCTTCTAGCACTAGGCCATTTGGGCGTTAGGTCTAGGACGGACGGACATGGCGAATCTATAAGGGTTCCGAGTCATGAACTACGGAACTCTAAAAAGTCATCTGATAATTTATTATAAAGTTCCTTTGACATTTATGTCGGATGGTTTCCTCGCACCACAACCTTGCACACCAACACCCGTTTTCCTTCAACCGTATCTAAACCAAAGGATCACAGCATAGCAACGCGATAACATTGTACATTTATTGTACAAACCGACACATTATATCTAACACATTTATTTGTATATGTTAAATTTAATTTGCACAATTTGAACATGTTTAGGACACTTAGAGCGCAGTCGAATTATATTTAAGCTTTTCCAGGAAAGATACATACTTATAAATTATGATTTAATATGAAAACAACTATGTATTACCATGATGATGGTAATGATTAGCTCTATATATATTAACACTTATTCTCCATCATATTCATCACATACATAAACCTGGGCCTGTCCCTAGAAAGGAGATTTTCGACCTGTTACACCACACTGGTCAGGCAAGGTGGTACAGAGTTTGTTTCAAGTTTTCATTCTATATGCAATAAATAAATTAAAAAACACCCATGGAATGAATGGTGGCACTCCGTGTTGTTAATCCATCACCACACGGACAGACGAACTCGTTTGCGTTGATAATATTAGTAAATAGTTAAATTTGTAAGAAAATCTTGTAAGTTAATGTCACCCTTCTCACTGTCGTGACTACAAAGATATGAAATTTTTCATTCTAATATAGTTTGCGTGATAATACTAAATTTGGTATCTTATAATTGTTCTAATTCAGTTTATTATTTATATATTTGTTTATAAAAAAAATGCTGCATTCACTCGGAATCTATTATACAGCTACTAAAGTTATTAGGATCCATCTTTTAACCGTACAAGTAGTTGACAAACTTCCATCAAACCTAAGACAATAAAACCTAAACATGAAACATTGGTGACCATAGTTATGATAGACTACGTCGTCGAGGATCGAGAACATTCTCCGTGAGCCATGTTTGGTGGTGTAGTGTCGCACAGCAACAGTTCCTTACTCAGAAATCAAACCATTCTCGTCTCAACTACAATTTACAAAACACTGCCTTCTGGGAATTTAATGTTTTGTAACAATACCGATTATATATCTGCATTGAGCATTCTGATCAGCTGTGCGATGTCGTGACGATGCAGTGACGAGATATCATCGTCATTGCTTATGAACGCACTCAGGTTCAGACATGTTGGCGATGTGACATTTTTAAACCAACATGGTCGCATTTGTTATTTACATTGTGATGATTTTCTACCTTACTTTGTATCAAATATTATTATGTGTTTTAGTAAATAGCCATATTAATTGAAGAAAGGGATTATTTGAAACTTAGATATTTAGTTCACTGCAGTACAGAAGAGGTTTTACTTTGTTTTTTTTTAAAGTTTAGTTCAAACTTTTGCCCTACCTACTCAAATAATGCTTCTGAGATGTTGATAATTTACGCAATATTGTGTAGTTGTGTTCCAGAGATCCTGAGCCCTTGACTTAGTGTAGACTCTAAACTAACACTTAATAAAATCTCTTTAATATCATTATTTTTCTTACCAAATCGTTGACAAGAAGCTACTAATCAATACTACCATTTTCATACTATTATTATAAATTTGAAAGTAGCTCTGCCTGTCTATCAATCTGTAACGTTTTCACTTCTAAACCGCTGCACCGATTTCTATAAAAAATTACAATGAGATATGTACTTTGATTCTTGAGGAATGACAGGCTATAAACCGACATATACGCAAAACCGCGAGCTTAAGCTTGTAAATATTAAAATAAGAATGTATAATTGTAAATACTTTTAGAATTAGCGAGTACCCCAGCAACTAATTACTTTTTTGATTATGAAACTTGAAAACATTGATTTGATATGCAGTATACAATGATATTATCATTAAAGAAAACGGGCAAGTGTGAGTCGGATCACTCACACCGTCATCAAAGTAATTGTCCAGCAGTTGTACAGTGTAAGTGAAGTCATATTAAGAAATGTCATTGTTCAGAAACGTTAGGAGGTCCTCTTGCAAACTTTTTGCACAACTTGACGAATGGGGTAGGTAATAATTTGAGTTTAAATATTATTGAGTCATTGATATTATGAAACTAAAGTCAAATTATAAGAATTAAGTGGATTGAGGAAAATTAAAAATTAAATCTAAATCGTTTTTTGCTGCAAATAGGTACGGTAGTTTCAGAATTACATTTAAATTCATTGGTAACCTGCTGACTCATAATAATATGTATTATTCAACAAAATATTGTTACATATATTTATATATTTGGTCATATATTTCTTCATAAATTCATTTAATTTTTTTACCTATCTCAGAATCATCATAAAAAGTGATATAAATTTAGCCATACTTAACTAATAGCTTACAACCAAAATCAATTACATTTATCATTATGGAGAAATATAATTACCTTTTGCCTAACGGTTTTCAGTTCTGCAACTAAAATGGCTAGCCCAGTTTAGTGAAGATTTGTGCGAAATGGCTGGAAGGACCTGGTTTCGAGAACCTAAATTCTACCAAATGGGCCTGCAATGGGAGAAGTTTATGTCCAGCAGTGGACTGCAATAAGTGATGATGACGATGATATTTAACTGATCTTAGTTTATTAATTGTTACGTAAGCTTTTTATTATCACAAAATTTGTTGACCCCAAACGCACAATATTTCATCATCACCTTCACCTTGTCTACAGCAAGGTAAGAGATAATTTAAAACTTAATTATACCTAGAGACTATTTATACTGGATATAGTCAGAAATTCTTTAAATATTGCATTACATCTTTACTGACCTAAAAGTATAAAAAAGTATATCTGACTTCTAACGTGTCTACGTCAATTAGAATAAGACTACGATTTAAATTATATTACGACACCCGCGGGATGAATAGGAGTGGTGACTGTATTCTTAATCCGTCAACACAGGGTAAAAGGCGACTAAGGGATAAACTACGCAAGACAACATCGATGCAAAGAGAAGGAAAACTTGAAACCAACCCTATACCAACCTGTCTGGCCAGCGTGGTATAGTAGGCCAAAACCTCCTTTCTAAGGAGAGCCCTATGTTCAGCAGTGGACTGTTAAAGGCTGTTGATGATGATGATGACCTCCTTTCTAAGGAGAGGCTTATGTCCAGTAGTGGACTGTTAACGGCTGTTGATGATGATGATGACCTCCTTTCTAAGGAGAGGCCTATGTCCAGTAGTGGACTGTTAAAGGCTGTTGATGATGATGATGATGAAATTATATTATGTATTTCTTAATTTTCACTTCAAGTACCAAACAGAACATAATGTCAAAATATAAATATATTCATAACTAACGGGGAGTTCTGCGGTATCTAATCGTTTGACCCAATTAAGACCCATTGCATGTTCTGTCACAACAAAATTTTATGAAGATTTTATTAGGCTACAAAAATTCAGATATTTGACAAACCAGTGTTCTCATAGCTGTATCAAACGTAATAAAATTTATTTTTAATCATAGTAATGAAACACCGCATTGTAGCTGCTCCGGAAATTCCCGGACGCTTTTCGAACATTCGCGAAGTGGTGCAATACATTTAATTATTGTGATATACAGTCACGGTAATAGTTAGGTATTGTAACAGGCTACAACATGTCTAAACAAGAGTCAGGTGATTAAACAAACGCCCTGACTAATATTCCCCACATTTTTTCAGTATAAAATGATAAAACTGTATCCGTATGACTATATGACGTCTTTTATAACTAGATGGAATTACCGATATAGGTAGATTTTTAATATAACAGGCAAAATATAGACTATGAAGCTGTTAGCTTTGTCTGTCCTGTCCTGTACTGTAAACGGTGTTTCTAAAAGAATTAATTTTTGTACATAATACCTAGAAGATTATTTAAAATTTAAGGGCATGCTATGAAATAAAGTCTGAAGATAAGGAGTGTACAGAGTGGAGAGATTGTTTTAATAAATTCTGCAACTAATTTTGGCTCAAAATATATACGTACTGTTCTTTGGATACCTAGACAAAACATTAAGTTATGCAGTTTTATATATTATTATAATCGATCAACTTTAATTTACTACAATGTACATATACTATTGTAATCAGTTGAAATAAATTCCGAGTAGATAGGTATTTCCTTTTAAATTTTATCGAATACCGTTATATAAAACAAATATTGATTACTAGGTTTTTCTTTACTTTTAGGTAGCTCTGGAAGATTCTCAAGACTTTTTATATATATGCCTTCAGTTCTATGATCAGGGCCGCTGGTCAACGTTTTTCTATTCTATTTTCTATTCTTTTGTTTCATTGGTAAATGTTTTTTTTATTTACCAGTTGCTTCAACCCAATAAAATGTGGTAAAAGAAAGTAAATGAATTGCATTATTTTCCGTCAGCCGTTGACTACGTCACGAACGATAAGTTTTTATAGTGCCGATATAATGTATTACTCATAACTACTAATATACCTGGCAAGAAATAAAATAATTATTATTACAGAGCTCACCTAGTGACAGAAAGAAAGGCCGTTGTACGTATGTGAGTCATATCGCAAGCTAGCCGACTCAAATCCGTTTTATTTCAGTTAAATATTCACACTCGAAGTCCGGTATTCGAATCCAACGTCAGATGTTTATTAATCTATTAAAATAAATAAAATTGGAGTATCTGTATGTAATATCAAACGACCAGTAGTTTACTAAATCCATATCAAAGTATATGGTACTTAAAAAAAAAGAAATTGTCTATGAGTCTGTTTGGCGATTTGAAAGGAGTGGCCGCGAGTTTTTATTGCCATGTTCTTTTCTCCGGCTTTACCTATTGTTTGCGAACATGGCATAAATGTACATGTAGAATCTTGACCTGTCACAAGAGATGTATTGCATCATAAGTGAATTAAGAATTTTGAATTGAATTGAATTGAATTGTGTCGGCTAATCTGTGGAACGGCTGCACAGGTTTTGACGAAACTTTTACTGGTAGAAAAGCCGATGACCTAAGAAGTAACTTAGGCTATTAGACTAGCTAAACTCCGCGGCGTTACTTGGGATACACCGCGGGAGTCAGCTAGTGTTACAATGTAAGAAAGATGATTCATTGAATAAATTAGTTTTATTAGAGCATGCTCGTCAGTGCTTCATGATTCGATGGTCAAGATGTTTTTTTAACATTTTTTTTTCTAGAATTGCGAAATTATTATAAATAGTGAGTAATTAATGCAATAACGGCCTTGAGGAAAACATTTTAAATTTATTTATAGTGTATTAAGTTTACTGTGAGATAGATATTTTACGTATCTTTTTAGTTTCGTTTATTTTACTTCCTTATAAAAGTAACGAAATGAAAACGAGATTTTTCATGGAAATAAATTAATGTCTTTAGAATTCCAGTTCCTGAGATTATCCGGACCAAACAGGCAGACAGACGGATATTAAAAACATACACCTTATTTTTTATTTGTATAGGTTATCTAATCAACATAAAAGTGAATGATTTGACGAAAATAACGGGTGATGTTATACCTTGTATTTCCCACAAAACTGTACAAATCTTATGTTTTAAAGACTATGTGATAACGCACGGAGATAAAATGTACCTACATAAGAATTTAATAATTACAATTATATGTATAGGAATCATTATAAATATATAATAGTGTAGGACGCCCACAGGCGAGGTGGAGTGACGACCTGCGCAAGATGACTGGCAGGAGCTGGATGTGAAAAGATGTGTGCAATGGGAGAGGCCTATGTCCAGCAGTGGACTGCGATCAGCTGATGATGATGAAATATAAGTATATTTTCGTTCACAGTTTATGCAATAATCATTTTAACAAAAAAAAACTACTTTAAAGAAAAACTTGATGACAAATATCATGGATATTTGAGGAGTTCCCTCGATTTCTCTAGGATCCCATCATCAGATCCTGGTTTTCTTATCATAGGACCACATGGGAAGCACCAATTTTCAAATAAAAAAACAATCGAAAGTTTAGAGGTAACCTAAAAAAATAAAAATGCAGTCGAAATAAGAACTTCCTTCTTTTTTGAAGTCGATTAAAAAAATACCACTATTTTAAATTTGTCTCCTATTTTTTTCTTTACGAGTGGCTTTTTTTTTTTTCAAGCAATTAATGTAGCAAAATGCATGAATGCACATGAAGCAAGATTTCTCGAAAACCTTTCCCCTCTTGCAAATCGGTTAAAATTATCATCAACAATAGTCTATCACTAACACAATGAATACACGCTACTATCCCACCTACTTCTTCCTAGCCTTGATTATTCCTAAGGCTATCTCGGGTCGGCTACTAGTTCAACCGGTTTTACCTGAATATCAGTTACTAACTATCCCATCTTAAAAATATTGATGTTAATAGCAACTATTAGTTTGAAAATCAAGAGAACTCTTATAACGGTTATCAGATCTAGAGCAATAATAAGTAGAGGGAAGCCTACGAGTCGGTTTTCACGTCCTCACCCGCTTCAAGCTGACGCAATAGCCGTCACACTTGGCAACAAGTTTGACTATATTTTAAGGTAACTGAGTATCACATGTTGGTTGGTAGATTGTTACGATATATTTTTTATATCAGGAAAAATAGGTGTGTCTTTATGTAATGTCAAATGAACAGATTTTACTGAATGCATATCAAAGTATTTACGTCCACACTACTATTACAGTCCACAGTTACTATTAATATTATAAATTTGAATGTAAGTTTGTTTGTTACGCTTTCACGCGAAAACTACTCAACCGATCATCATAAAACATTGTACACATATTCTTGGAGGTATTCAAAGTAACATAGGATACTTTTATGAAAATAAAATCTCGTCAAACCTATAACACCTCGTCGTTTTTGCGTCCGGGGTTAAAATTTGAATCTTGTTAATGAAATATACACCAATAGTATGCCCTCTTAACTTGACTTCCATACAAATCTATAACCTATGTTCTTTAAGTCCTGAATCAAAGCATTCATTTATCATCTCATTTTTATCGTAACAACTTATGAGATAATAAATTATTCTTGCAATAAACAAACAATTAAAACACAATAACTGATATGATAAACTAGAAACGAATGTAGCTAATGTTATTTACCGATTGCGGATTAATAGTTATGCTAATGGCAGCTGACTACGTGACTTTAATCTTGTAGCTACAGCTATTTAATTATCTAGAATTCTAGATTAACGAACGATTCAACAACTAATAATGTCACACTTCTAGGCCCGGGTGTCCTATCAGGAGAGGTTTAAAGACCATAGGTCCCCATACTGGCCGAGTGCGGGTTGGAGACTGGCTGGGAAGATAACGTTGTGGCCTTTAATCTTGGCGTTGGATATTTTTAAGTAATAATTATTTATTATATGTGGTGAAATCACTGCCAAGAGAAGGAAAACTTGAAACAAACCCTTTACCAACCCGTCTGGCCAGCGTGGTATAGTAGGCCAAAACCTTATTTCAAAGGAGAGGCCTATGTCCAGCAGTGGACTGTTAAAGGCTGTTGATGATGATGATGATTCTTGAGGAAGGGCATAGGCTACTCTTTACATCGATAACCACTATAACCAACATTTTTTTTCATGCCAATTCTAATTATTACTAGATAACACCATCGTACAAATGACGTGCCGTGCGTGCGGTGCGTCCGGCGCGGGCCAATGGACGCGTACCTTTAAACAGGATGAGCATTCGTAATAAGCGTGATAACACTTAGTCAATAATAAGTCTTGCAGTTGCAAAAAATGACGTAAATAGGAATATTATATCACGTCATCATATTTTTTCTACACTTGATAATTTTATCAAGAGTCATCGCATTGGATTTAAATTTAAAAAGAGGTTTGACACGTTTCTTTGATAACCAACCATAGTCTCAAATTGACACTGTAGGTATCCTCTAGTCCAACATCTTTAAGAAAATAATTCAGTACCTTAGAGGTACAACATTAAGTGGCTAAAGTCAAATTTTACAGGAGAGGCAAAAATGCGCGAAGTGAAATTTAAAATGTAATTTTGAGAGAGTTATATTATATTATATATTACTGTATTTTTTATAATAAATAAAGGGAAGTATCATGAATTACACATAATTACAGTCAATCTATCTATTATCTAAATAATAAATAATATTTGGGTAATTAATGTTATAGGTACATCATTATATATCTCTTTCATAGGCTACGTTGGACTTAATGCTTTATACCATTATATAGAACTGGTTCTTGCGATTTTAATGGTATAATAAACGTAATTTCGACAAAATATGAAGTTACTATTGTTTACCTCTGAGGTATAGAATTGTCCTCAGATACGGCGAAGGAAATCGCGGGATCCTAGGATTCAGAACTGAACTGAGATTTCATTAGTACGGTGTTGTACAACTAGCGAGTTGCAGCGGCTAACTAACTGAGCTACTCTAGAATAGGCTAGACTATTGCACCAAATTATACAAAGTACTCATAGCCGAGTGGCCTTAGGTGATTGGAATCACTTACCGAGGGTAAGCAACGACAGCGCGGTCAGACCTGGATGGGTGACCGTTTGTGGCATGATATAATATGAGCGTTTCCGTGATTCGGAGTTCACATTAAACAATCGGTCCCGCTTGTTATCAGCAGTCATAAGGCTTAGGCTTACATACGCCCGCCCATATGCGACTTAGAGACGAATAGTACCAGAAAACTGTAATTAATGCATGGGCATATTATAATAATCATATCAATGACTATTGGAAAGACAATGACATCACACGTCATTTCCTTCCACTCCACAAGTCCACACACGTGTTCGCACGTAACCTCACAATTTCATCATCCCGCATGGCAACAGCTTCTCAACCAATGAGTCACTCTCTTATCGTCACTGCACATGTGTCACGATCTCATTTCGTGGACAATGGCTTCGGTTAACACATACTCCACGAATTTGCTTGATAACGAAATATATGATTGATCGATATTCTTATAGCTATTTGTATCTAAGAAGTTCCATTTCTCTCGAAACACATACTTAGTGTTACGAGAGAAATCAGATTTATAAGTGACTGAAATAACTTGGACAAGTAATTAAATTATAGACTACGCGGTTTTTGTTGTAAATTGCGATGAACGCCGCGGAGCAAAGTTAGTTTAAAAAAAGTTAAGCCTACGTTATTCCTTACGTCATCAGCTTTCTGTGAAAGTTCCGAAATATTTATTTATTATTATTATGTATTTGTATAGATAGACGAAGAGATAAAACAGTTTGTGCATCGTGTTATATATTCACACGAGAGTACACACAAAGTAAGATATTTAATGTACATACGGCCTTATTTGACTGCCTCGTTGGTCTAGTGGTTAGCATATGCGGCTGCTGATCAAGAGGTCTCGGGTTCGATTCCCGGGTCGGACCAAATATTATTTGTGTGATTCACAAATATTTGTTTCGGAGTCTGGGTGTTTTCTATGTATAATATGTATGTATTTACAAAAAAAAAAAGTATGTTTATGTATTTATATCAGTTGTCTAGTACCCATAACACAAGCTCTGCTTAGCTTGGGACTAGATGATGTTGTGTGTCAGATGTTCAAAATATTTATTTTATTTATTATTTATTTATTTGCCTATAGCAATATCTTCTAGGCAACCATAAGAGGGAACAAAATATTTATGAAATAATAGTAGTTGACGTTCATCATCTTCAGCCTATCGCAGTTCACAGCTGGACATGAACCTCACCAATTGCATACCACTTGGTTCGATTTTCGGCTTCTCGCGAATACTACTCTAGAAATATAATTTACTCCAATGTCGTTTTGTTAACGTTATATTGAATATTATATCTACAATAAAATTAATTAAAATTCAATGAAATAATAATATTTTCCCATTGTTTTTTAATATTCTTTTAACAATCCTATGATCTTAGTTGCGAATTGAGGTTGATGCCCTTAATCACCACGCTGGGCAGGCAAATTGGTGAACGCCGAGGATCGAACTAAGTGGCGTGCAATTGGAGAGGCCTATGTCCAGCAGTGGACTGCAATAGGCTCATGACGATGACGATGAATCCTATGATCTTGACTGCTAAACTAAATGTCGTGAATTCAATTAAAACATCTCTTTTCTGTTTTGTTTCAGGTTCGCAGTTGATTTTATTGTGACGTCACACGATTGGCACATGACACATGACACATGACACATGTATCGTCTGCGCGTATAAAAAAGCTTATTATATATAATGATAAATGATTACGAGAATATTAATTATATTTCATAATGAAACAATGATATCAGTTTCTTTTTATTATTTATATAAGTATTATATTGGTATTGTAAAGCGTATACTTTTGTATTCAAAATTATATTCGGTCTACTGATGAACTACCTGTTCACATAAACACAGGGGTGAAATTTAACTAGCCAATATCTTAAATTAGTCTCGTATGGTATCTGTAAGGTAGTGGGAGAGCAAAGCAGGAGTGCGCTGACGTGTCATACTCATCTAGCGTTTATCACGTGAAGAACTCGCCACTCACACGTTTAATCCAATCCATGCAAGTCTAAGAAATAAGTCTCTATTTCGTTCAAGAATTACCTACCAACAGCCAGGTACCACGCTGGCCAGACGGCTTAGTGTAGGACCTGCCCCCTAGCATAATAGCAAACGTTTTTCGTTTTGTAAATTATTCTCTATTCTATTTCTCTATCCTATTGTTCCATTGGCTAATGTCACTTAGTCTCGTGATCTAAACAAAATATTAGCCAATGAAACAAGAGAACAGAAGATGTTTTGCTTCTCTTTGCAGTGAGTCTGCTCTTACGACACCCACGGAATGAAAAGGGGTGCTGACTTAGTTCGTCACCCCATGAACAGTTACATAAAGAAATAATTAATTCCATATTACAAGAAAAAGCAATTACGTGTATATTATAATACAGTTATTGTTAAAAGATAAAAGCCGTCTTGGTGTTCGGTTTTGGTCACGTATGCGCACAACAGCACAGCGCAGACAAAGACAGCAACATGACGCAATGTGCTGTTGCTAAGCGCTCATGTCACGTTGTGCTTGCGCAGGCGCAGACGCACCCCGCCGTCATGCTCGATACCTGCTGAGCACATGGTTTCATATTATTAAATGTATTTTTAATAAAATCCGATAAAAATACGGCAAGCCACCAGCCCGAGTGTGTCTAAGACTAAGGGAACAATTTCTTTATCTTTCTTATCTACGATTTCCTAAAAACTCCTATTTTTTTTTTTTTTTTAATAAGGGGTTGGAAAAATCCCTTCGGATCTCCGGCTCCTCGAGGAAACAGGAGCCAGGAGTATGTGGTGTTTCCACTAAAAAACACCCCAACGATCGACCTCAGACGCCCTGCTCCGGGAGGACCCGGACCATGTTATTTCAGGATATGTATATAAGTTTCTTGAAGTATCGACATCACAGCTATAATATTGCTTCAAACTGAATAATGATACAAAAATTATAGTTGGGAAAAGGTGGTTATTTTAAAAATGAACATGTTTCCCAAGGTATCAGTTACCTCCATAGCAACCTCTGGTCTCACACTTACGCACGACACAGGAAGAAGGCTGGTTGTCACTTTAGGTTGGTCTTCTGTGAGAGGATAGTACCACTCGCCGCTCAGATCTCCGCTCCAGGTCCAGGTCAAATCAGCGTAGCTCGGAGAACTTATAAGAAATAAAAAAATATATTGACAAACATTGGTTAAGGTTAGTCCCCTTTTCAATAAAATTTAGTCATAAAAAAAGTACATTTTGTTGAGTCGCTTACGAACCGTTGCAAATAATGTTCAATGTGATATTTAATTACCTATACCTTTGCTTAACCTATCAAGGTGTAACAATGGATATGACGTATTTCCTCATTTCCGAACCTATAGGTCATGGTTCCTTTCGTACCAACAATTAGTCAGCAGGACTGGCTCTTGAATTGTATAACATTATGCCATTTTTTTTAAATATTTGACCTACCAAGGTGGCTATGATTTTATTTATTTTGCCTGATGGAACCAGAACATTCTTGCTGAAGTCAGCGTGGTTCTACTACCTTACATACATACATACGTATTACACAGTTACTATAATAACACAGACAAACAAACCAAGTCCATTTTTTAAACTCTTACACAAAAAAGCGACAGTAAAAAGAACGTAAGGAAAAAGGAAAAGAATGTAAGGTGGTGATGGTTGTCCTCCGTGGAGGAGCAGACGTGTCACCGCACATGAACTTCTGTAAGTCAACCATTACAGAATACGACGCTGTTTTATGCATAGACTTGTGCGCTATTTCTCCTGGATAGTTGATTGGTCTCCGTCGTGGTCAAAATCGGATAGCAGTACATCATAGTAGATACAATTCTCCTGCAAACATAGAAGTTCATAACACCGGCCAAACATCACAGCTTACACAAACAGTGCTCGGCAGTAAGTTCGCCTACGTGTGCAAGTATAACAGAGGGCTATTTAAGTAACACAAGTGAGTGCAACTTAATTACATAGCTGTAAAAATCGCGCTCAACACAAGCAGTTGGAATACTCGTTTGTTCCAAGTTTTACGAGCAAGCGATTTTAGTTAGCTTAAATTTTAGTCTAGATAAAAATAGGTTAGGTGGAATATAAACATCATTTGAGATTTAATCCTAATATAGGATCATTATATTAATAAGAGATTGGAGATTGAACTTTTAAAGCAGAACAATTCTTTCATACATTGTTTGTGTATAACCTTTTCCGTTTACGTCGCGCATACAATAAAAGCTTTCAAAAAAAATAAGTTTAATAATACTCTGCTCCTTTTAGCTGTAGCGTAATGATATATTGACTATAGCCTTTCTCAATAACTGCTCTATCCAACACTGAAAGTCATTTTCAACCAAACGAAAACAAAACAAAAAAAATAAGAATAATGGAAGTTCATAATTCAATCCCTATTACCAAAAAGTTAATATACATATACTACATCTATAAACAACAATCCCACGATTATTTCTAAATACACACACGGCTTCAAAGTCGCTCATTCGCTTCCTACTGCGCCAAGTGTCGTGGGTTCAAATCCCACGTGGGGTAACACTTTGTATGATTCAAAATTTGTTGTTTCGAGTCTGGGTGTTCTTTGTGTCCGTTTCATGTATGTTTGTAAAGTCCCCCACGACACAGGAATTTATCTCCCTAATGCGGTAGTTGTCTTTTTTAAAAATAAATAAAAATAATTGAAATAAAAAATTCTTGTCACTCGTACCGCGTAGCCCAGTAGGCGTGTTTGTACGTGGTTTTAGTATACAACCAACGCTTCAATTCCGTTAATTATACAAATGTGGGAAGTGAGAAAGCATCGCCACCACGTCTAATTGACGGTTCCTGGGATACAACACATCACGGGGAGATTTACTACGAGGTACTTGAATTGACTGGGTTCACTCTTGACACATAAACCGCTTTGAAAAGTCCACGTCTGGAGATAGGCTTAGAAAGAAGATTTTGGCCTACTATACCTAGCTACCTAGATGATTTAGTTTAGGTTTCCTTAAATTATCCTTCTCTATCCTGCGCTGTTTGTTCTATAATAATAATAATTTATTTCCTCATCAAAAATGTATGCAGTACAATACAGTTACTTAAATCTAGATATAAATAAGAGTACATCTGTGAGAGACTGGTGCATGAGATAGTTATATATGTACCTGTGTTACGGGTCACCAGGTCCCCATCACAAATTAATTACAGAACTTTTAGTCAGTTTGATTAAGTGCAACACTATCAATTAATGGCGAGCATACGATTTACATTTATTTGTTTGTGAGTGTGTTTTCGTGTGAGTGTATTGTATTTACAAAAAAAGTATGTTTATGTATTTATATCAGTTGTCTAGTACCCACAATACAAGCTCTGCTTAGTTTGGGAATAATAATAATAAATATGTTGGACATCTGACACACAACATCATCTAGTCCCAAGCTAAGCAGAGCTTGTGTTATGGGTACTAGACAACTGATATAAATACATAAACATACTTTTTTTTTGTAAGTACATACATATTATACATAGGAAACACCCAGACTCCGAAACAAATATTTGTGAATCACACAAATAATATTTGTTCCGACCCGGGAATCGAACCCGAGACCTCTTGATCAGCAGCCACATACGCTAACCACTAGACCAACGAGGCAGTGAAATAGTAATAGATGGCGTTGTGTGTAATATGTCCGATTTTTTTTTATTAACTTGAACTGGAATTGTTTAGGCTTTTGTAGTAGTAGCTCAACATTCCTAGACCTTTTTATTTTCAGGTAGTTTTTTTAACGATACGACAACAGCTGATAGCTATCCACAGCTGTCAGTTTCATTGAACGCATGGGTTAGTGGTTTAAACGGTCGACACGCCTCGTCTTACTTCACCAAGAGTTTTAGGTTCAAATATCACGTTATGTTTTCCACCAATTGTTATTCATGGTCTGAGTTTTCTATGTGTGTTTTTCATGTAGATTTTATAAAGTACTCCACGACATAGGATATATTTCTAATGCGAGAGATTTCTTTAAAAACAAACACATATACATAAACGGTCAAGCCGTTTCGGAGGAGTATGGTAACTAACATTGTGACACGAGGATTTTATTATATAAGATTAAAGAAGCTATCTACCGACGCTTACTAAAGGTGAGGGAAGGGGGAGGAATTTTATAAAATCTTGTTTACAGCGAAATTCAAAATTTCAGATTTAAATTAATTCTTTTTTGTCTTATTTTTAACTGACTTCAAAAGAAAGAAGGAGGTTCTCAATTCGTCGGTTTATTTTTTAATGTATGTTTAGCGATAATTTCGTCGTTTATGAACCAATTTCAAAAAAAAATTTGCATTAAAATGGGCGTAGATTACAGGTGGTTCCATCGTCACCATATCGGGATCTGATGATGGGATCCCAATGAAATCGAGGGAACTCCTCAAATATCATAGGCACAATTGTCGCGATTTGGGTTCTCGGAATAGTTTTTCTTTGAAGTCAGTTTCTTTTTGTTAAAATTATTAGCTTTATGAAACTAAGAACGAAAGGGAGCTGCCACTAAATAAGAAACCACTGACATAACTAATGAGTGCTCCCTAACTACTTAATTTCACTTTACATAAAATTCAAGTGACTACCAAATAACTTATAAAACTTAGAGAGAAATATTATGTTAAGTTATCTAATTAATTGTATACTTAATTATTACAATAATTAAACCCATGTAATACCTATCATAGTGATCTACCCATGTATACACAATAAACTTAAACAATATAACAAGACCTCTGATGTTAAGAAGTATTTAAC
Organism: Phragmatobia fuliginosa; assembly: GCA_932526445.1. Classification (NCBI taxonomy): domain Eukaryota; kingdom Metazoa; phylum Arthropoda; class Insecta; order Lepidoptera; family Erebidae; genus Phragmatobia; species Phragmatobia fuliginosa. Next base: position 20,294,205 of record OW052073.1, on the reverse strand, counting down.
TAACCAGGGGTCAATTTATAGTGGTTTTTGGCTCTAACTTTTATTCAAGAAATAATTTATTGTAGTTTAAGTTAACGCAAAGGTAATGAATAAAACTTTGATATAATTCAAAGAGATGATTAAGTACATCACTTGTATGTTACATGTTTATATGTTTTAAGTACTGTTTTAACTTAATTAACTACATAGTCTTTTGGTCGTGGATTCGATTTAGACCAAGGACAAATGGCTAAGTAATGATATGATAAATTGTTCTATGTTAGGATGTAACTTATCTGTAATATGTATTTATTTTTAAATATATACTCGTAAGTACGTATGTTTATCAATAGTATGATCACCATGGTACAGGCTCTGTCTAGTTAGGGATCAGGCGGCCGAGGAAAAATCCACCTCCTCTCTAAGTTTCTTTACAGTTTTGTTTTTAAAGAAAACTTACCATATTAGGAATATAAATCCTGTGTCGTGGGAGACTTTACGGAAACGGAAACAAAGAACACCCAGACTCAGAACAATAATTTTTGAATCACACAATTTTTTGGATTTGAACCCACGACACTTGGCGCAGTAGAACACGGCGTGGAGACCACTTAAACGACTAGGCCAACCGTTTAAATTGGAAGAAATTGAACAATCTATTTCAATCTATTTCTATTTTTTAAATTTGCATTAAAATGGGCGTAGATTACAGGTGGTTCCATCGTCACCATATCGGGATCTGATGATGGGATCCCAATGAAATCGAGGGAACTCCTCAAATATCATAGGCACAATTGTCGCGATTTGGGTTCTCGGAATAGTTTTTCTTTGAAGTCAGTTTCTTTTTGTTAAAATTATTAGCTTTATGAAACTAAGAACGAAAGGGAGCTGCCACTAAATAAGAAACCACTGACATAACTAATGAGTGCTCCCTAACTACTTAATTTCACTTTACATAAAATTCAAGTGACTACCAAATAACTTATAAAACTTAGAGAGAAATATTATGTTAAGTTATCTAATTAATTGTATACTTAATTATTACAATAATTAAACCCATGTAATACCTATCATAGTGATCTACCCATGTATACACAATAAACTTAAACAATATAACAAGACCTCTGATGTTAAGAAGTATTTAACTAACCAGGGGTCAATTTATAGTGGTTTTTGGCTCTAACTTTTATTCAAGAAATAATTTATTGTAGTTTAAGTTAACGCAAAGGTAATGAATAAAACTTTGATATAATTCAAAGAGATGATTAAGTACATCACTTGTATGTTACATGTTTATATGTTTTAAGTACTGTTTTAACTTAATTAACTACATAGTCTTTTGGTCGTGGATTCGATTTAGACCAAGGACAAATGGCTAAGTAATGATATGATAAATTGTTCTATGTTAGGATGTAACTTATCTGTAATATGTATTTATTTTTAAATATATACGCGTTAGTACGTATGTTTATCAATAGTATGATCACCATGGTACAGGCTCTGTCTAGTTAGGGATCAGGCGGCCGAGGAAAAATCCACATCCTCTCTAAGTTTCTTTACAGTTTTGTTTTTAAAGAAAACTTACCATATTAGGAATATAAATCCTGTGTCGTGGGAGACTTTACGGAAACGGAAACAAAGAACACCCAGACTCAGAACAATAATTTTTGAATCACACAATTTTTTGGATTTGAACCCACGACACTTGGCGCAGTAGAACACGGCGTGGAGACCACTTAAACGACTAGGCCAACCGTTTAAATTGGAAGAAATTGAACAATCTATTTCTGTCAAGTCTATTCTGGCCGCCCGAAGGCCTCCAACTTAGCTTCACGACTGTTATTTCACGATACAACCGGAAACCACTGCTTAACGTGAAATCTGAATCACGGAAACACTCACAATAAATCATGCCACAACGGGTCCCATCTAGGTATTGACAGCGCCGTCATTGCTTACCATCGGTTATTCTATCCAATTATTTAGGGCAACAGTCCGTGTGGTGACGGATTAAAAATACAGAGTGTCACCACCCCTATTCATCCCGCGGGTGTCGTAAAAGGCGACTAAGGGATAAACTACGCAAAACAACATCGATGCAAAGAGAAGGAAAACTTGAAACCAACCCTATACCAACCCGTCTGGCCAGCGTGGTATAGTAGGCCAAAACCTCCTTTCTAAGGAGAGGCCTATGTCCAGCAGTGGACTGTGAAAGGCTGTTGATGATGTTAACGAACTAGGATTTAAGCGCCTTTACAAAATATTAATTTGTCGTATGAAACCGGACGGACCTCCTTACTATTTACCTAAACTATCCATAATCGTTGTTAATGTATTCTAATAGCTTTTTTAAATAAACACAAGTGAAGAAAAACTATGTACCTATATGCAGCAGATAATTTTTGGTTATGCAAGTCACGATTTGTTAAGGCGACGACTGCAAGCAACGTCCTTGAAACCTTATGTGTGAAGACAGGCGACAGATGGAGCTATGAGAAAAGATAGGAGATCTCAGAAATTGATGATTCAAAGATGAAAATTAATTGAATTTTGGGTGAATCCATTTAGAGGGATGGCTAGGTATACATATATACAGCTACGACTTAACACCTTCACAGTCCCCATACAATATAACAAAACTATTACATAAGTCCAAACAGTTACCTAGTGACTATGTGTTGTTTTGATTTGTATTGATTGTTTTGAAGGTTTCATACGTCAAATACCTTAGTCACAAGTCCTAAAACTTTAAGGGCCTAACTGGTACGTCATCGACAAAAAATTCTGAACAAGTTACTCAATAGGTGTGAGCCCACAGTGGGCCCATAGGACTGTGAACGTGTTAATCTGGCATCATGAGAAGCAAAAGCATTAAAATTTATACATATTATGCTATTTTCATACAAATAATTATTAAAATAATTTAAATTTCCTGTAGTAAGACAGCACCTTAATATTTTTTTCGCATATTTGTTATAACTGTCGTTTGAAATAAAACGATTATTTATTATTAAACACCGTTATCCAACTCTCGGAGTTTGCATCATAGCTAACTTTAGAGTTACAAATTGATTATTTCAAAAAAAGAATCTGCTAGCCATAATTGTTGGTAACAGCAATCGATTTAAGAATTGAATACCCGTTAGTTGAATCGATTCGCCTGGTAGCCACTAAACGTCTATAATTTGACTAATATATTAGGTACCTATATGGTATATAAATTAGTCCGAAAGAGATATTAATATCGAGATAGCGATCAAACCAGTGATTATTATGTAAAATTTATGATTATATATCTATTTTTTTAAATCAAACAAAAAAAAGGAACAAAGGCATGACTCGAGTAGTTTTAAAGCCAGTCAAGGCTCAAAGCCATTTTGACTGTTTTCGTTAAACACAAACCAAGGTGACTGAATTTTTCGAAAACAAAACGACATTTACGTAGATATGTTTTATAACTACTTTTAACCATAATTATCAATTAAAACTCCTTAATTTTGTCAGTAATGTAATCACTCAACAAAATATATCAACAATTTATAAACTTTAAATTATAAATACAAATAGTGTATAAAAATAAATTTAAATAACACATTGCTTACATAAAACTAACTGCATTGGTAACTTTGTATTCTTGTAGAATAAATAAAAGTTTACAATGCTATTTTTGCAGTTCACAAATTTTTTCGTCACCCAATAAGATAAATTTTATGTAAATTATACAGCTGGTGACTAACTTTTGTATTATAAAATCTTTTTTAATATAGTTAAGAGATTCACTAAGACCAAGAAATTGAAATTCATAAAACGAAGTATGTCATTTAAAAAATAAATTTGAAATAACAAATAATACAGAAATATACTGGCACGAAATAGCGAATAATAAAAAGTAATACAATGATATTCAAAATTGGAACTTTGGCCCTTTGAAATCAATCAGCGCGCGTAGCAACAGCACCAGCCATTATTAAAACGTTTTTATTATATCGTTCAGCTGCCACCCTGGGGTGAGAGCGCCTGTTGTCAGCCCCTGTGACCTTGCCAACTATCCTTGGCAACTATAAATATGTAGGTACGTACTCGTTACGTACCGTGCTCTGTTAATGATGCTTAATGCTTCGCTGAGTTAGGAAAATTACTGGATTAATTCTGCTTTAGATATACTCGCTGTGATGTAGCCATGTTACATTTTATGGTTGAGAATTTATTGTTGCCTAAAGTTTTTATACGTTTAGAATGAGGTCAGACTCACTTATATGTAATAAGTGTATTTACTCGTGTGTGTTACATAATCTAATTATATTTTTTGTGTGAAGCAATCTCTTTTTAGATATTTTGATATTGTAGAAACAGTGAATCTTTTTTAGGATTTTCTGACATTTCAGGCATGTGAGGAACTTAGATTGTCAAACCTATTATAAATATGAAATGAAACGGTTTTATCCTTTTAAATAGTTTAAAAAAAAGGATAAAGTTCTCAATTCGGCTGTGTATTTTTAAATGTTTTGTAACCACATAACAACAGCGTTTATTGATAGCTATATTTAATTTTTGTTTTTCTGTAATAAGGTACTCTGAACGAAGTCTTATATAGAAATAGTGAAGGTGAAACTTAGATCCGAAGAATACGGTTTATTACAACTCCAAGAAATTGAGACGCTTTGAAGTCGGTTTTCATTTATGAAGCAAAATTGATTTATAAAACTAGTTATAAAGAAACTATAATCGTATATTAGTCAGAATATCATTTTTATTTTTTGTTGCTAAATGAAAAATTAATTTGTGGAAACTTTTAGATAATGTGTAATTTATTTGTTTATTATTGTTTTTCTATTTTGTATCTGTTGGTTTACTTAATAACCCAAGATAATCATACAGCATAAACAAACAACCCTCCAACACTTTTCCTTTGAATTTGAACAAAACTATATTTCTACACTAATAACATGCATGTGTAGGTATATAATCATGATTGCTTTAAATACTTCACATTAAATGGAGAAAAAACTTACTCTGTACTAGAATTGACAATCCTATTAAAGCCATAATAATCAGTGGATGCCATTAAATCATTATAATGGCTTATACAAGTATATACCAATTATATGACCATTGCCCTTTCAATGGTCAGAGGCAGTTATTGTAATGGATGTAATAGCATCGAGATTAACCATTGAATTGGTTAAAATTGGACAAATTGGCCTACGAGTAGTTCAAGTGCAAATAGCGACTATAACAAAATAACTTATTTATGTATTTATAAAGACTACTTGCCTGCCTGCCATTCTGCTCGTGTATATGGCGTGACAAAAAGTTGTATTTGTCTTTTTCCAAGGTCCACTCATCTCCATTCCGAATTTCATACAAATCGATTGAGCGATTGAACCGTGAAAGTGAAACAGACAGACAAAGTTACTTTTTAACTTATAATATTACTAGTTTGGTAGCTATAGTTTACCTAGATCGTTTGTTCGATTCCCACACATGAGAATTAATTGTTTGATGAGCATGAATTTGATGTAAATTATCTATACTATGCAGGTATTTAGAAATATATAAATATGCTTATCAATGTGTAATCTGGTTACTATAGTACAGGCTCTGCCTACTTTGAGATTAAACGGCCATGTGTGAGATGTGCAAAAAGAGTGAATACCTAGTAATGGTAATGACTCATTAAAGAAGAAGGTCCGAAGAAGAAGGATGGAAACATAGTATGTATGTAGACAGCAGAAAATCGAATTTTGCATCTTGTACTGAAAGAAGGTATTGTCTAGCTATATAATACAGTAGACCACAAAACTCTTATCGATATTGTACTCATTAGTAGGATCGCGTAAAAAGCATCGTGCTCATAAATTATTAAAAAAACGAAACCACTTCCTAAAAAAATATTAATAAAAGAAGGAAATCATTACCGGCTACAATATAGATACATTTTATGTGTGTGTAGGTCTTTACATAAGTTTTAACTAAATTGTTATGATCATAATAAGATTGGATGTCTATCTATTTTCAATGTTATTCTACACCTAACAAAGTCGAAAAGCAATTTAGAACTTGCAAATTGAAAGTCCAAATGTAATACTAAACGCTCAGTCCATTTAATATTTTGTGTCGCACCCCATTCCATCCACCCCCCGCTGCTGAACAGGGTGGCAGGGGACAGATGCCTGTTATTTTTTCACGCGACGTTTCAAACCAGATTGGTTTGAATATTTAAATAATTACTATAGTGAAGTCACAAGTCATGATATTTTCCTTTTTCCTTGCTCAATGGTGTGAATGGAAATTATTGTAAAGACAATAACAGATACAAAACGTATTACATAAGACAAATTATACGACTCGTCTAGAACAAAAATTTCCACAAGCTGTAAATACTTCTGATCTACTCATGAAGCCAATACTAACATTTCGTATCGTACCAAATTCTCTGAAGAAAGATCGAATATATTTTACTAAATTTTGTTTGTCCCTTGGGAAACTTGGTTGTCGAGGCAAAAAAAATTAGCAAATATCCTCAAGGATCAAAGTATCTCCATCTCTGATTTCATTAAAGTCGGTGCAGCGGTTTAGTCGTGAAAGCGTAACAGACAGTTACATTCGCAATTAAAATATTACTAGTATTGATTCTACGAAGTTTTACTCAACTTGGTAGAAAGGAGAAGACTTTCAAAATTGTTGACTAATCATGATAACGATAAATATAAATGATAAAGTTCTTACATAACACAGAATTTCACCCCAATAATGGTGTGCAATTTATTATTAAAAAAAAAGAGTTCTTTCATGTTTGTTGCTTCAATATTGTATTTAAATGATGGGATATTAACAAATTCAGCAATTTATTTGGAAGAGTATACTACTAAGTTAATCCCTATTAAGTTAAACAAAACAAAATAAAATTACTTCTAACATACACTTCTTGTAGATTTTACACTAAAGAAAGATTATTTTACCATTAATGCATTTATAGAGAAACTAATTTTAAATCTATAGCGGTACGCAAATCTCTCTTGCCAACCGGGTTTGATATACCCTTTAACAATGGAACAAAGCACAATAGTACCAATTTACTCATGAATCATTACGCGTAGCTGTGTCAGAAGGTACTTGATGAAAATAATGATATACACGATCCATCGCTGTTTTATCGGCATAGCAACGGCAGTGAATTGGTGGAGCTACCCGAATTGAGCGTAGGAACTAGTCTATACTAATAATTAATCAAAGATTTTTTTAAAGAAAGGAAATTTAAATACTGTAATTTGTAAAAGGGTTAAAATCGATATAGTAGGTAATAAACGGGCAAAAAAATAAGGTAATAATGGAAACATCAAGCGTTTGGTTGTCTTGACTATTCGACTCAACTTGATGTAGAAGTTTATTAGTAAGAAATAATTTAATAATTTCATCCAGGCAATCTTTAAATTATATTACAAGTTCTACACCGGAGCCTTCTGAAAAATATCTGTAAAAGATTTACTTACGAAAAAAATATCATCAATAAAAGAATATAATCACAGTAAGTATACAATGGCTTTTATTGTCAATTTTCCTCATTTTATAAAGAGAAAAGTAAATTTATTTTATTTCTCGAGTTCGCTTCTGATGAAATTCCAACAAATACAGTTAAAATGTTCGTGGAACTCAGCTCATACTTATTATTGTTATATTTGTTTGATGATGCCTAATAAATACAAAAACTTTTCCACTTGTTCTGAAAGCGCCATTTTTATATTCGAATACAAGTACTGTAAATGGAGTACAAGGAGTACAAGTAATAAATAATTTAGGCAAAAGTTGCGTTCGACTGATATATTTTAGACCGAACGAACATTGTTCCGACATGACAAGGGTCGTTCTTGTCAGGTGTTCTTTTTTCAAATTTTTGATCTTGGTGCGTCCATCTCTATTTTCATGGGTCTTTTTTAAATAAAGAATAAATCTTATTTAATTTTATTATATTTTTAATAGATAACACACGATTCAAATAATTGATAAACCTCCTTTCCCCGCAGAGCCTCATATTGGGCCACTGCCAGTATTAAAAAAAGCTATTGATGATGAAATTAAATAAATTTAAATACTTGTTTTTTCAGCCATGCTCGTTTTCAATTTACAATCTTAAAAAAATAGGCTGACACAACACAAATACACAAATATTCATTTATAATAAAGTCACACTATAGTCGTCACAAAATAAGACGCCCGTTTTGACATTTGTCATTTGACATGCCGCATGTAAGAAATTGAAAAATCAAATTCATAATCCTATTTAATTACTATGTTACCCATACACTATCACAGCGCGTATCATAAATATGAATCAAGTGTAACTTGATATTGAAAAATTGCACTCAAAAATACAAATTAATCGTATTAGTTACGCCACGATGACAAATGTCAAACCGGGCTTCATAATTTGTGACGACTATAGTGAAAACACTATTATTTTCGCACATAAAATTGATAAGAAGAATCGATGTACGGTCTATACCTGTGTCATTCTGCCAAATAAAAATTACTTTCTTTTGTTGTTTGCTGAACGATAATTCCGTTAATTAGCAATTATTAATCGTTCAATACGTGCTCGTGTACAAACATCTGTCAACGAAAGGTGTCAAGCAGAATTACATATCATCCATCACTATTTACACAAGGTGTAAACTCACGAACATTCGACTAATAACTGCAATAAAATATGGTTTTCAAAATTTCAAATAAAAAACATAAGATTTAGCTCAGGATCATGATATGTCATTGGACTTAAACGTACAAAATAAATTCATATGCGTATTGGGCATAGACTCGAAATTCGAAATACAAAATGTAATACTAAGGTCGTTATTCAATAAACATTTCATCGAATTCGCAAAATCGATAATGGTATATCTCGTGTACACGAAGTTCTACCATTTGTCGTAAACTCGAACGTTCTGGCGAGTGGTAGGGGCCGTTAGCAACAGTAGCTCCACTCTTTGTCAACTGTTTGTACGGTTTTTTTGTTTGTCACTCGTGCGTGACTCGACACCGCTTTGCTTTGAATCGGCGATTTTGATCCGTACCGATAATATTCATTGTCATTCTTTTTCTAAATTTAAATGTTGAATTATTAAAAAATGACTTCGGAAATTTTGGTGAGAATTATTTATATTGTCACATTTTTTGTTATTAAAAATAGTCTTGATAAAAGTCATTCGGTATAAGTTAATCAATAAGATTTTATTTTTATTTCATTTTGTTCGGAATACCAACAGGACAAAATAATAAAAGGTATACATTAAATATGGCTAACAACAAAACCATATAAAGGTACCTACTCGCAAATAGATACAAGACATAAACAACGTTACGAATAGTTTATCAAGTAAAAATAGTATAAGTATAGCAAACAGATAAAAGGAAAGTGCTTAGAAAAAGTAACAAAATATAATATAACTAGCTTTTGCCCGTGGCTCCACCCACGTGTAGGCGGTAAATAGAAGCCTATGTCTTATTCTGCTACATAAGCTATACCTAATAATATTATGGTGAAGTTTTATCAAAATCCATTCAGTAGTTTTTGAGTGAAAGAGCAACAAACATACATACATACTCACAAACTATGGCGTTTATAATATTAGTAGGATAAACATTATTGCTATTAGGTTGAAAATACTATAGAGAGAGAAATGTACGAAATATTTTAATTATTGGTACTAATTAAATGCTCAGGTGAGTAATATTTTCTTGCAATAGTTATTGTTTCTCTGTACGTCCTGTACCTACACAAAAACGAATATATTCTGATCCCAAATCAGACAGAGCCTCAACTAATTGTCTAACTGTTTTGTATTGTATGTATGTGTTGTGTGTTGTATTGTACATTAAAAAGGACAAGTCTTTCCCACCAGTTTCTCTTGCGTATAGTATGTGTTACATCCAAAGTTAACCCTCAATAAATATTTCATCCAATACAAACAGAATCCGACGAATAGTTCCATAGATTGTCGTGTTTAAACAAACAAACAGCCATTTCGACTTTGTTATATCCGTATAGGTACTTTATGTGTTACGTTTTCGGGAATATATGCTTTTACGTACATATATGTATGTATAAAACAAGCACAATTATATATCGCTTAACTGCGACACAGAAATGGCCGAAAGGATATAATTTGAACCGTAAATCATGAAATAACAGAAAATGTTAGTAATTTAGTGGCCGGGGGATGTTTGTGTAGGGTGGATTTGTGGAGGCTTTTTTAGAAATGTATTTACATGCGGCTTTTACATCTGACCGCCCTTATAGGTCCCGGGGGTGTTAAATCTGTGTTAGTGATGTACTGACGGTTATCGATTATGTGATCTGTAGATATTTTTGTTGATGCATGTTTTTTTATATAAATATCCCAGCTTTCTTCCGCGTGTATGTCGGTTATTGCAGTAATAAGCCTATGTACTTTTTCAGGTTCTAGAAGTCTTAACTACCTGTGTACCAAATTTCATTTAAATCGATTTATTAGTTATGGCGTTGGCGTAAGGTATTTTCGAGACAATAAATATTTCGGACATCTTACACACAACGCCATCTAGTTCCGGAAGAATGATGAAGAAACATCTCACACAGCTGCCATGGTTTTGATCACCATGCCTACACTCCCAATGAGGATGGTGGCCCATCCTCCTGGATTCTACTCATGCTTTCCATCAGGCAGAGTGGAGTAACTTTGGTGGCCATAAAACATCCCAGTCCACTGATGGACATATGAATCTCTTTGGCCAGATTGGTATTAGGGTTTGTATTAAGTTTACCTCCTCTTTTGTAGTACGACGCCTTCACGGGCCTTTTTATTTCCTAAATAGTTTTGGTCAAATTTTCGGAAAATTTTGATCTTTGATCTAACTAAGTTTCAGGTCAGTTTTAAGTCTATTAACATTAAGACTCAAAAGCGACTTCGAACTATCTAGATTGATATATAATTTATCTAAATTCAGTAGTCAATGAAAATAGTTAATGAAACTGAATATCCATTTTTACGTGGAGCGTCTGCAAACCCAAGTAGGTATCTAATCCTGGTCCCTACTAATATTATAAATTTGAAAGTTACTCTGTCTGTTACGTTTTCACGCCTAAACCGCTCAACCGATTTTGATGTATTTTGGTATTTTATAGCCTGAGAAAGGACATAGGCTACATTTTACCGCGATAACCGACATCTCTTATTATATAAAACATACCCACAAATGAAAATAAATGAATTTATATGTATACTGTTAAAAAGATCTAATATATGTCAGATTCTTTTTATATACCATGTAATAAACCAATTCATTTCCTTATTTAATGAGTCAACCCTTTATTTGAAAGTAATTACAGTAACCTACTAAACAACCTATCTATCTAATCTTTAGATAGGCAGATGCAATCGTAATTATGCCAATATGACGTCACACTCGACGTCACATCATGAGCTTTCAAAATTGATCCTTATTCCTTACGCAATAATAACGACTGACGCTATGGGTGGGTGCAACCCTTACTAATAAATAAGCCCAGTGAACGTTTAACTTCTTATTTGAAAGATAAAATTGATTTTAGAATCAATGTTGTTCTATCTGAACTGTATTTCAAAATATTTTCTTTTAAAAGTTTCGCGTATCGAAACAGTTTTAATAAACGGCCAGTTTTATGAGTAGATAAGGTTGTTTTTGCGTTTTTCGCGCCCTAAGGGCTATGTTTAACTTTTTCACCAATTCTTTCCACTTTTATGTACAAATATCCTCCTTTGTTCTTTCGTAACCGCTAAATAGAGTTATTTAGCAAGACAAGACAAGGAATCGATTTCGAGGAGTGCTATGTTGCTTCATATGATCATATTTTTTGGCATAACTAATAAGTTGCCTATCAAAATAAATGTTTTAAAAATAGTTGTGTTTTAATATATGTTTATTTCAGAAACTGTCTTGTTAAATTTGGACACATCGGTATTAAAAGGTGCAAATATGTAGTAAAGCTTTCAAAGACATTTGTCCGAATAAGTTTCAACTAAATGATGAAAGCCTAAACCTTTTTAAATTTGTATTTACAAACCTCATTTACAACCTCTACCTCAATTTATAGCAGATATTGACCCAGTCCCTTTGTCTACTTCTAATCAAATTGTTCTAAAATAAACAATTTGATTTTCAGTAATTACACACCAAACCATGATTTAAACCAGCCATTGTAATCAGAAGTCGTCGAACAAAGAAAACATAAACCAGCCGTTTTCTTCACCTAAATAAACCATTAACTCTTGAAATATTCAGCCCTCCAACATTCGAAAATAAACGAATCAATAATGATGAACAGTTTTACGACTCACTCAAGGGGTTGAAAGGGGATGGCTATTGGCGGCATAATCGCTCTTGTGCCAATCTTCAACCCTTCGAAAGGAGGCCGTTTGAAAAACTCATTCCTAACTTTCTGGCTGATGGTATTCAACGAAATTGCTCCTTGATTACTTTCCTTTGCCGAATTTAAACTTTTTAAATAAAGTTATATTCAATAAAACTTTTTAGCAAAAAATGAACCGTCGACAGAACTGAAGAGTAGAAAATAATAAACTACAATTACTTAACCTTAATATAATGATTTATTGTTAGTTATCAGTGAGTGATCAATCATTTCCGATTTTTCTACTCTTAAGGTTGTTTTTTTTATTAAACGACCTTAACCTTATAACCTCGAGGTGTATCCTTCTAATAAAAAAAAATATTGAAATCTATATAAATTATACTCTGTAAAGTCGCATACACTTTACAAAGTTCATTACAATCAGTGAATACACAATCAATTATCCCCTATTTTGCTAATCTTAGAATTGGAATTCTTTTTTCCAAATTTATATGGGACAAATTTCAGAGTCCCTTTCAAATATAATTTTAACAAAAAGGAACCGACTTCAATGAAAAACCCGATCTATTCCGGGTACCCAAATCGCGACAATTGTGCCTATGATATTTGAGGAGTTCCCTCGATTTCCTTGGGATCCCATCATCAGATCCCGATATGGTGCCAATGTAAGCTGCAACCTGTAAGCTACGCTAAAAAGTTATACGATAAAAAGTTATGCACAATACGATATGATACGGTCATACAAAATAAAAAAATATACGCTTCGAGTTGAGAACCTTTTGGTTACACACGTTCGTTTTTGGTTACACATATGTATTTTGTGTTGTTTTGATTGAGAAACAGAAAAATACAGTATAATTACATTCTGAAGGTAGGTTGTCTTACTAAATTCTTCTAACAAGATTTACTTTAAGTATATAAAACAGTCTAATTATTTTAATTCGACTTTACCTGAAAGACTATTCGATTACCAATTTGTGAAAAAAAAAACCACGACTTACCAAACTAACGTTCTTTATTCATTTTATTTAATAATTATTTATTTCTGGCATACAACATTGCTAATATAATTACATTACAAATGATCCTCTATGAGCTGGGAAACCGATATCTTGTGACCCTACTTTCGTGTTGGCAAAACAAGTACAGTTAGATACAGAATATATTCAGGAAAATACTTTCTATATCAATTTTTTTGGCACAGATTTGTAAAATTAGCAGTGAGTTCGGGTTACATTGGCTCTAGATTGATTGGCTTTAGCTAAATCAATAAATGACTTGAAATCGTAAACTATGTATTCTATTACATTGCTTTTTATATCTGTCATCATGTCGTATGAAATGTCTAGTTGAGATGACTAGATGAAACGTCAGGCAATTCAATCAAATCTTTAATTACTAATAGACAACTAATACTCATAAATGTACATTGATGCTAGTTATAATAGTTATGAACATCCTGATGTTAACGCTAGAGGCGTTACATTGAGAATAATAAAGCCAAAGTTACACGTTGTAACTAATGTTAACCCACATTATGACATAAAAAATCAATAAGTACGATTATGATAATTGTCTGTTATACTCTGTTATCTATGCTCATCACTATCGGCCATTTGTTATATCTAAATTGCCAAAATACTGTGTCACGGAGTGCCATAATGACCTAAGATAAACCTTCGCAGATAACCTATTTACTCAATTCATTTATGCATTTAATCATGCGTATTTTATTTTTCACAAAAACGTGAGTTTATTAAGATTAATCAAGTTTTTTTAAACAGATGCTAACAAAAAGGTCATTATTTTCGAGGCACAATTACAATATTAGTCTCGCTGTATATAATAATGTGTCTATCAAATTGAGGGTTGTCAAATAAGGCCTCCATTGTTACTTACCACTAACTTATTCACCATGCACTGTGCTCCAAAGATTTTGTCAGGAACTGATTTAGTAGCGAGGTACTTTAAGTCCATAATGACTTGCAGCAGATTTCATCAGTAGGTAAATGTTTCTCTTAGCAAACGGCAAACAAAAGAGTTAGGCCTGAGGCCTAACTCTTTTGTCATATGACTTTTACTAGTACATGCTGAACATGTATACGATCAATCTTCTAACTAATAATCGGTTATTGGCTAAAGTTACGTCACTTTTAATGAAATTGGCAAATTTTAGAAGAAGCATTGAGTCGTACTGTAATTGGATCTAAGTTCCTGGAAAGAACTTTAACTTTGGTTACAACTTTTCTCTGTCCTTAGTACTCAAATGTAGATGTATTTTTAATTCTTTATTTAAGATGACAAAGCAGTCATTTTAACCCGTGTCGAAAGAGCTAGATCATTAAGATAAAAGTACACACATAGATGTACGTATGTTCCATTTGTCCTTGGCCTTAATTTTTATGTGTTAAATAATAAGTCATGTTTATCCGTACACTCAAATGCCCTGTAACTGTATTTCAACCTTAAGAAAGTACTACCAAGGATTTCTAGAGACGAATATATCAGTAGGAATAGCACTGTTACTAAGAAAAAAGAGTACCCAGACTCTGGAAATCGACCTTTGAGAAACTTACGTCCTTTGCGGGGATCGAACCCACAATACTCGGTTAGTGTGACTAGAATAATTTTAACCACAGCAATACTTGTGCAGTAATTATTAGTTCAAATAAGAATGTAACAGGCTGTTGAAAAGTTTAACTCTTGATTTGAATTAGGTACCATAGACATTTTCACTTACTATTTTTGTCATGTTCAGTTTCGGCAATTATTTTGCGATATTTTGCCGATTTCGCAAACGCCATGATCACATATGAACTAACAATCTAATTCCAGAAAATAAATATAGATAATATCCCGTTTATATTAAGTTATTTAGTGTTTCAACCTTCTTGATTTTACTTTTTTGTAAAGAAAGGATTTGTACCATCTTTTAATGTTAGATCTTTGTTTTCTTGCATAATTATTAATGTCTTAATACGATTTTACCATAGTTTCGGATCCAACGTGGGACCTTTTTTTTCCAGCGTCCAGGCACGTCGGATTCAGGCATCATAGTAAAACCTTATATGCTTAAGTAATCGGATACCACTAACGAAGGATTTACTCGAGATTATGTCTCGAAGTAAGATGACCATGGTCAGTGGCACTGTATCTTATAAAAAGGTATTGTTCTGCCGCTATCGGTCATTAAATAATTGAAATGAAAAAAATAATACAAAAATATTTTATAACAACCGTTTATTTATACACATTTTTAATTGAACAATCAAACTGTTGAATAATCGATTTTATATAAGAAGAAATAAAACAATTTTCTTGCAATCTTGATACAACAAGGAATACAAAGTAAATAAAGAATTATGAGCACGATATTTATTAGAACAAACAATATTTGTCTTTAGATATATTTAAACGCTGTCAAGGCCAACTTGTGGCATAAAACGAGTATTGTATATATAGACACGTGCATTATATACCTCAACATAAACATGGACGAATTAAAATTGCTAATAAGTCTGCCTAAAGTCGGCATGAAGTTTGCGCGACTCGACTACTGATTACAACCAATATTGGACGTATTAATTGACACTAAACCCCGGCCAAATGAAAATGTTGTTGATACAGAACATTTTATTTACAAACTGTGTTATGTGACTAACGGCGAGTTACACAAACGTTGGACGAACGTCTCAACACAAAGAACAATAAATATGCATAGATACACTCGATGGTTTTATTCATTTAATTTACATTTTAGTGGTTCTAATTTTGTTTTTGAAAACTATTATAACATTTGTAATTATACAACTTGTATTTATAATTCAGTTAGCTAGGTATGAGATTAAACAGGTTAGGCATGTGTAAGATACAAGGGGAAGGTTGCTAGGTATTGTTCTTTTGTTGTAGGGATGCCGAGAGCAAGAAGGGAATGAGAAGTGTATTGTACGGTGACGCAAGCTGACGACAGGTTGCACTCACTTATAATTTCCGTTGGGTCTGTAATCTTATTTTCAACATTGAATTTCTGTTATCGCGTTTTTTTTCGTTGATTCGTTTGTTACTTTTATATGTATAGAAAAATTAAGTAAGAAAGGGGACTTTTAAAATGGTTTTTTTGACATTCCCTGACAAATATAACAATCTGATATTTTAGAAGAAATGCAAGATTTTTTTTTTATGATTAGTATGTGAGAAAAAAATTAGTATCTAAAAATAAAGAACATTAATCTAGAACATACGAAAATTCAAAATGGCGACGCTGACATATTTCAACCGAACAAGTTATCTTATAAATGAGTAGGTAGTTAAAGTAATCAATGCACAATGAAGTGCTATACAATCTGCACGTTTGTTTAAACAATTACATAATTATCGCAAATGTAACAAGCCTCATATTGAACCCGAGCCTTTAGTATTTATTTACATTAGGCATGAAGATAAATTACGCGCGGAAGCAGTACTGATAATAATTACTTTATACACTTATAAACCTATTTAATATTCTTAACGAAGATAAAACATTTCATTGGTTCAACATTGCACTTACACACCAAAAAAAAACCTATAATTCGGAGACATGATTCAGAATACGTTTAAGATGGAAATGCATGGAAACGAAAGGTAATTAGAGTTGACAGAACCAGTTAGTGCAAATATAAACAAATCAAAATTGACCCGTGAACTTTGATTAGATACGAATCGGCATTAAAGTAATAAACATGGGAGTTATAGTCACGAACATGAACGAGTTAGGGACATGAGCGATTCGATTCGCTTGTCAATCGTGAGTCATGTTAGTCCAAGGCCAACACGCCGGCCGGCGCAGCTTGGCAACGCGGCCAATTTTTTCCATTTATTTTTTGTCGATTTGTTTTTGTAGCTCTTCGTAGAGTTTTCTTTACTGATAGTCAGTTAATCATGTTTTTGCTTCTACCTACTTTTTCTGATGTAGAATCGGTTGGATCGTAGTGAAATGTTTGTCGTTTATGCATGCAAAATGTTTGCGATAAGACTCACGATAAAGGCAAACGTTATTTACATTAGGCTATATCAATATACTCATTGATGTTTTGGTTTTATAAACACTTGTGATAATTTTGTTAACGCGATTCATGAAATGTGAGAAAATATCACTAACGAGATGTATGATTTCCTTTTGTACGTAAAAACTCCTTTTGCAAGAGAAAGTTCTCGACAGTATTTAGATGATGCAATTTTATATGTAATTACATCGATGCTTTTTGGATTATGTACATATATTAAACTGATATTGACCATTATTATATTTAGGGTTATAAAAACTTCAATGACATTCCTCTATAAACGGTCTGAATCATATTTTCTTTTCGTAATTTATGCTATTCGATCCTTTTGTTTTATTTCATTAGTCGGCTTGTAAATCAATCTACTCTATTGTCTATGCCTGGTCTGTCCGATAGTCACGTAGTCACTTTACGCAGCTGGATTTTAAACAGATTGTCGATGGTTTAAAATTCAACTCAACTCTCCCATTTTCATTATCATACATTAAATATCCGAAGCTCTTATGATTTCTTTATCGAACCGAATGATTGGAGCCAAGCGTTCATTATATTTTATTTTTCTTTATACGTGAGTTGTTTGTGTAATATTATCTTGGTAACAAGTTTATCTGACTGTTTTTGGACCGATATGGTGATGTGTTTTTAAATTAATATTTTCGTTATTTTTAATGTTTTGTAAAGATGCAAATCTTTTTGGAAAAAAACAATTTTCATTATCTGTTGGCGTTTAATAAGAATTATTTTTTTTACGAAATATGTTTTATTTACTTTAATTATTGAGATTTTATTGCTTACTAGTGTTGGTTAGATTATTTTGTTATATTACTTTTATGTTCAAAAATTGAACGTACGATAGCATATAACAAACTAAATATAGAAAACAACATTACCTAATCGAACCATAATTCTTTATCTACTGATAAACTAATATCAGTTCAATATATTAAAAACACAAAAGACAAACATCACAAATAGACTTAGGTCATTTTTAACAACTTACACTGGAAAGTTAGTTTCCGTTTTTTGTAAAACCCACTCACTATGAATAAGTGCAACATTACTTACCTACTAACAAAACTTACAAACTAATACATAAAACAGTACAATACACACATATATTCACTATACAACAAACAAAAACCTTTCGGAACAGTCATAACTTATGTTCTAGAACTTTACAAACAAGTTGCTGAAACAACAGATACATATAAACTTACAGCTATATTATAACATGTACAAATTATAATTCTAAAAATTTCAAAATTCAAAACAAATTACATAATTATTCTGGAAACATATTACACATAAATATACATCGAATTCGTAAAACACTTTCTACTTGAATAACGCGAAATGTCCCAACGATTGGACCCGAACAAAGAAGCCGGCCGGCCCGGTACAAAAGCCGGTACGAAGCGGCGCGGAGACGACCGACTTTGACCGCGACCCGGCGCAACTGGCAGGCGGGGCCCCCTCTGCCGTCCGCGGAGCGTCCCCCCGCACCCCCGGCTTCGGCCTTCTATATAAACGGCAAGAGTTTTCCGATATCGCCAGTCCATCACAGAGAGCGACAGGGTTGGGTGGGTCAAACAGTAAGCCGGGGGTGAGTGACGAAGCCCTATGGTTACGAGATCAGATCTGATGCAGTCGTGAGCTTAGGACATTTATCAATTTCCCATCGATCTCTCCACGATAACTAGTCGCCGGTAGTGTCAATCCGGTCGTTCAGTGCGCATTCGCAGTACAAAAGAGACTTGTGATATTTTTCTAGTAATATTAAGTTCCGCAGCGGAACGCTTTAATTTTTTTGTCGTTTTAAAAGTGTACAATATAAGTAAAAATTTGGAAAACATGGAGATCCTGCCGGTCACGAATCAGTTTGTCGGATTCAATAGCGAAAAAGGTGAGTTGACTTTCTATTCGAAGCGAGCGAGGTAGGGAAGTGGCTTTCTAACTGTCTGACGATTGTTGCTATGCGGCGCGCGCAGCCGCCAGAGCACTAGGCTTTCAGCTCTCAGGGCTGAAAGGTAAACCTTCCTTCCACTCTATCGAGTATACGCTACAGCATCGGCCCCACAGCCGGCCGAGAGCAGCTCGGGGCCCAAACGTCAATCTCAGCTGACGTGTCAGCTGTTTCGATGCGCCGTAGCGCTCGCCCTTGTTTGCGCACCACAACTTATTTCTAATACTTTTTGGTTTATGCCTTGTTATTGAATCCAACTTTTTACATTTAACCTTCTGCTATTCTTGTAAGTTATTAATACAGATAAAAAAATATTCTAATAGAATATATCTGAGTATTCTAATATCTAATAGAATAGGACTATAAATCTAAACATGTATTTCCTTTGTTACAGCTTGGAATGGGCCTACATGGCGGGAAGCGCCGGTCCCGGTGCCGACGGAGGCGGCGCTGGCTCAGAGGCTCGAGAGAGAATTACGAGCGGCCAAGGCGGCCAGCGAACTCGCCGCCGCCGAGGTCTTAGTCCCAGCAGAATTACTCGCCAGGGCATCGAGACAGACTCTCGCGCTGGCCGAGGGAGAACCTTACGGATCTCGGGGTACGGTCGTCATAGTCGACGTCGCGGGAAGAAGATTAGCAGCTTTCAAAATAGACCCCAACACATTACCTACACATGAAATACATTTACATCTGGAACACGACGCAACGAACTGGACTAGCCTGTTGCCGCAATTCATAAAGTAAGTTGAGCTCTGGTTCTCTCACCAGTTAACTGAATTGACATCGACGGGCGTCGCGTCAGCCTGGCAATAGCGAGCGCTGCTAACGGCTCTTCTCTTTGTTACAGAAACTTAACGCGAGGCGGCACCATCATCATCAGCCCACAGTTCACGATAGAAAAGAAGAAATTGTTCAGGAGCGAGGTGGAATGAAGAGGCCCGTGAATATCGCGCGATGCGAGCGAGCCGACTGACAGCCCTCCTCGATATCTACGTATCGTTATTTTAACAAATATCATATTATTATATATTATATTAATTATTATATATTTTTAATAAGAGAAAAAAGCACAGCGTGATATGTAACGTATAGTTGTAGTGTAAGCGCGCGGAAGAGCGCGGTTTTAGTTGCGCGGGCCGCGAGCGGTCAGGGGGCGGGCTGGATCTCGCTACCTTCCACTTCTGCCCGACCTCGGTCCTCGATCCTCGATGCTGACGTCCAGCAGGGAGTGCCCACCGCAGCGCCCGCCTCCCGCGCCGCCCGTACTTATGTTATTCGTGTATGATCGTTGTTCGTATTTGATTATTGAATGTTTGATGTGCCGTGGTGGTGGCGTCCAGCGCCAGATCTCAGTCGCCGCCGCGCGTGTGATAATCATACCCTGAACGATATAGTCTTAGGTATTATTTTTTGTTTCGAGTTCGATTCTATTCTGAAGTTGTGTAGAGTTGGTATTTTCATGTATCGTAACTGTATTTATTAGAGGCGGCCTCTGTAGAGGTCCGATATTGTGTACGTTTTCGTAATTGTACTAGTTTGTACATTTGTTTGTGATACTACTTTTGTAATGTATAAAATTTAAATGCGAGAAAAATATTACTTTTTATGAATGTGAAAATCATGAATGCAGATTTATAAATATTAGAGATATTGTGTATCATATAGCAGTGACGTAGGGAGGCAATAATGATTTGCGAGGCGAGGCCCCGCCCCTCGTACTGCAGAAGAAAGATCTCAGGTTATTATATTGATAGTTATTAAAAGTATTAAGTTATTTAAGTTAACATAAAATGAAATTTTTTGTAAGATTATTTTGTATCGCCACACGAAGCTGCGCCAGTGGGTGACGAGGTGACGACGGATACGTTGTACTTGTTGAACAGTACATGTAGGTACATGACGAGATGTTATTGTTACAGAACGCATTTTCTTCATCCAGTGTAATTACTACATTTAATGTAAATGAACAGACTAACCGTTTTTAAACGAAATCTAAATGTTTGTAGGGTCCAGTGTTTCGAACGCACAATATCATAGTCCTTAGAGTTCACTTTCATCATAATAAAAAAGTTTTTAAAAAGCTACAAAAACATTTTACTTCTAAAACTTGAAATGTCGACATATACAAAAACTAACAATAATAATAAATGTATCAATTGTTTATAATTGATATTTATTTGATAGACCGTAAAAAAAGAAAATGTAGAAATATTGAAGAAAAAAAAATACATAGTTTCAAAATGATTTTCTATTGTTTCAATACCTTACCCCTTCCAATATTTACACAAGATATCTGAGGAAGCCTTCACCTCACTACATAACTTCTATACACACACAGTTAACACACTGCCTGATAAAGTATTACATATTCCACACAAAAAACAATAAAAAAGAAAACCACAAAATATCATTTCCATACATTACCATAAATTTGAACTTGGTAAAAACAAGCTGACAGGCTATATTTTAATGAGACCGGTCGGGACCGGTCGCGAGCCGGTTCGAACCGGTTCTTATTAGAGATTGGTGCAACCCCATCCTCGAGTTTTTTCTACAATTATTAACAAGACCTGTTTGTACAGTTTTCTACATGTCCTGCCTCACTTATCGAGCCTTCATGTTGATTGGAGAGGAAGCTAAATAGTGCATTTGTCGACATGCCAAGTAGTTTTGATCTATGAGCTGATAGGTACAATTTTGAAACTAGTTCATTACTGTATTCACTTTAAATCGTGATGTGGGATCATCGTCATCGAAACACAAGTAAATACAACACTATACCTTTAATTAAAATATATACCAATTATAATATTGTGAGGCAATCATCCAAAACCGTGCCCTGTTTTTTACAATTTTATTGATATGTTAACGATTATACACTTTCGTGCAAAACAAATACGGTTCATTTCGACAAAAAATACAAAGGTCTTTGTTCATTGAATCCAGAGAAATTGGTTTAGCACGAGAATTGCTTGTAAAAGTTCGTACAATTATAAAAGCTACGCTTATAGAAATAAGAGTAGATTTAGCGTGCATCAAGATACAGCTGAATTTAGATTACAAATGGTAGGAAAATTGAACTAGAAACGAATGTGTAAATTAAGAATTATACAGCCATGTAGTCATTACTGATTCACGTATTAATAAATTTTTCACAGAAATAAACTAAAATTATTTCATATAAAACATTCGCTTTTCTAAAAGGATTATTTCACAATAAAACAGCGTTTAATGTCAACGAGAAACGGATAGAAACCATTTTATAACTAGGTACTGCAACGGCTAATAAGCCTTAATAACATCAAGTCGTTGAAATCTCGCAATTTGTGCAATAGTTAATTTTATACCGAAACAAGGGTTTATTTCACTTTCTAACCGCAAACGAACGACGTCATTATACAACGATCGTGACCGATGTCGATATTGGGGCTCTCAGTTATCGACACATGCACATCACTATCTACTTACTGGACATCACTCGGCGATAAATAGCCAAAGATAAATCACAAAAACTGTTTATACGAAAACTGTTTTAATTCGTTTCATTGATTCTAAATGGAGTGGGAATATTATAGGTGAATTGCGAAGCACTATAAACGAAAATCAATGTAGAAAGAATTGGAAAACATTGATTGTTTACTGTTACTAGGCGGGCAAGTTAGTTCTAGGACTTCCAGTTATTACTGCTAACGCCATCTGTGATTTGATATTGAGTAACTTGGAACGGACTGAAAATGTGTTATTTTTTTAGTGACTCGAATTGAAATTGTGGCATTGCTTGTTCTGGAAACCATATGAACCAAATAACATATTTTGATACATTCGAATTTCAACCTTATCGTGATGGGATTGAATAAAATTTGCAACTTTTAATGTGTAAGGATATTCAGTTCGGTTATGTTATTGACTCAACTAAGTTAATATTAGTGTAAGTGTTGTTAAGGCCAAGTTATTTATATGGATATGATCATAACGTTAATATTATGTTGTTAATATTTAGTTATTTAAATGTATGTTTTTATCAAGTGGTCGCTGAGCGTAAACGCGACTGAACCCAAGGTCCTAGGTTCGAAGATAAACAGAGGTTTAAGATATTAGCTCACGTAATTGGCGATAACTGACCTAATCAGTTGTATATATAATAGATAGACTTGCAATTTTAAAATCAAGTGATATTTCAAAAATTATATGACACTCAGATTGCAAAAAGTATTCTCGACAAAGGTAATAGAAAGCGGTTAGCAAGTTTGTCAACCTTTGAAATAACAAGTTTGAGATGAGAATAAAATTTTATTTTGAATCGGGGCTGGGGTTTGTTTCCCGCATGGTAATAAAAAATTTGGACACAACGCCATCTAGTCCCAAACTAAGCAGAGCTTGTATTATGGGTTAGACAACTGATTTAATACATAAATATACATATTATAAATAGAAAACACCCAAACTCCAAAAAAATATTTGCGGATCACACAAACATTTGGTTCGACCCGGGAATCGAACCCGGGACCTCAAGCACAGCAGTCGCATACTCTACCACTATGCCACTGAAGCAGTCAGTTCATTAAAGTTGTAGTTTATATATTTATATAAACTACAACTTTAATGAATTTGTTTGTCACTCTTTACATATGTATGTGAAAATTCTGTGTGAATGTTACCAGAGGTTTTAATATTGTGTAAGAAATCTATCCTGAAATATTTACGGATATGAATATTTTTTTTGTCTGTATGTCTGTCAGTTTGTTACGGGTTATCTCTGGAACGACTGCACCGATAACGGGACTTTCACTGGCTGGTGACAAAAGAAGTAACTTAGGCTAAATTTTTATAGTCTAGCTTCACTCCACGGCGTTACTCGAGATTGACAACAATAACCGCGAGTAACACCATGGAACTCAGCTAGTACTATAACATAAAGCAATTATAATACGATCACGACTAATAGGGAGAAAATCATTATTTTTAGTTGAGAGCTTGATCGACTGCCTTGTTGGTCTAGTGGTTAGCATATGCGGCTGCTGATCAAGAGGTCTCGGGTTCGATTCCCGGGTCAGACCAAATATTTGTGTGATCCACAAATATTTGTTTCGGAGTCTGGGTGTTTTTCTATGTATAATATGTATGTATTTACAAAAAAAAACGTATGTTTATGTATTTATATCAGTTGTTTAGTATTAGTACCCATAACACAAGCTCTGCTTACTTTGGGACTAGATGATGTTGTGTGCAAGATGTCCAAAAAAAAAGAAAAAATTTCGTAGGTGTTAAAATATGTATAAACAAATTATATTATATTATTGCGTGCCCTGCGTAAACGGTTAAAGATTAACAAAAATAGTGTATAAAATAATAATTGTTCCCATATAAGTTTCCAAACAAAAATAGTAATATATCTGTCTTAGTTTTTATGATAAATCTAATTTAACAGACAAAGTTACGCATGTCAAATATCTAGTAGGTATAAAATCATGTCGTAAACTCACAAAAAAATTACTTCAAATTTTTTTCTAATGTTTATTACAAAGGTTTCGTTGTTCCTACTTGATGATCTATGTATGTCAAGGTAATACTAAGTAAACAGGAATACAAAATAGGTAATATATATAAATTATTTCTAATCTGTCTAATAAACATTAATTTAATCGTAACTCATCAGTAACTATCTATCCTTATCTGTATCTGTCACAATAGTACACTTTCAATATTAATCTATAACTATTTATTTATCAGTTTTATTAGTATTTACAAATAACCTATTTTTTGGCCGAAATTATTATGAAAGGTTATTTACATAATAAGGAACAAAATAAGGAGCTAATATCACTGCCAAGAGAAGGAAAACTTGAAACAAACCCTTTACTAACCCGTCTGGCGTGGTATAGTAGGCCAAAACCTCCTTTCAAAGGAGAGGCCTATGTCCAGCAGTGGACTGTTGATGATGGTGATTTACTTAAATATGAAACATAGATTATTTAAACGATAGTTTCTCATTATACAATAAAATTATTGAAATCCTTTATAATATACAATAGAAATCGGGAGATTGCGCGTCATAAAAAATACATAAGACATAGTTTAAAAAAAAAAAAATTTTTTATAAAATAAATATTTTGGACATCTGACACACAACATCATCTAGTCCCAAGCTAAGCAGAGCTTGTGTTATGGGTACTAGACAACTGATATAAATACATAAACATACCTCTTTTTTTATTGTAAATACATAGATATAATTATACATAGAAAACACCCAGACTCCGAAACAAATATTTGTGAATCACACAAATAATATTTGGTCCGACCCGGGAATCGAACCCGAGACCTCTTGATCAGCAGCCGCATACGCTAACCACTAGACCAACGAGGCAGTCAAAGTTAGTCAGACATAGTCAGACATAGTTTATTTTACAAGTTATCACATAGACTTACGAATATTATTCAGGTCATGCTCGTCGAGAAGATCTTTTGCAGCACGTTGACCTGTCCTGTCATCACTGAATGTATTCTGAGGTCCGACTCTGTAGCTCACTTCAATGCGGTTGGTGGAGGTCCATAATTGTGATCAAATTAAAGCTGCTCACACATGTTCTTTATTTTCCATTTCAAATTTTCAATTTATCATTACTCAGAAGATAACGTCTTTAAATGTCACTCACGAGAACTTATATATGACGAAACTATTTACTAAGTTTTTTTTCCTATTACTATTCTACATCCAATAGACTAAAGCATTCACAGTAAAAGTCAGCTAAAGAAAGGACCATTAAAACTTCATTCATCCCCAACCAATACCCTGTATCCCCTGTACCAAGCTATATGCCCCTATTATTATATTATGAGTGTATTAGACTTAGAACTAGTTGTAGATCCAAAGTGATATCCTATTCTGGGTACCGAACAAGTAGCGATGAACCATTTGAACTTTTGCATCCGTGTACTGAAAAGTGCGATTACATAACAAAACCAAGTTATAATACACTCTAGAAGTAGGTACGTAGTGTTGGTGTTGTCAAGCGCTGTGGGGTTCCAGAACGTCTGCCATATCTCATATCGATGATGTCATGTTTACACACAGTTCTATTTGAGCCATCGCTTACATGAACTGATAACGAATGATATGCTATCTATTTTTTATTCAAGACACCAAGTCAATATTTTTAACTTTATTTAAGCCAATTTACTGATAAGAGTGCCGCAGTGGTGATAGCGGTAGTGGTCTCGGGTTCTATTCCTAGGTAGGAAATATTTCTTTTTAAAAGGTATATAAGTGTTCAATTTAGCTGTCATAGTAAAAGATCTACTTTATTTAAAGCTAAATGGTGTCTAGGTCAGATGCTGGATATATTAAAAAAAGTACTAGCTATCTTTATATCATCAGCAAGTTCTTGTCGTGTTCTCTAGCTTCATCGGAATCAGGATAAAGTGTTGTGGCTGCAAAACCCAGTTGCATATTTTCATTATACAGAAGACATATTCTTTCATGTCGTTATTCTCTAAATATCCCACCTCCATAAATGCAATAATATATAAAAGACTCCCCACAATGATGTTTCAATATACTATTTATCGAAATCACTGCAAATATAATTAACATATGCCAGCGAAATAAAAACAGTGTAACCGGATCTGCCACCATTATTATTTTTTATACAATAACTAACAACAATTCTGTGATAACTGATTTGTTTTTGTACTCTAAACGGCCTGGTGTGAGTCTTTTTTAAATAACTAACATTCGACAGAGAGCGCGTTCTGCGTTGTGATTGGTGAAGATTATAGTGCGGGCCAATAGCAACGCTGAACGCGGTATTGTGACGCTCTGTATGTGGATAAATAAAATCACACTATACCGTGAGGTCTACACGTGGCGTAACCCAACACTTGTTTTGTTCGCAACTCGTACGTAACTGGTCATGACTCGAATGTCTGGTGGTTCCACGATTGAGTACTTCATTTCCAGGTATATATGTATGTCTAATGAAGTGTTGTAAACATCTTCATCGATCCTGTTATTTAGGTCTTCCATACACTTGAAAACAACACTTGTAATACCTACTTATACAGATAGGTAAATACATACTTATAGATATATATACGTGTTTAAAAATTACAAATTGGATTGTGTACATTTCAAAAATTTAAACTTTTCTGCTCCCGTTGAGTTCAAATTTTGATACGACACAACTTTCTTTGATGTTTTTATTAATCAATATAGCGACACGTGTAAGTTACAATTATATACACTAATATTATGAATTCAAATTAAATCTGTCTATAAAGCTTTCACCGCTAAACCGTTGCACTGATTTCAATGAAATTCGGTTCATAAAAAAGGACATTTTAACATAATAACAAGGCTCCTCTTTCACTAGATAATCGTATGTCGTGGGCGTTGTTGCGGTTAAAAGTTTGTGTCATCATCCTATCGCAGTCCACTTCTGGACATAGGCTTCTCCAATTGCACGATAGTAAATAATAAAAAAACTATTTATATTAATATAAACACCTACATCACAATGCAAGTAAAAAAAAATACTTTACGCTCAGAAATAACCGAAATTCCACTGAAAACTCAAAGATTTAGTTTAGTATCAAAATTGAAACTTCGACTAATATTACACACCCGTCGGTACTTCGCGTTAATTATAAATCCCGTCATCAATTACCCCTTATACCCCCGTGAATATAACCTTAATTAGAAAGTAGCATTATAAACCAAAAGTTCGCCAGATATGAGATTAAAACCGTTAGTCACAAACCCTCTAATTAAAATAACATTCGATGCTCACTACATAATAATAAATGACTACCACATAATGTTATAAAATCGGTAATCTTTGCTTTGACAAAATCGATCAGTTTGTACAACGCCCTCTCGGTATATAAATAAACAAACGGCAGATGGCAGAGCCACCGCCAAGTCGCGTAAACAAAAATGAATTGAGCACTGCTTTTTGTTAGAACCATTTCAATAGTTGCTGCGGATCTTCTGTGATTCTTAACTACATTGGCTTATTGTTAGTGTATTTCAGTACCTATCCGACTTCATATACTAAGTTCTAGTTCTTCCCTACTGTCCATAAACCGGTTTATTTTTAATCAACGAGTTTGTGCAATAGTGACAAAGAAGCTAGCTGTCTATACACTCGTATTATGTCGTTTATAATTATGGTGAACGTTCATATGTATGTACAGTGTGAGTTGTTTGATCTTATTGGCACACAATAAGAGATGATGACGATAAATATTAACCTGCAAGTATATTAAGTACCCATGTCATAAGGACAGCAGTATATATCTATAATATGATTTCTAGAAATATTTTGGATCTGTTTATAATAAATTCGCATCGCATCTAATTCATTGAAAATTCATTAAAACTACCACACTATAATTTTCACAACAGCAATAGGCATATAGCACGCCATGTTGCAAGTTTTGCATTAAAGTCATAAATCAACAAAGTAATAAAAGAAAGTCCATATAAAATAATAAGTTTAGTCTCAATTATGACGAACTTTGCTACCTTTACATGCCCTTACAAAATACGATAAAATGTACAAAAAAGTCCAGTCAGCTATACAAGGCATAATATACATACCTACCTACTTATGCCAACATTTTTCTGCCAAAACAAGATGGCTGATCATATTAATTCGGTAACCACAAGCTTGCCGGCCATTCCCATCATCATAGCAATTTTTTTCATACATCTAACGAGCCCACTTGTTTCTCTAAATAGGAAAAGTAAATTGGACTCACTCTCATGGCAACGAACTGAATAAGTCCACATGCTACCTCGAATGTAAATCTCAAGCCAGAAACGAACACAGTGTATTAAATAGGCTAAAAGATTATAACACAGTGTACCTAGCTGGAAAGAGCTGTGTTGTCAATTGAAACTCTGGTCTTAATTGTGTTGTTTACCACAAGCAACTGACAGCAGTCTGGATTTATTCCATACCCCTGTATTAAACATAAAATCCTTTTATTAAAACCAAGTCAGAATTTATAAATGCTACATACAAGGATGAGTTAGTATTGCTTTAATGGAAACGAAATCATACAAAATTTTTGATGGATTGCGAATGATGTTTTGTGTAGTTTGAAGGTTGTTGTTCCCGTGTTAGGGTGCCTACGTAATACGGTGTTATCGTTAAATTTTACAATGTTTATGTAGTTATTTTAAGCGCAAAATCTCTCCAAATGTAGTTTTAATTCTATTTCAGTGTTATTAATTGTAATCCGACTAAGATTGATATTACGCGGTAAAAGTTGTTTGGAAGAAACCAGGGTTTTTGTGTTAAAAGTGTGTTTTCTGCGGTACTTATTTTTACTGTTTTATGTTGTTTATTTTAATAAGCTGATCGGGTTTAAAATTGGCTTTATTCAGTGTTTATTACGTCAGTGATGTACACGTGTTGAACAGCACGAGGAAAATATTTGTTTAGCATTGAGGAATAAATGGGATGGATTCGTTCAGCGATTATCAGATTATATATACTACTAGCTTTTGCCCGCGGCTCCGCTTGCGTGTTTTTCTATTATTGCTGTAAAAAGTAACACAGTAAGCTGGAACAGACTCGCTTCTGCCCATCACAACAAGTAACGTTTACGTATGTATTTAGAAATACATATATGGATAAACATGTTCGTATTTATTATCAGTTTTTGGTTACAAATGTCTATATTGGTTTAATCGGTTTTACCTGAATATCAATGTTTTCACGGAGCGACTGAATTCGGAGGTTGGGTGGCATATAAGGGCACTGACTTCCCAATAACGATTTTCATAGATTTTCATGACAGCCGGGACCAAATTCCACACTTCGGATTGTTTCTTAGAACTTCTTGTTTGAAAAACCCAATAACACTTTTGTGTGTTTTCTTCAGTCCGTGTGGTGACGGATTAAGAATACAGAGTGTCACCACTCCTATTCATCCCGCGGGTGTCGTAAAAGGCGACCAAGGGATAAACGTAGGACAACATCAATGCAAAGAGAAGGAAAACTTGAAACCAACCCTATACCAACTCGTCTGGCCAGCGTGGTATAGTAGGCCAATACCTCCTGTCTAAGGAGAGGCCTATGTCCAGCAGTGGACTGTTGAAGGCTGTTGATGAATAACACTTTAAACCTACCTCGGAAATCAAACCCAGGAGCTTTTGATTATCAGTTGCATCGTTATTAACGCATATATGTCTAATAGCATAGGTAGACAGGTGTGTATTTATATTGAAAAATTGATGCCACTTTACCAAATTATGAACAAATTGTTCATGCACGATGCGTAAAGTGTATAACTACTATGAAAATTAAACGACAAAAAAGATTACTTTTATTGTAAGCAAGGATAATAACAACTCGCTGTAATTTTATCCGACACGTCCTTCTAAGAGCACTAATTCAATCTGATGGTCACTCACACAATGTCACCATCATACACACACACACACCATATCAAATCTCCTAAAAATAGTCCCAACATGAAGGGCCGTTTATGGTACCGACAAAGTTATACCTGCAGCTCCAAAACACAATAACACCTCTTATATTATTGGTGATAAGATCTATTTTCGGTTTCCTCGACTGCGCCTGAGTGTGGGTGTATGAACAATTTTATTACTGCTGGTTAATTTATTTGTTTGTTCATTGGATGTCATGATACGAGATATTGCTATAGTAACACGCGTATTTAAAGCTGTTAGAGCTTGTTGTAAAGCTTAAACAGAGTATCATTAGTGTAATATAACCATGTAATTGACTATTAGCTAACTGGGTACTAATATTATAAAGCTAAACAGTTAGTTTGTTTAGTTAAACTTACTGATAATCTCAGGTTCTACTGTTTCTAATAGAAAAAAAATACAGTGTTAAAACTACAGTCTATTTATCGAGAGAAGATCTAAAATTCGAGTATCATTCAAAATGATGCATTGAGAGGAAAAAAAATGCAGCTTAGTAGTGTGGGTTAGAAGTATAAACGAATCTTTTGTATGAGTTTCAATATACCTATCCCTAATTAACTACCTGATTTGTTATAGAAAGGCAAACAAGCAAAACCCTTCCAGACCGCAGACTAAAAGGATCCTTAAAGCCTTCAGCTCAAGATTCATAATAGCGTTGTACTCATCCTGAATTTTGACAATTTTATACATGGAAATAAACCCTCCAGCAATCGTCTGGTCAGCGTGGTATAGTAGGCCAGAAACCACTTTCTAAGGAGAAGGGTTTGTCCAGCAGTGGACTGGTAAGACTGTCATGACTGTCAGACTTCATACCTTTATATAGTAAGCACCTACTGCCAAAATATTTTTAGAACTTACACCTCTAAAGTGATAAATATTAGTAGAACTGTATGGTAATGATAAATGAAAAAGAGAAGGATACGCTTTCATACAATTTTGGGCCTGTAAGTAAAAAGATAAAATTGGTGTCAATTGATAGCTACCACCACTGAACTGTTGACAAACAATCACTGAAAATTTTGCAGATTTTGGCAATCTGAGAGCAGAGATTAAAGGTATTTAGGAAAAGTGAGGTTGGGTACGTTACAGCCGATTTTGAGAAGTGCGATTGTAATTTGTTACCCGAGTGCCGAAGGAGGATACTGGGTTTGTCAGTATACGTATGTATATTTGTATGTATTTATGTTTGTTCCACTTAGCGATCTGGAGACCAAACGCGTAAGCCGATTTCGATGATTCTTACGTCAATCGATTCGTCAGAAACTTGCGAGTTTCACTGGCTACATTAAAATTGAAAAAATGGCTTTTGGGCGCCTTAAGATTATGTGCGGCCCATATTTTTTTCTTCCAAACTGATCGTGAACTGATCGTCATTTTAAGTAACATATTAGAAACGCTAAACAAAAAATAATCACATAAGCAAAGCCACAGTAACATCTAGTCTGGATATAACCCGTTGCAAACAATATTATTTGATATTTGTATGGCATTATTTAAATATATGGAAATGTAAAAATAATCATTACAAAGTAGTAGTTGAATTAATGACCCCAAATTAACTTGTAGAAAGTGGATTTAGCCAGTTTTGCGCAATCCGGTTGTATTATGAACACGACTAATGATTTAAATTATATTATTCTAATAAGATAATGTATTAATAGGTAATATAATCAAAACAGTAGTGTAACTTATTTTTTTTTTTTTTTTTAATTTATTAATAACAGGTGTGATACATTTTGGTACATTAAATGATTTTGGTACAATAGTGCCTGTTTGTTATTATGAATGCAAATGGTATAATATATAGGATTAGCAATGGGCTGGCCATATTAGCCGCAGAACCGACAACCGTTGGGGTAAACGTGTTCTTGAGTGGAGACCGCGTCTCGGCAAACGTAGCGTAGGACGTCCACAGGCCAGGTGGAGTGATGATTTGCGCAAGACGGCTGGCAGGAGCTGGATGCGAGTAGCCGAGGATCGAACTAAGTGGCGAGCAATTGGAGAAGCCTATGTCCAGCACTGGCATGGTATGTATAGGTAGTTACAACAAAAAAACTATTTCAATTTGTCTCTTAGTTATGAATATGGAACGGCTGGATCTATTTTAACAAGACTTTCACTTTCAGATAACTGATGTTATAGGGAATAAGATAATCTAGACCGATTATTACACGACTTTCACTGGCGGATAGTCGATGTGTTGAAAAGAGAATAACCAAAAAAAGTTAAACATTTTTCAAACAAAATGAAAATCTATGAAATATGAACAAAAACTTATTCAAAAGTAACATAGGCTCCGAGTAACACCGTGTGGCACAGCAAGAAGAGAAGTCTAGTTTATTATTATATGCAAATAACCGTATGTTACGATACGACCTCACAGAGAACTGGTGTTAGGCTTTCTGGGGAGAGGCCTATGCCCAGAAGTGGTCTGACAAACCTGACATTTTCACACAACACCATCTAGTACCCAAACTAAGTAGAGCTTGTATTATGGGTAACTAGACAACTAATATGAATACATAAAGATACTTTTTTACATACATATTATACAAAAAATATACCCAAACTCCCAAACTCCCAAACAAATATTTGCGGATCACACAAACATTTGGTCCGACCCCCTAATCGAACCCGAGACTTTAACGTGCCGGGTCCTGGGCCCCGAGTCTGGCGGCTTAACGTGCTCTTAGAGGTACACTGCTCAAACACCACCAAATTGCCATACTTCGGAGCATTTCTTGTAAAAGAAGTCAGCTACACTTTCGGCCCGACCCGGTATTCAAACTTGTGATCTCTTGATCGGCAGTCGCATTCGCTAAGCTAAGACGCAAGACCAACGTCGCAGTTAAATACTACCTGATACTACTGCGAATAAAGTGATCAATCCGCATTTTAGAAAATAGATCTTGTGCTTCGAAGCACCTAGCCGCTCGCTTGACTCCGCCAACACCCCCAACTCTCACCCTCCTTCTTCTATGAAGCTAATCACCTCTTAACAAAATGGTTCCGTAATAGAAAGCACACGCTGGCACCTAATTGGTAGTAACACGATTTCTCGAGTCTATTTATAAAGGCACAATTAGCCAATCTACTTGTTCTGACCAATTGAGACAATTCCTCGGAGCACCGCGTGATGTCCGTCTATTAACCCGAAGTGTAAGTGTAACTATATTTAATAAGATATTACACTTTCAAAGTCGTTTGGTATAAGTACTTCTTACACTTCTAATATTAGATAGTGTTGCTAGGATGACTCTTATTTCGTGATTTCAACTTTGAAGATAACACACAACCGTTTATACTTTATTTTACCACCACCTAAATTAATTCTTTGTAGCTGTTCGTGAAAAGCATCAGTAAAAAATTGTAGTTGGTTAAAAATGAAGTGTATGTACTGGAAAGGACTTCATCTTCCTAGCCTTTATTCCCAAGATAATTTGGAGTCAGCTACTAGTTCAACCGGTTTTACCTGAATATCAGTTTTTCCACGTAGCGAATGAGATCGGACCTCTGCAAACCTGAGTTGTCAGTATACTTCCCAATAACGATTGCCATAGATGTTCATGACAACCGGAACCGACGGCTTAACGTGCTCTCCGAGGCACGGGTGTGAATCACGTGTGTTTTTGTGGTGGAAAAAATTGATGAACTTAAATTATTCTGACGAGTCAATATATTGGCAGACGTAAGGAAGATTTGTTGCAAGCTTCTGAATCTAACGTTTCAATATACACATACACGTATTTGTTAAGTTTTAACTGGACTGTTATAAGTTTTCTAAAGAATTAATAAATAATTTACATATACCGTTGTGACCTTTTAGTTTGTCCTATATGAATAGGACTCGTCGGCTGTTTGCTGCCCCTTGAAATTGCGGAACAGCAGAACGCTAAATACGTGACGATACGTGATTATACATAATATGATGGAATGAATGAATGGACGTATGTGAAGGACTTGAGTAGTCTCATTCAAGCCAATATTAAACAAAATTTCTTAGCTTTTTAACTTCGCTTAGACACCAATACAATTTATACATTTCTGCTGAGATTAGAACGCGACTGGATAATCTGTCGACTATATGATGTGCTATCGGACGTTTCTGACTTAAGCCCGGTTTCCACCGCGAAAGGGTAATGAGCGAGAAATGGTAAGCGGAACGGACTCCTTTTAAACAAAATAGGTTTGCATTTCCACCAACAAAGAGTTTTGCCACTGCGAGCGGATAATGACAGAGCGGACTCGGCGGAGCGAGACGAACGGAAAATGAGAAATGAATCAACTCTTTGTTGGTGGAAACACATGTATGCAGTTTTGTATTGCGAGGTAAAAGGAGTCATTAATGGGCCCGTTCCGCTCGCGGTGGAAATCGGGCTTTACACTTGTTCATTAAAGCAGTTCATTTCAAATGAGAACGAAAGTCAAATGACCTCAACTGCAGAACACATTTTAAGTACCTGTAATAGGGTTGTCACATCACCAGTAATTTATAATACCTAATATACAAATTAAAAAAATTGAAGAGCTGTTTGTAATTACATATTAACAGCTTTTCATTACGGTATATATACCAAAAAACATTTTTAAAACTTTTGTCTGCCTGTTTGTCTGTTTATTTCGTCTAATCTTTGGAATGGCTTCACCGATTTCGACGGCACTGTCACTGACTTTCATGTCAGTGTCTCTGTATATGTTATATTTCAAGTGGATAGCTCAATATTCATTTAGTTTTGAGTTTAAATAGATACCTTTTTTGAATGTATGAGATTATTATAAAATCGTTGATGACTTTCAAGAGTTTCGGGTATGTTAGTATATATTATAAATTTATTAAGTGACATACAAGTAAATTTAGTAGTACGCTTGGCAACCCTAGTTTTTTCATGTTCACTTGCGATATCGTTAACTATAATTTGTATAAAATTAAAACAACGCCATCTATTATTAATCATTGTAATTTTCCAGCAGTAAAGGTCAACCTAAGAAAATATTAACTTTGTCTAAGCATAAGTCAGTCTTACCTGTATAAGTAATAAAATAAAGTGTCGAACAAGCTCCATGAGTCCATAAGGTTTAGCACTAACCGGTCCTTGTAAAAACAAGATGTAGCGAAGGAGACTGTACTATCGTCAAATCATTATTTTAGTCTCAAAAGTCCCTTCTTCAAGTATTTCTCCGTCAAGTGAAAAAACTGTCATCTACAGTTGGAAGAAACATGATAAGTAATTTTTAAATAAGATGATATGTAACTTTTTAAATATGTTTCCGTAGTTTTATAGTCAACTAGTTGACCCAGCGAACTTCGTACCGTCCAACTTTAAAATTCCAGAACTTGATCGCAGCGCCACCTACCGGGTCCAATTGCGAATCTAAACCATTCCCAGATCCCCTTGAACACACACAAAAAATTTCATCAAAATCGGTCCAGTCGTTTGAGAGAAGTTCAGTGACATACACACTCACAGAAGAATTATATATATAAAGATGTATCATTCAACATGGGCCCATTCATGTCAGCTCGATCGGGGCAATACTACGCTTACATAGAAAACCAATCCAAAACAGTCGGTCAACATATATCGGTCTAGTCGTTCCAGAGTATTGCCGGAACAAACGGACAGATAGACAAAAGTTTTAAATATTGTTTTTTTCTATTAGTATCCAAATACCACAAGCATTTGGTGGAAAGCTGTTAATTTGTAATTACAGATTAATTTAATTTATTAGTATGTATTTGTATGA
Source organism: Phragmatobia fuliginosa (assembly GCA_932526445.1). Classification (NCBI taxonomy): domain Eukaryota; kingdom Metazoa; phylum Arthropoda; class Insecta; order Lepidoptera; family Erebidae; genus Phragmatobia; species Phragmatobia fuliginosa. The sequence continues at coordinate 20,257,621 of OW052073.1, read as the reverse complement.
GTATAGATATAAATTTCTTTACAAAAATAATTATTGGGGTCTGAAATCAGAATAAAACATTTTTTTTACAGATAAATAGACATTAATTATTTATAGAATGTTAGTATGGCAGTTGCTAAACCGCTATGTCTTGAAACTGAAAGGCCTCAGCTTAGCCGAGAAAACCCGAATGCTACTTGGATACATTTGTATCCAGAAAGGGACAACTTTATTACCCTCAGCCGGGGATTTTGATAAATTGAATTTGAGAGAATTTAGAGTGTATTAAAAGCGTATGTGTAATGATAAGAACAGGTCATTCGGGTCAGCAATTTCACAAGGCTATGTATTGTTCGGCCTGACTTGCAACCCTATCTGGAATCTTGTTACAGCGAACAAATAAATTCCATTGTAATATATAACACAAACTTCAAATATCATTTGAAAATGAAAACTATTTATAACCGTTATTCAACCATTACAAAGAAGCAGATGTACTGTCTACAATATATCACCTGAATATCTTGACACATTGCAAACAATTTAATCGGTGAGGTGATCGCGAACGACACGCGCTGAGGGGGCTGTCCTCCCCCAGAGCATGGCGTAAATAGATCTTGGCAGGAGTACACACCCACACTGACACACTTGGACGTGTGTGAGTGGTCTCTTTAATCATCCCTATGCACCAATAGGCTAAGTGCAGAATACAGACTGCATGTCATGTTTGGAGTACAGTTGAGCATAAAATAGATTTGTATTAAAGTCTTTTAATTTACTGTTGTTTAAATTAATAAAAGCTATTGAAGCTTATTCATCATCATCAACAAGCTATAACGTCAGACTGCTGGGCTCGGTTCTATTCTCAGGAGTGAGTTAAGGCCAAACGTCCCCATGTTTTTGAGCCGCTCGAAGGCCTCCAACTAAGTTTCACGACTCTTATCGTATGATAAAAATCAGGATCGACTGCTTAACGGGACCTCCGAATCACTGAAACGCTCTGTGACCGCACCGTCGTAGCTTACGTTCAGTGACCATTTCCATCACCTAAGGTCACTTGGCTATCAGCGTTTCGTTGCGTTGCGATCGTTAAAGCTTATTAGGTGTACCAAAGGCGCACTGTGGTATGATTTACATGTGAACAGAGTGTAGAAAGTTAATATTAGTAGTATAAAGTTAAAAGTTTTCTATTAACCGAATATATAAAGCTATAAGGATTTAGTATAGATTGTAATGTGATAAGGACCTTAATTCTAACAGGCATACAATTCAACCCGCTTTTGCAGCCTTAGTTTTTGATTATAAAAGGCGCAAATGGTCGTACAGGACAGATGGAAACAGATTATTTCATTACTAAACAGTCCAATAGTAAGAAAATTTAATTTAAACATCACTATCAGCCTTGAATAGTCCACGGCTGGGCATATCTATTCTAAGTCTATTCTTACCTTTCCTAAAACTAGTAACAGAAAATGTTCTAAATTGCTCATTTTATATTTAATTATATTCCAAATGAAGAAAATTCAACATTAGTTAGAAAGTTCGTCTGCTCGTTTATAGGTGGCAAACATGCAGACAAACCGACTTCTATAACTTGTTAGTAAAAGTTGGACATTCATAACTCTCTTGAGGCGTTCATAGACTAGTTAATCTAGGTGATTAGAAACAATTACTGAGGATAAGCACCGACGGAGCGGTCAATCCCTGGATGGGTGACCGTTAGTGGCATGATACTATGGCAACATAAGCAGTCAATCCCGGATGCTGTAATTGATCACAGTCGTGAAGCTTAATTCGAGGCTTTCCGGCTGCTTAAAAATCCAACGGCAAGATTACGGAGCCACAACATTGAAGGGCGCGCGAGGCAATGTATCACCTTACTCGTCTCCTGACCCGAGGAGACGTGTGCACTTTCTTCATTTAATACTTTGTATTGCCTCCACGTGATGAAGCCTCCAGTGATGAAAAACAGCAAAAAAACAATCATAAAAAAAATGTAATCTTAAGAAAAATATGACTACTTTAGTTTTTTTTTAATTTAAGATTAATATTGTGGGTGTAACTAAGTTTTATTTTATTTTTTATCTGTATAATTAAATTCTCAATTGAACAGTCTTCGTTTCATTAGGATGGCATACGTAGTTCGGGAGATATTCGGGTTTATGTGACTGACCCGTTATTTTTGGAACCGAGTGTAGATTTTAGTCAGGATGATCCGAACTATCTTTACGCGTCTTTGTTTAACATGATCAAATCGGAATTTAATAACATATTCACAACTAAGACTTTTTATAAAAATATAAAAATTAGCTTTTGTGATTGGGCAACTACTGGCATACAAATAAGTAGAGCTAAGTTGTATGAATTGTATGGCATGAAACAATATAATTTTGACCATAAGTTTGTTCAATATGTTAAAAATTATTCCAAAGTATTTAAAAAGACTTGCGCTGCTGCCAAGTCTTTATATTTAAGTAAAAATATTAAACAAGCAGAGAATAAAATTAAAGCCACTTGGAACATGATTAATGCTGAATCTGGGCGGGTCAAGCCACGTGAACATAATTTTGAATTAAGTATTGGTGATAAAACTGTAACTGACAATTTAGACCTGGCGCAAACATTTAATAATTTCTTTGCTGATATACCTAAAAATGCAACCAGCTCCCTAAGATCATGTCCGGTTGATGCTCAATCACTTATGAGAGGCAGTGTGAAAGAGTGTACTGTACCATTCAGTTTTAATTTTATAAACCCCACTGACATAATAAAAATATTTAAGTCAATTAATTGCAAAAAGACAGCAGATTTATGGGGTATTTCTGTTAAATTAATTAATGGCATTATTATTAAGATAGCACCACATTTAGCAACAATATTTAATCGATGTGTTGATACCGGTGTGTTTCCTGATTTGATGAAACACAGTAAAGTAATTCCTTTGTTTAAAGCCGGTTCAAAAAGCGACCCTAGTAATTTTAGACCTATTTCTATTTTACCAGCTATTAGTAAAATCTTTGAAAAAGCCATACTAATGCAATTAGAAACACATTTTAATTCTAATAATCTACTGCATAGTGAACAATATGGATTCACAAAGGGTCGCTCAACAGTAGAGGCAGGCTCTAAACTACTTAAACATATATATAGTGCCTGGGAAAACTCGCAGGACGCCATTGGTGTTTTCTGCGATCTCTCAAAAGCATTTGATTGTGTGATGCATAGTACACTTCTGCTGAAACTTAGGCATTATGGCATAACAGGTACAGCGCTTAATCTTGTTGCTTCTTATCTTAGTGAGCGAATACAGTATGTTGATATTAATGGAATAAGGTCCTCCGGATCACCAGTGAGTATGGTCGTGCCACAAGGCTCAATTCTGGGTCCTTTTTTATTTTTGGTGTATATAAACGATTTGCCATTTTTTACTAGTAAGTTATGCGATATTGTTCTATTTGCTGATGACACTTCTCTTATATTCAAAACCAATCGCAAAAACGATTACTCTGACGAAGTAAATAGGTCCCTCGCATTAGTCCTTGACTGGTTTACATCAAATAACTTGCTTTTGAATTCTAAAAAAAACCAAATGTATTAAGTTTAGTTTGCCAAATGTAAGGAATATCAGTACAAATCTAGTTTTAAACAATGAAGTTATTAATTTTGTTGATTCAACGGTTTTTTTGGGAATTACTTTAGATAGTAAGTTACAGTGGGGCGCCCAAATATCGTGTCTCGCAGGGAAACTCAGTTCTGCAGCGTATGCTGTCAGCAAAGTCAGACAGCTTACGGATGTGGAAACAGCAAGGCTAGTATATTTCGGTTATTTCCACAGCGTCATGTCGTATGGCATTCTGCTATGGGGCAAGGCAGCTGATATTCAAACAATTTTCATTCTCCAAAAACGTGCAGTGCGTGCGATTTACAAACTAGGTGCACGAGTTTCCCTTAGAGAAAAGTTTAAAGAGATAGGCATTATGACAGTTGCATCACAATATATATTTGCAAACATTATGTTTATAAAACAAAATATGCATTTATATCACAGGAATAGTGACGTTCACTCGGTGAACACGAGACATAAGCATAAATTAGTAGGTCAATATCATAGGCTACATAAAACGCATAATTCATTTATGGGTCTTTCCGTGCGATTTTTTAATAGGTTACCAGCTAGTGTTATGAGTCTATCAGTGGAAAAGTTTAAAAATGTAGTCAAAACTTATCTTATACGTAAAGGTTATTATACAGTTGACGAATTTTTAAATGATAAAGAAAAATGGATTTGACTACTTGCTCCTTATCATTTTATTCTACTCATGTGAATGTTGTTATCACATTGTTTAAGAACATGATTTTACTTTTTTCTACGTGACTAATAAAGGCCATTCTTCTCTTTCTTTTGATCTTATAATTAATATTTTATATTTAATCTTTCGTTACCAGTAATTTGGCCAATATTTGAGCACATATAGTTTTTACCTTTGTTGTAAGTAGATGCTCCTACTATGTTGTACCCACTGAGGCTGTTGTTTTTTTTTTTTTTTAAATTAGCATAAGTTCTAATTTTTAATCACTATAATTTGCATCAGTCCTCTAACATGGTGTATAGTATATTAGTGGCAGCACCTTACCCCCATATCAGGTTTATAAACATTAAAACTATGTAAACATTGGCGATTTGAAAGGAGTGGCCGCGAGTTTTTATTGCCATGTTCTTTTCTCCGGCTCTACCTATTGTTTGCGAACATGGCATAAATGTACATGTAGAATCTTGACCTGTCACAAGAGATGTATTGCATCCTAAGTGAATAAAGAATTTTGAATTTGAATTTGAATTTGAATTTGAATTTGAATATGGGTTGTTGATGACTTATAGTTGTCTAAGTACGAGGATCACGTGTCTGACTTTGTTTCATCATTAAACAACGTCTATCATATTGTACTTTTTACAAAAGTCGGCTGACACATCGACATAGGCAACAATCAATATTATCGACAATATTGGTAATATTTTCATCTCCTAAGCAATTACATAAAATTACCAATTTATAGTGTGTCAGCAGGTTTGATGTTATTTGATACAATTTGAATAAGCACGTGATTATTTTATCTTAATTGTACAGTTGGTGACAAAAGTGATTCTGTTCCTTTTGCTTCTTCCCTAAAAATTAAAATATTACCTACCATGTTAACAGTCACTCAGTTCGATCCTCGGCGACTCGCATCCAGCCCTCTTGCGCAAATCATCACTCCACCTGGCCTGTGGACGTCCTACACTACGTTTGCCGAGACGCGGTCTCCACTCAAGAACACGTTTACCCCAACGGTTGTCGGTCCTGCGGCTAATATGGCCAGCCAGCTGAGTGGCGTGCAATTGGAGAGGCCTATGTCCAGCAGTGGACTGCGATAGGCTGATGATGATGATGATGATGTTAACTGTCATTGAAATCTGCTAAACCACTATAGTTTTAAGTAAACCTATAGGTTTAGCCGTGAAAGCGTCACAGACAGACAGACAAATTAACATTCATCATCATTGTCATTATAGGAGGACATACATAGGCCTCTCCCATTACACACCATTTTGATCTATTTTGGGCTTCTCTCTTCTCTCATCATCATCATCATCATTATTATAGGAGGACATATATAAGCCTCTTCCATTCATCACATCACACCACTTTGATTTATTTTGGTCTTCCCTATTTCGATTTATTACTTTCGAATTTGTAAAATAAATATATCTAGAAACAATTGGTGTCGGATAAATGTAAAAGGGGAGGAAGGAATCCTCGTAAGTGAGACCGAACTTATAGAAACCTGTGAACGTCTAAACATGTCATACATAATTAGTTCATAAAATCACTGACTAATGGCTATCATCTGCAGTTTCGCTAGCGTGATTATTTATTTTTCTGTTCTAGGTAGCTATAGAAACTACCCGTTCTAATACCTTGTCCGTTCCTTATCCTTATCCTAACTACTAACTCCTCTAAGGGACATCTTTCTAAAATCCTATTTAATGGATACTACAAATATGAAATCAAATTTCAAGTATTCAAATTTCAAGTTTGTAGCTTCAGCCAGTTAGGGCATGTAATTTAATTTAATTTCTTATTATACTATATGAGTTGTGTTGTGTTTTATGATTTATCTACAGATTTGGATTTGATTTTTGGTTCGTTTTTTCTGTTTTTTTTCTGTTTTTTGGATTTGATTGTTTTGGGTAGAGTGTTTATAGGTACCGTAGTTTCAGTTGCATTGTATTTGATTGTTTATTACATATGTATATGTGTTGTATTAGTTTAGTTGTACATATATTGTGTGTTTTATCACATTGGTTACTTTATATAGTACTTAATAGGATGTCTGTATAGTGTGTGATATGGTGGTAATTAGCAAGCTGAAATGGCAATGGGCAGCCCATATTAGCCGTATAATCGACAACCGTTGGCATGGCAAACGTAGTGTAGGACATCCACAGGCCAGGGGAGTGATGATTTGCCAGGAGCTGGATGCGAGTAGGCGAGGATTGAACTACGTGGCGTGCAATTGGAGAGGCCTTTGTTCAGCAGTGGACTGCGATAGGCTGATGATGATTATGGTAGTAATAAATAAAAAATATTTTATTTGCCATCTAGCTCTCATTAAACAATTTTCTTTGTTCAAAATCTATAAACTGAAATCTAGAATGTTAAACATTACAATCATTTTTAAGTATACATTCACAAAAATTAAATACACAAGTTAAAAACTCAGTCACAAATTAGATTAATAGCTGTAATACGCGTTATGTAACCGACTGTACACTCACACAACGACACACACACGTCACACATATAAGTCGAGTTCATTCACTCAAGACCTTGACACGATTACGTTCAATGAAATTTCGTGAACGCACACACACACCCGTGCAAATTACACGTGGACCGGTGTGCACACACAAGTAAACCTTTCACATATTAATTAATTAATAACTATTCGTCTTCAACCCTTCACAGGAGTCATTGACTGACGTCTGTCTGTTAATCGTAACTGCATTGTTGGTCTAGTGGGTAGCGTATGCGACTGCTAATCGAGAGGTCTCGGGTTAAAATCCCGGGTAGGACCAAAAAGTGTTTTTGGGTTTTTCTTAGGAAATTCCTAATAGCAGCTCGGAGTTTGGAAGTTTGGCGGTGATTCACGCCCGTGCCTCGGAGAGCACGTAAAGCCGTCGGTCCCGGTTGTCATGAACATCTATGGCAATCGTTACTGGGAAGTCAGTGCCCTCAAATTTACTGACAACTAGTTCACCTTCGAATTTCAGTTCTCCCTTAGGGTTGCGGAGGTCCGATGGCAGTCGCTCCGTGGAAAAACTGATATTCAGGTAAAACCGTTGAACTAGTAGCCGATCCCAAATAAACTTGTTAATAAAAGCTAGGAAGATGATGATGTCTGTTACTCGTTATATTTCGTACACCTTATTGGACAGATAACAAAGGTCAAATTAATAGATCATAGATTGTTATCAGTATGCCGTCTACTTTAAACTGATACCGGTCGGTCCCGGTTGTTATTATAAGATAACACTCGTGAAGCTTAGTAGGAGGTCTTCGGGTGGCTTCCAAACATCCAACATTAAGATTTACGTAGCCACAACGTTTCTTGCCAGTTCCCAACCGCAATCGGCCTGAGTGGGGACGTATGGCCTTAACTGTCCTGAGTGGAGTCTCGAGCCAGATAGTAGGACGCTCTCGGTAGTTGATGATGATGGTAATCACTTAATATCATATAATGACTCATCCACTAGTTTGCTCAAGATCACAAAACAACATCCAAAAGTTTTTTGGACACCTGACACAAGGTCATCCAGCTTCAAACTAAGCAAAACTAAATTTAGTACTATGACGGCTATATTGAATAAATTATCTGAAATATCTGCTTTCACGGTTAATCCGCTGCTCTGATTTTAATGATATTTGGAATAGAGATCTTTGATTCTCGAGGAAGAAGGATACTCTATATCGGAATTACCGACATTACCGACGGCAAAACCTCCAAAAGCTATAAGATCATACAAATATTTGATTCAATCTAACCCAAGACTTCAAGACTCCGCCACAAAGGCATATTGAATGAACATTGCATCATTTTATGTATGAAAGGTATAATTTGCTGTTGATTTAAATTAATGATTTCTTTGCACACAATGAGAGTAAATACATCAAAATATATTGAATAACCTTACAGCTAGAGAATACGTACGGAACCTTGAGCGGAGCAGGAAAATGACAGGAAAGGTCGGCGGAGCGGAGCGAACCGCACACGTTGAGAAAATTGCACACAATCATTTCTTGTTACTAACTCACCTTTATATAATACTAGATTTCACTCGCGGTACCGCCCGCGTGTGTAGCGGATATATAACGTTTTTCGGTGTTGATATATAGACGGTGTTACCCGCGTATCATTATGGTTGCTATGCAAGTTTGTTATGCATAGAAACCTGTGAAGTTTTGACAGGAGATAAACAGTGATACATTTTGACATCTACGATTTATGTATTTTTATAATCACCTAGTTTTCGCCCGTTTATCTCGATTATTGCAGTAAAAAGTAGCTTATGTGTTATTCTGATATATAAGCTATATTACTGTAAAGTTTCATCCAAATCCGTTCAGTAGTTTTTGCGTGAAAGAGGAACAAACATACATACACACATACAAACTTTCGCGTTTATAATATTAGTAGGACTAGATTTCACTCGCGGTACCGCCCGCGTGTATGTCGGATATAGCGGTTTTTGATTTTGATGTATAGACTATGTTACTGTGAAATTTTGTCTAAATGCGCTTAGTAGTTTTTGTGTGAAGAGTTACACAAACATCAATACATATTTACAATCTTTTGCATTAATACTATCAATCTATAAATAAAACTGTTCAATTACTGACTGACTGACAGACAACGCACAGCTGAAACTACTGGCCATAGGAAGCTGAAGACGTGAAAAGGGCATTCACAGTTAGACATCAGAATAACACGCAGCCGCAGCCGCTGGCAAAAGCTAGTAAGTTAATAACAGATTACTTAAATGTGTCGATTTCAAGTTTGAACTAACTTACAAGCTATTTCTTACTATATATATATATAGCTATTTATTACTTGATTACTTTTAGTTGCCCGTTACTAACTTTGAAAATTACGAACATAACAACGTTTCATAAGTTACTTTACTCCTTAGGGCTGAAATTTTCAATAAGCGTTCTAAGCGAGTGCTTAAAACATAAAAGCATCAATTACCAGCGCTAGGGCTTCACACATGATATCATCAGTTACCAGAATTTTATGTGTGTAGCGCGCACTGCGCTGTTCAGTAAATCAATCGGTTGGATATAGCGAGTGATATTTTACGTGAAGATGTTTTTATTTTATGCACTTTCGTTGTCAACGGTAACTAATATTAATTGCTGTGCTTTTTGTTAATGGTTCTGTGCCAAAAAACTATATCGATTCAATTCGCGTTAACAGAATATTTCAGCTCGAGACCGATTTAGTAGAAGAGCTGAATTACCAGGTCATTTATTAGGGACTAGCTTTTTCCCCGACGCTCGGTCCGGGTGTGTGTCTGGTATTGCAACAAATAGTTATGTTTTATTCTGACGTATAAGCTATATTACTGTAAGGTTTCGTCTAAATCCGATCAGTACTTTTTGCTTGAAAGAGAAACAAACCGATATCAATAGATACAACTCTTGCATTTATAATATATTACTAGGAAATTATTTGTGGGGACTTTAAACACCATTTTTCCGTGGACTATCTAAAAATATGCATGCACATAAGTTATCCTGACCACTTTGGGCCACTGTATTCTAAGTCAACTTCTCATTCGATACTTGCTGTATCTATCAACGTAGTTAGCCATAAGTTTTTTTTTAACCGACTTAAAAAAAGGAAGAGGTTCTCAATTCGAATGTATTTTTTTAATGTTTGTTACCTCAGAACTTTGGATTGGGTCAACCGATTTCAATAATTATTTTTTCATTTGAAAGCTGGTGCCCCCCATTATAAGAAAACCAGGATCTGATGATAGGATCCTGAAAAAATCGAGAGAACTCCTCAAATATCATAGGCTGTTTGTCTATTGCCCTTTTAACTGCATTTAATACATTAGGATACCATCTGATATGTTTTTATCTGTGACAAAGTTGAAACTGAAAGAAACTAAACTTAGGAAGTTACTTAAGTTAAGTTTTAAAAATAAGTTTATGTTAATTGGCAATCTTCTTGAAGTTAGGTTAAGGTGATAAGAAGAATGTGGGCGGCGGCTCTGACCGCCCAGAATAGGGTGCGCCTCTGGTGCCCCCAGAGGATATTGGCGGTCAAAGCCATACGCGGATACCACACGGTGTCCACCGAAGCGGCTTGCGCCTTGGCCGGAACACCCCCGTGGGATTTGGAGGCGGAAGTGCTCGCAGAAGTCTATCGGCGAGTGGCTGACTTCCGGGCGGAGAGCGGTTTTCGCCCTTCGCCCGAGGACGTGCGCGAAGCCGCTCGCCGAGCCACCATGCTTAGATGATCGCTCCGGCTGGAGACTCCACGCGCTAGATTCGCCGCCGTGGAGGTTCTCCAGCCGGTCATCACGGAGTGAAATTAAGAATATTAAGGGTCAGCTACTAGTTCAGCCGGTTTTACCTGAATATCTTCTAGCTCTGGGGACGCACGCAAAAGGAAAAGAAGACCCTAACACAGGAAAGAAATAATGAACACCAAATAACAGTAATGATCCTTTTTGAAACAGCAGAGATGGCGTGGTATGTCATCATAGTGATGTCTGTGACTGGTCTTTGCGAGCTACTGAAGTATCCCTTACCCTATCAATTTTCAAATGTTTGATTTTCAAAGCCTTTATCAGTGTGTTGAAATGAAAATTTCAATGAATACGGCAGAAAATTGGCTACTTATCTAAACACGTGATGAATTGTGATGACAATCCTTCCAAGATAGACACAATTTTTTTGGCACTGATAATAGATAGTCTTTTGAGTCAGTTTGCAAATTTGTAACACATCAAAACAAGTGTCGTTGACACAATAAGTGTTGTACAGATCTGCAAGTATGTGCACGCGTGGGCTGGACACGTAGTACTATTAATTGTAGTATATTTATCAGTTTGAATATGTTGAAATTCTTGTTTTTTATGTTCTCTTATTTTAGTATTCCGTGGTATTTTGACTAGAATAATCTATATTCGTGAAAGTTACATTAAGTGATTAGTAAATATTTAGTGGATAATAAATATTCTGGTACATTGGATGTATTATATTTTCCTGTCTGATCTAGAGATATTAGACAATAAATTGTTGAGATATCGAGGTGGAAAGAGCTATTAAAAATTAGAAATTTGAAGTGCTTTATTCCTCTGAGTGTGTGGTAGCTATTAACTTCAATAGCTGAATGTTTTTCATATCTGTTTGGTACTAAAGCATTTATAACCACTTTATACTTCACGGCTAATACGTGGGATCATATGTGATCGTTCGCAACCTACTCATAAACTATTTAAAGATCTTCTATACTCTTTGATTTGAAATAAAAAATGTATCATGCACTTAGAGTTGCCAACCGTCTTGTTTTCACAGGATATGTCCTAGTTTTTGAATTGTCCTGGGATGTCCTGAATAGTTTTTAAGGAGCGTCCTGGGTTTTTGAAGTTAAAATAATTCACGCTCCTCTTTTAAAATTGTACTATTACGGTTACGACCTCACGGCTCGCAAGTCGCAAGTTATCGCGCTGCTGCATGCCGTGCCGTGCCGTGGAAAAACTGAAGATGATGAATTACTTAAGTTTTATTTCACCTATATTCACTACATATTAATTTAACTATTGCAAACTCTATTATTGCGTCATGTTTTTAAAGTGAATTGTCCTGTCTTTTCCAACTTAAAATCCTAGTTTTTTAATTTTGGGAAGGCAACCCTACATGCACTACTCTTTTTCTATTCTTCTTAACCGACTTCAAAAAAGGGAGGAGGTTCTCAACTCTCTTTTTTTAACGTACATTTTCTCACTGTTATAATCGCATAAACGCGCAAAATCGTTAAAAAATACATAAATAAAAATTGAAGTATTTGTTGTGTGTGTGTGTGTAATAACAATTAACCGGTTTTTTACTAAATGCCTATCAAAGTATTAACGGTACAGATATCCAAAAATTAACTTGTAAATTGTTTGTCTGTCTGTCTGCCATTTTGTTCTGGGTAATCTCTGGAACTGCTGTACCGATTTTAACGAAACTTTCACTGGCAGATGGTCGCTGATATAAGGAGTAACTTAGGCGAATTTTTTTAAGACTAGCTTCACTCCACGGCGTTACTCGTAACCGCGGGTAAAGCCGCGTTTATTTATAAAAACACGTTTCATCTAAGTTTCTAAAACATAAAACAAACGGTTCAGTTACTTTTAAAATACAAAAAAGTTTTGATGTTTTTCTGATAACTGCTGTCGTTTGAACAATAGGTACGTGTCCCACGGCGACAGCTGAGCCGGCGAGAAACTCATTACTTTCTCACTCAACTAGAAACAATTCCTACACAATTCTGTGTGAACAAAAAGGACGCATTTACATATTAATGTGTTCAACTGTTAATAATTCGAAATAAGACGACAACTTGTTGCAAATATCGCATGTTTTTGAAATTTTGTTTGGGGGCAAGGCAGTGACCCCGCCCACTCAAGCAAAAAATCGGCACGACCATCTTTTTCTCGAAGCAATTCAGATGATTTTCGACACCCTATAACATCATTGTGGATAAACTAATTTTCGTAACCAAGTAGGCTTTGTTTAAACTATATTTTAAATTTCAATTATATTTCAAAGGGTCTTAATTTTGTCACTCACTCACTAACCGATCATCAAAATGCTAGGTCACTTCTAGCGGACATAGAAGCTTGAAATTTAGAATATTAAACAAGTAATGTTTAGTGTATAAATCGAGGTAAAATCGATTATTGGCAATCGCGGTAAGAATCTAATTTAATATAATCTGTATTATTTATGAGATACAATGTGTTTTTATACTATTGCCCGGTGCTTTTTTTTTATGTTTAAGCCTACCAAAATGACTATACTCTGCCTGATGGAAAACATGAGTAGAATCCAGGAGTATGCGCCACCATCCCCATTGTGAGGGTAAGCCATGCAGCAATGTGGTCCCTGCCATAGTGGCTTGGTCAGATATTTCTGCATCATTCTCTCGGCCTGTGGAAGCCGGGAGAATGATGCAGAATGATTGGGCCTCCGGTCTCATACTCACCAACGAAATACGACAGCAAGAATGCTGTCATTATTAGGATGGTCTTCTGTGTGATTGTGTGTGAGTGATTGATATTTATTCAAAACATTAAAGATTTTTTATGTTATTATAGTCATTATAAGTTGTTGCTAGGTAAGCTAATTACGTAATAACCTAAGACAGAAGTTCCTTTAACTAGGGACTGAATAAATTAACCGACTTGGTATTACACGAATCTCACAACTTTTTACGGTACCTAGATGAACATGGTGACTCGACTTGGTTTTTTTACAAGTCACATTTTGATTATATAAATTTTAATGAAATTGATTAAATTAAAATTACTGATAATATATTAAAATTTCAAAAACTTTCAAATCGATCGCGACAGTTGCAACATCAAAATTGTGAAAATGAAGTTTAGAATCAGCATAGACTTCCTGTCTCAATTTTTTGAAGGATTTAAAAAAAATTTTTTTTATTGATTTTCTAAAGTTAACCGAAAGACTTAAAAATGATTTCCTTGACAAACTGTACAGTTGGCGTAGTGGTTTAAGCGATCGCTACTCCGCTTTCTACCGTGCCGAGTGTTGTGTGTTCAATTCCTACACGGAATAACCCTTTGTGTGATCCACAAATTATATTATAATTCAGAGTCTAGGTGTGATTTGTGTCCTAGTTTGTGTTTTGATAGCTGTATGTGAGACTTGTAAGAATTTTATAAGATCTTGCGACGAGATTTAAAACCAGTATTATCTTATCTCCTGAAGCCTTGCTTACTCTTGTCCTTAGAACAATTACATACAACAAAATATTAGTTATAGAAACACAAAAACATAAACACAGTATATAATCTAGCTACAAGACAACTGTCACGTAAAATATTGTAAGAAAAAGCCCAACAATCCTCCATCTACCCAGTTTTTTATGGGAAGTAAAAAGCAAACCTCCTTCAAGTAAACACTGATTTAGTTAAACCTTTGTCCACACTTTAGTAAAATAAAGATTAAATACGTGCTGGAGTAGATCGTGAGCTTAGTTCCTTCTACTTCACTACATAGTATAAAACAAAGTTGCTTCCGTTCTCTGTCTGTCCCTAAAAATGCTTAGTTCTTTAAATTACGCAACGGATTTCGATGCCGTTTATATGAAGGTTTATATGTATAATACATGCATATTATAGTACAGAAACATTGATAATTTTAGAGGTTTCTAATTTGATGTCGTAAATAATGCCATTTTTTACGCTTACATTGCAAACGCTGGCTGCACGCTACGAGATAGATCAAAATAATGTACTACAGTATTGTACACCTTAAAAAGTTCGCGATTATATGAGAGAGATAAAACATTTTTATATATTTTTTTTTACGAGAAATAACGACTTATTTACGAAGCAATTTTAAGCAGTAATTCTTATCTATTTAAGTACCTTAAATACATTGTGCATTTAATATAGATTAATATGGCCCTATACAGTATGTAATTTAAATTAATATTTTTGAAGATTTTACACATTTAAAATGCAGGAACAAAGCGATTGTGGCGGTACCAGCTGGGGCCCGTTAGTTGATGCTGCTGTCGATTTGTCACTATCAGTAAATAACTAAACACAATACTTTAAAAAGGTATAAAGGTTTTATCTTACGGATGGTTGCGGATTGCATAAGATCGAGATAGTTGACGCTCTTGGAAAGAAGCTTCCTTTCACGAGTGGACGATAAATGGACTGATGTTGATTAATGTTGACTTCTAATGATTGTAAAGCATCAAATGTTATAGAGCCTATGTCCTTTCTCATGGTCTAGAATATATGTGTACCAAATTTCATTTAAATCAGTAGTTTTTTAAGTTTCGCATTTATAATATTAATTAGTATTACCTTTTGTCCGTCTCGCCCAAGTCGCAATAAATAGTAGTACATATATATCCTTCCTCAATAATAAGAATATCAATGTACCAAATGTCTTTCAAATTAGTGCAGCCGTTTAGCCGTGAAGGCGATACAGACAGACAAGAGTAACTTTTTAATTTGATACAAGCTCGTTTAGTTCAGCAAAATGCTTTGTTAGATTTTTGTACCTCAAGAGCATTAACTGCGAGTAACAACGTGAGGCACAGCTTGTCTAAAATAAGAGTAGAACGAGTTCCTTGTAACATCAGCTATCTGCCAGAGAAAATTCTATCATCATAGGAATTTGTCATCAAACATTTTGTTGTAGATACTATATTTCATCATCATCAGCCCATCGCAGTCCACTGCTGGACATAGACCTCTGCACTTTGATCGATTTTGGGCTTCTCGCATCCAGCTCCTGCCAGCCATCCTACGCAAGTCGTCACTCCACCTCGCCTGGTCCTACACTACGTTTGTCGACACGCACACGCACACGCACACGCACGCACGCACGCACGCACGCACGCACGCACGCACGCACGCACACACACACACACACACACACACACACACATTTTAGTACTATAGCAGTAATGATACAAAATATGAAAGGCTGAACAGTCTCATAAGAAACAGGTATTTCACCTAGTTTCAGAGGCAGAGTTCCATTTATAGGTGTAAAATAATAAGTAATGTTAACTGTGTATTGTAATTGTGACAATTACAATGTAACCCTGATAGGCCTTGAGGTAATTAAGTCATGACAACATTAGTCATGTTTATTTACTTTACTTAACTGGTAACTATGCAATGGGAGCAGCTGTTTCATATAACAGGAGGAAAAAACAAACTGACTGCGGTTAGCACGGAAACCAAGAATTAATCTATTGAGTTTATTCAGTAAATTAAACGAATTTATATAATTACCTGAGTCTCGCGGTGATATAGTGAAAAACAAATCTAAAAAATTAAGTCTGAGTTACTCCTTATGTAGGTTTCATCAAAATCGGTACAGCCTCGGAACCAACAGATAGACAGACGAAAATATCTAGTAAATACAACAAAAATGTTGAATAGATCTTTCCTCAGAAAGGAGGTCACAAATATTTAAAATTAGATAAAAGCTCGAGAGAGGCATTATTAGACCTCTCTTATTGCAATAATCCATAAACGTAATATGTCCAGCAGTGGACTTCTGCAATAGGTTAATGATGATGATGATGATGAAAAAGCTTAAATCCTCTAACTGCCTAGTTTACCAGAAATACATGAAATAAATATTATCTTTAATTTATATGTATATTAAATTATCATTATTTCATTTTATATTTTCAACTCCAAAATCGATCAGTAGTGTGCAATGGAAAAGGCCTATGTCCAGCAGTGGACTGCAATATATAAAATTGACTGCACGGTAGGCCTAGTGGTTTAAGCCGCGTTCTACAGCTCCTTGTGTTGTGCGTTGAAATCCTACATGGGACAACACTTTGTGTGATTTACGAATTGTTGTTCTGAGTCTGGGTGTTCTTTGTGTTCGTTTCATGTATGTGTTGTTGTGTGTGGATGGATATTGTTGATGCGGACGTTGTCCTTTTAAAAAAAAATATTTATAAATTTATAAATTTCCAATTTTTTAAAGAGAGATGCAGAAAAAAATATAAAACATTCCATTTTTAGAGTACCGTACCGAAAAATTAAATATTTGATTCTAAAACTATAACTCCACTGGTCCTTCTGTTTATTAGAATGCTGTATTGCATGAACCGTGATAGTTACACAAACAAAAACTTAATAAAAGAAATATTGAAAGTACATATATATATATAGTATCGAATGTTGTATACATAAATAGTAAGGAACCCTACGACCACGTTCCTATTCGTACTTGGCCGAGTTTAAGCTCCAAACCAAGTATCACATCAGCTACTCCTATCTACCTGACACTAACAACCTGACACCATACGCATCGATAACAGGAACCAAAGTGCTGGTCCTGGTGATAATATTCTAGATAACGCAACCTTGTGACGCATGAGATAAAAGTGCAAAGGTTTATATAACACTGTATTATCTTTATAACAGGATTATTTGCAGAAAGAACCGGTATTTAAAAAAGAATAACAGTGATGTAGGTATAATTATAAATTCACTTGAAAACGATTAATACGAGTCATTTAAATATACCTGTAAATCTGTGACGTTAAACATACTAGATTAATGATATAAATTGTATTTTATAGACGATTGGGACTCCTTAAAAAAGTAATGCTTTATTATTTTAATATTGTGACTCAACTCCAGTAGAGAGTAGAAAAGAATCGCATACAAAGAACACCCAGACTCAGTACAACAATTTGTGAATCACACAAAGTGTTTTTCCACGTGGGATTTCAGATTTACGACGTGAATATTAGTTATAGATTCATACACGGGACAACACTTTGTGTGATTCAGGAATTGTTGTTCTGAGTCTGGGTGTTCTTTGTGCCCGTTTCATGAACGCTTGTAAAGTCCCCGTGACTTAGTATGTTCTATGTTATGTAGGTCGGTTTCCGCACTTAGTCCTTTAGGTGGACCATTGTACGTGAAGACTTAGGAAATACGTTTATTCCTAGTGGAAGAGTTGATTCTCTTTAAAAAGAAAATGAAATATTAAAATAGATAATTGCATAACATCTCATTTTCGAGTGTTAATTAGTTTGTGCAATGTTTTCCGTGCTATCTCTATTGACACGGCGTCCTTATGCAAATATTTGCGATACGCCGCCAGGCCAAAATCAACATCATTTCGTTTGCATTTAGTTTGCTTTTGCTTTGAACAATTATCTTGAATATTTACATCATTACGTAATTTAATATTTAACCTGTAAGAAATGTCTCTTATTACACCATTAATAATTTAGAGTTTTGAATAAACGCCATTTTGAAAAAAAAATGCATAATTAAAAAAAATACCTTACAAAATTTAAAATTATTCTGTACAAGCCTGATGTCGCGACATAAAGTTGCCTTTTTCCAAGGTTTAATATCTATCTTCATACCAAAATTCATCGAAATTGGTTCAATTTTATAACCATGAAAGTTTAACAGACAGACATCACTACTTTCGAATTTAAAACATTAATGTATATCGATGTTATAACTTGACTTGTATTTATTGACTTGTAAGCAAAGAGACTTCGGTATTTATTTGTATTTGTATCACTAAGACCTCACACATTTTTTTTTTATTATTATTTACATTAATTATATGATATGGATAGCGAAGTTAAGCATTGTTAAACATGTTTGACCGCGTCCCGACTAACGTAGTGTAGGACGTCCACAGGCCAGGTAGAGTGTTGATTTGCGTAAGACAGAATCTGGATAAGATGATCAAGTAGCGTGTGAGAGACCTATGTCCAGCAGTGGACTGCGATAAGATGATGATGAAATTTGTGAGGAAAATTATTACATGAGGACATGTTTTAGACAAAGATGAGATTGACCCAAATCTCAGTTTTCTTGAGAATTTCTTTCTCCCGAACTAGGTTGGGTACGGCTAGGACATGGTTTAACTTCCATTTTTTTTTGTGATATTGTCATCAGATTTCCACAACCTATTTGGAAAGGAGTAGAGGCACGCTGATTTTAACATAAATGAACCAGCTCGACCGAGGAAATACTACCCTTACACAGAAGACCTAACTAAAATCACAGTATGCATATTGTCTCGTTGCGTTGGTAAGTGCGGGACCGAAGGTCTAACGTTGCAGAAGCATCACACTAGGCCGCCATTGTGTGGGTCACCATGTAGCATTGTTTCTACTCGTTGCTTTTGGATTTTACTCCATCAGTTTACTCATTTTACTCCATGCTTTCCATCAGACAGAGACACACTTCGGCAGACTTAAATATATAAAATGAAAATAAGTACTAGCCAATATCATAGTCCTACAGAAAGACTGTGCTCGTATGGTAAACGGTACTTACGGCTTAACTAACGTGGTCACCCATCCAAACACTGACCTGACCAGAATTGCTTAACCCCTGCAATGCATTAACCTATTCGGTTACCATTGAGCCACGAGTCCCTCTTAAGAGTACCTAAATATAACTATATATATATTTATATGTAAAATCAAATACGTTGCTTTTGGGATAGGCCACAACTCCTGCTCCTCCTCCTTAACAAACTTGAGAATATGTATCTTATGCATCGTATTTTCCATACGTTTTTGGATAAATTTGTCGCTCGACTACCGAGTAGGTTAACCACAAATTTCATCAATAGCAGATGTTGCGTAACAAGTGACACAGACAAACTGAAGACAAACTTAGTGCCCACGAGTTGTGTTTGTTGTCGAGCGTCACTTCGGCTGACGTGACTTACTGATAGTCGGCTAGGGACACCATGCCTTCCGTTAGACGTAGGATACAATATTATTTGTTCGGTTGAGTTTGTTATACAAAATTTTTAATCAGGTAGTTGTACATTATCCGAATCAGACCAAGCTGCTTTGCTTGGTCATTTATTTCAAATTTAATTTAATTTTTGACATTAAATAACTCAATTTATAACTATTTACCACTTGAAGATGCTATTGTTTCAGTGACTTTTTATGATTTCATAAAATTGTGTTAAAATACTTTGTATTGTAAAAATACGACTATTCTCCACACATACTTATAACTAATTTAGTGTCATGTGTTAGTAAAGTAGCCGTACATATAATTATTTTATAGGAAACTATATATCGCCTGCGGCTCCGCCCGCGTGTATCTGTATTATTGCAGTAAAAAGTAACCTATGTGTTATTCTGAATAAGCTACATTTCCATAAAGTTTTATACAAATTCGTTCAGTAGTTTTTGCGTGAAAGAGCAATAAACATACATACATAAATACACACTCACAAACTTTCACCTTTATAATATACTAGTTGACCCAGCGAACTTCGTACCGCCCAACTTTAAAATTCCAGATCTTGATCGCAGCGCCACCTACCGGGTCCAAATGCAAATCTAAACCATTCCCAGATCCCCTTGAACACACACAAAAAATTTCATCAAAATCGGTCCAGTCGTTTGAGAGAAGTTCAGTGACATACACACTCACACAAGAATTATATATATAAAGATTAGTAGGATGTATTTGCGACAACATACAGAAAAGAAATGTCCCATGACAAAATAGTCACCCTACAGTTTCCGTACATGTCTCGTAGAGTTTACAAGTCTCGTTTCGTGTTGGTTTGTTTTGTGGCAACTTTCTACGGAACGCACGGTTGTGTCTCACAACAATTAGTTAGTCCATATATGTCATCTATTTGTAACACATGGGTTGGACTGATAGGTATTTATAACTGGAATTACAGTTAGTCCAGCAGTTTTACTACATGATCAAAGATTATCAGGATTTAAGAGTGCTTTGAGTTTTTATTTTTTTTATTTTACACAACGTCATCTAGTCCCAAACTAAGCAGAGCTTGTATTATGGATATTAGACAACTGATATAAATAGATAAACATACTTTTTTTGTAAGAAAAACAAAAAAAATGTGAGCCGTCACGGGACGCCTGGCAGATGTGAAACATCGCCATTATTTTGTAAAAGTAATATGCAGAAAAGAACATATTGTAATAGGAACTAAATATGTCATAATGATTAAATAAAATATTACTAATTATTATTATTAAAATAGTAGTCTATATATACCATCGTATAGCGTGCCGTGGCGACGCGTCGCCAGTCGCCAGGCCAGAAATCTATTTTACGTGCGTGTTTCACATACGTGCGCCTATAGATGTTTCACATCAAAAAAAAAAAGATATTAAACATGGAAAACACCCAGACTCCGAAACAAATATCTGATCCACAAATAATATTTGATCCGACCCGGGGAATCGAACCCGAGACCTGTTGATCAGCAGCCGCATACGCTATACACTAGACTAAAAAGGCAGTCAATTTTTTAATTGCTTCACTAATGAAGCAATTAAAAAACTGACTGACTGAAAAAGACTGACTTAGACTCTTTGCTCTTGGCAACGTCTAAACGTTGCCAAGAGCAAAGAGTTTTTCTAATATTTCAACCTCTTCATCACCTCAGTGTACCTACTTGATTTATTGATATGTTTCTACTTGACTGGCCCATTGGCTTTTGGATAAGTGATTAACTTGTCTGTTAAACTGGAGGATGTGGGTTTGATTTTCACTCAAGTCAAGTAATCGTGTGATGAGCACGACCAGTAATCTGTGTCTGGGTATAATATGCATGTATTTAGAAATACTTAAGTATATCTAAAAACATATCCGTCATTTCAAAATAGTTTTGGCGTACGTCTTTTATAGCCGGCCGCCTGCCTGACGTTAACCCTCCTTGGGACTGAATATAAAAAAATACAATTAAAAATATAAGAAATAGTAGACCACCAACTTCGGGTGCAGGGACCAAGAAAGTAGTTATGGCTCCGAAGACAGGAATCTCCTCACTATACGTGCCGTGTTAAGGAGGACTGCCTTCTGCATCAGACCCTTGATCCAGCCATTTAACGTGAGTCTCTTAAGGTGTTTGTCGAGGCTCTTAAGGTGGTGCTTATTATTATTTTTATCATGAACATATTGTGTACCTTAGATTAACGCCTATTTATCACACCTAGGAAAACACCTAAATTTTGCTAAGAATAACAATAACATATTCAGTACTATATAACTTTGGTTGAAAAGGAAATATTCGAGAACAAACAGAAAGGTAAAAATATAGAAGAATTCCGTAATACCTTATATAAATCCGATAATGGAAAGCCTATTTTGCAATAGTTTTTACCACCTCATTGAGCGCTGACACATTCATAAGAAATTCTAAGGCTTCATCCCTGTTTAACTAATATGATCTTCATCCCCTTAATTCTGCTAACCTTCGAATTTTACACCCACGTATCTTGATTTAAGGACGAGTTCACACTATTTGGGGTTTTCTTATAAAAGTGAGAATGACTTCAATTCTTTCAGTCGATGAAAAATATAGATGCTTTGAATGAAATCACTTTAAAAGAAAGGCAACTCCTGCACTAGAAATGGACTTTACAAATATACATGAAACGGACACAAAGAACACCCAGACTCAGGACAGACGTATTATTCCAAATAAGGTGAATTAGTGCAAATATATTTAATTTAACTTTATTATATAGCAATCTCCACCAAGTGCCATCGATTCACTACCTGCTGACTCTTTTCAAAGTTATTTTTAACTAGCCAAGTCCCTCGGTTCTTCTTGTAAGTTAGTCTAAAGGAAATTAACCTAAGTTACTCCTTAGCTCATCAGTTATCAATGAAAAATGACCAGTTACAATCGGTCCGGCCGTTTGAGAGATGAGATGGAACTAACAGACAGATCAAAAATTGATTTTTTTGATGTAAGTACTTTATATACTTTCATCATCATCATCAGCCTATCGCAGACCACTGTTGAACATAGGCCTCTCCCATTGCCAACCATTCTGATCGATCATATACTTTTATAATGCATTTAATAAAAAAAAAACTTTGATGTTGTGGACATCATGATGTTAGACACAACTTTAATTATTTTGTATTGTATTTGTATAGATGTAATACCGACAAAATTGATACGTAACATAATCGCTTATTACCGATTAAAATTATCAGAGTAATACAATCAAAACACTGGTGTGAAGTCGTACTTCCTATGGATGGTAACTTCTATGTTATACGACTTGGGTTATCACTTTATAAAAAGACTAACTGACTCGGCCAACTTCGTACAACCCAATTTTGAAATCCCAGAACTTGATCGCACCTTCCGGGTCGAACCCTCTTGAAAACCCACAAAAATCATCAAAATTGGTCCAGCCGTTTAAAAGGAGTTCCATAACAAACACACGAAGAAGAATTATATATATAAAGATATAGCAATTAGTTTTTATAGCACAGGGACTAAACAAGCAGACGTTACAGTAAGTTGCCGATGCGCTCAAAAGGCAGTAAGCAAATCATCAGAGATAAGTTGCTTACTGCCTTTTAAGTCTTATGCAATAGGTGGAAATTCTCCTAATTAAATCAGAAAACCGCAGAGGAGACCTGCTGAATAGCTGTTTTATGTACTCTATTGCTCTCCCACGTAAATATGTAAGAAATGCATGTAAGATGGTTTGATAACACAAATTATCTGTTGCGTCTGTTTGTCTGTCTTAAATAAATATATAACAAATAAATATTTCTGACATCTTACACACAACATCATCTAGTCCCAAACTAAGCAGAGCTTGTATTAAGAGTACTAAACAACTGATATAAATACTTAAACATACTTTTTGTTTTTTGTAAATACATACATATTATACATAGAAAACAACCAGACTCTGAAACAAACATTTGCGGATCACACAAATATTTGGTCCGACCCGGGAATCGAACCCGAGACCTCTTGATCAGCAGCCGCATACGCTAACCAGTATACCAACAAGGCAGTCGCTATGTGTCTATGTGTTCGCGATAGACTTCAAAACTACTACATCGATTTTTATGGTCTGTTCAGTAATGGAAAGATTGATTCTGGAGAAAGATTTAAGTATATAATTTTTCAAGTTTAAAATGTTTTTTAAATACCTATGAAAATGCAAAGCCGGGGCGGGCGACTTGTAATATGTGAAAAAGTAAATACTACAACTAAAATAAAAACAACGCTGAAAAAGATTTACATTTATCGATGTACGGAGAAACACAATAATATTCAAGTTTGAAAAGAAAGTATTGGAAGAATTGCCTGCAATGATTGAGAATCTTATTAATGTGAGCGAAATCTAGTTCATAAGTTACTTCACTATAAATATGTAAAACTTAAAGTTATCATTGTTAGTCATAAATAAAAGTATGAGCAAAGAAGGTTCACAGGACGAATATCCAACCGTCTTTCGTAACACTCAGTTCACCCATCCTTAACTAACTTCATTAAATATAACTTGACCTCGTCGATAACAGTTCATCCACTTTCGAGCAACAGTTAAACAAATATTAAGATAAAAATGCTTTTAAAATCCACATTTGTACTGTAGCCAGTGGCTTCATTTTAGTGTTATTTGGGTTACACGTGCTCGTTTCAAAGTCATCGCTGACGTCACACCCATAGGTAGGCACATCTGGTAATAGCTGCTTATGTAACACTTAGCCTCCGGAGGTTATAATATCCTGGTTACCGAATAATCTTCCTTGAATTCTTTTTCCCAAACTACATATATAGGTCACTTTAAGGCCACTGTTATTTAACCACGTACTTCGATATCAAAGTTGTTGTTGTTTTAAGGCTGTTGTTAGACGTCTATTTACTTTATTTTGAAACCTGATGGAAAGCATGAGTAGAATCCTAGATTAGGGACCGTGGTAGCTTCTACTCTGCGAATACGGGCAATATGTTATTCTGCGAATATGTAGACCCGCACTATGGCGCCCAAGTGATATGCTTTTTCGCGTTCCGCATAAAGGGGCCGGCATCATATTGGGATGGAAACAGGTGAGCTGGAAATAAGTTCCAGTTTTTTACTGCTCAGCACAGGAATAAGGTCTGTCAAAGTGACTCTACTCTGCCTGATGGGAAGGATGAGTAGAATCCAGGAGTGGGGGGCACCAGACTGTCTGCGATGGAGGAAGTGTGGTGAGATGCTTTTTCACGCCTCTCTTAAAGAACCCGGGATCATAATGGATACTACCTACCTACTACTACTACCGGTAATCAGGATGCCCACTAATCGTCACACGTTTAAAAAAAACATACATGATTATCTTCTCGATATGGCAGAGTCACGCAATTAATGAAATTGTATGCCTTCTTAAAGTCCCTTTTCACAGTGCACAATATGTGTATGTATTTATGTATGTTTATGTATATATTATTGTATATATATCTATTTCTATATATGTATATGTTAACTTATGTTATATTAGTTTATTTTTATACCAATTGCATATTGCTCTGTACAGCTCTAGCCTCGATGCACCTACCATACTATATCTCTACACCCCCCAAAGGTTGGCTGGTAGAGAATGCCTTGGGCATTAAGTCCGCCGATGTACAAAAGTGCATGAAGTTGTAAATAAATAAATAAATAATGATTAGGAAATACGGGAGCTGGTAGTGAGTTCCAGCTTTTAACTACTCGGCACAGAAAGGAACCGATTAGTTCTAGTGCGGATTCCTACCACTCTTACACCATGTCTTCCAAAGCCAGGGTGTGTTGTCCTGTAGAGCAAGGGAGAAGGTGGGACTATTTTAAAGAGCTCTTTAGAACACTTCCCATAGTAAAGGCGATGAAGGACTGCCATAGAGGTGAAATTATTCGCAACTGCAGAGACTCAAAAATCTCCGAATACCGGTAATTATTATAATGTTCTCCGAAGCACGGAGGAGTCCCAATATGTTAAAATCAGCCATCAATAGACTGAATTTCCTAGGTGATCTTTCTTATATAGCTAGTTAATATTCTGATGCCTAGAAGTTATATGTTCGCCTGAAGGTTCTTGAACGGACGTAGGTCTTTCGTCGGAGCTTTTCATCTCTCACAGCTGGACTCAGTTAATTGACGTATCGAATTTAATAGGAAAACGTGTCCCCACATCTAGCATACTTGAACGCACCAGTTATATAGCGATAAGGGATGAAAGTAGAAGGCCGTGATTTGATTCAGTCCGCTTTGAGATCCACGTGTAGTACATGTTTATTGCTTTGTTGATTATATTACAAAACATCGATGTCTGGCTCAACTATAAATTTATATTAACAGTAATAATTACATTTTATTTTATAACCAATATATCATGATTTTAAAGACTGTTTTATACGACTTTATATACGATGACAGATTAAAATTATAGTGAATCCGAGCTGTATTTTGAAGCTCGTGAAAACGTCACAAGTTGTTGTGTTTCATGGGTGATGGAGAGGCCAGAGGCCCTATAATACAGTAGCATCTCACTAAATAAAAAATAATAAATAAATATTTCCTATATCTGACACACAACGTCATCTAGTCCCAAACTAAGCAGAGCTTGTATTATGGGTACTAGACAACTGATAAAAATACATAATCATTTTTTTTTGTAAATACCTAGATATTATACATAGAAAACACCCAGACTCCGAAACAAATATTTGTGAATCACACAAATAATATTTGGTTCGACCCGGGAATCGAAACCGAGGCCTCATGATCAGCAGCCGCATACGCTAACCACTAAACCAACAAGGCAGTCAATAAGACACCATAGTGCATTGTCTGATCTCTTGAATTCTACTCATGTTTACTACTAGCAGACTAGATTAGACTCACATTGGTGGGCCCACACTTAGAACAAACCTTTCAAACACAATGCCACCGCTTGTTCCACATAATTCTCCAACTTGTTAAGTATTCCAATTAAGGCATTCCTCCGTACAAATCATTTTTTTTACTCATTAATACTTATAGATTGTATGTGACTTACTTATAAAAAAAGAGTGCAAGTTACCACGGTTTAGATCCCAAAATACAATAGCTGAAGTCACTATCGCGATGGTATAGTTTATTAGTAAATCTCTAGTATATAAAGTAAAAAATACATTTTTATTTTGGTTAGCATTCCGTTAAGGTATTACAGCTAATTGAGATTCATCTAAATATATCAAACCAGAAGTATGTTCGGCTAATTGACAAGGCCAGCGAGGATAGGTTGCCTGGGTATCCAACACTTAATAAACATTGAAATACATTAATAATACAATAAACAGACTAGTCGAGATAACACCCAAACGACCTCCATACTGAATTTATATTATCACGAGAACTAAAATATTATTTGAATAGATTAATCTCTAGGAGCACAACGACGCATGTACGCCACGTAGCGCTAACAAAAATCGACCGATATGAAACACATGTAAAGTTTAAATTGTATTATCTATAAAAGTTGATATTGCAAACAATTTGCAAAAAGGAAGATAATAAAGTAGGTTGATGTGACCGGATTGAACTGGTTTTAGGCACATGTTGGTTATTACGTGTAGATCCAGAATTGCAATTTGCAATTATTTGATGGCAGGTACTGTTAATTGTCATATTAGTGTATAACGGTCTTTATAAATTGATTTTTATAAACTATTAAATTTTTAGAGGTACGTTTTCGAATAAAAAAATCTTATGCTTTGTTGTTCGTCTGTCTGTCTGTCTGTTTTAGGTGCTAGTCCATACGAGTATTTGTCTGTTTGTATTTTTATTTACACAGTCTTTTCTCTGAACAATGTAATTTTTTTTATAAAATTTTGAGTATTACGGTTTTAAAGTAAAAGAAAACAAAAACATGAGATAATCATTAATTTTTTCTGCATTAGGTATGGAACCTTCGAAACAAGAGGTATAATTTCTATCTTACCTGGCTTTTTAGGCTACATATTAGTCTTTTGCATATACTTACTCTAAAATATATCACTACAAACTTATCTGTGTATATAAAGTTTAAATATATAAACATTCTAAATAAGGTAAAACAGGAAATTTATATGCATATACAAAGTTTGAATGAATGAATCAAGTCTAACATTAAGGCAGCAATTAAGAGAAATGTCGCTCAATTAAGTCTCAACAACAGATCCAAAATGGTTGAACTCTCAAATTTATTCACAAAACGTACGTACAAAGTTTTATCTTTATACTAGGGACGTTTGTAATTAAATAATTTAACTTAACTTCAGTTTCTCTCAAGTCAACGGTTTTTAGAAAATTTAATTGTTATAATTGAGTTACTTCTAAGAAAGGTGAACTAAGGAACTCCAACTTTTTCTGTTTTCCTTTCAAAGTTAGCTGGAATTATATTTAAATGATATTATTTCTGCAAATATTGAAGCCCACACCACAAAATTCTTTCAAAGGAAAGTGAAACTAAGTTCTGTAATGACGAAACTTATTACTTCAGGAATATAAACAATATTTAACCGTATAATAGAATATAAATATAATATATATAAGTATAATATAAATATAAACAATATATAACCGTATAATATAACCGTATCCAGTACTTCGTCAATAGTTTAGAGTTTAAATTGGACATTATGATTAGTTCCTTGCAAAATAAATAATTGAATAAGTAAGTATCTACAGTAGGTAGTAGAGCCACACTGATTCCAGCACGTATGAACCGGCTCGACCGGGGCAGCACTATCCTAACACACAGAAGACCATTCTAATAATGACAGCATTCGTGCTGACGTCTTTCCTTGGTGAGTGTGAGACTGGAGGCCCAATCACTCTGCATCATTCTCCCGGCCGCCAGCCGGCCGCATCTGACCAGGCCGCTATGGTATGGATCACCATACTGCATTGCCTACCCTCAAAAAGAGGATGGAACCCTACTCCTGGATTCTACTCATATTTTCCATCAGGCAGAGTCGCCTGTCAGTCAGTCCATCAAAGTGATACCAAAAGGGAAGTATAATAAAAATCAAATTTACCAAAATATAAGAAAATGGCCTTTTTCCATTAACTTGTTCTATTTTCAAGTGCGCTTTAAAATATATGGAAACATATCTCCCATCTAAGATTGTATCTCTTTTATCGTAGAAAACAAAAGGCAGTACAGTTTTTCCAACTCAGAGTTGATAGAAAGTGGTTGCTAACGAGTGTCTATCGCGATATGCCAACGGCTATGGGCACACGCAATGCGTGCCGATACAACGAAATGGGTCAAACCGATTAACTACGTGAAAAATAGATTTCAATTGTGTTGTTGCTATGAATATACTATATGAATTTTTGTGTGGATATTCTAATATTGAAAGGAGATCCAATGGGAGATCGCGCGTCTCCGTGTGGTGACTGATTAAGAATACAGAGTATCACCACCCCTATTCATTCCATTTCAAGGGGCAAACTATACTAATAGCCACGCTGATTTCAGCATGAATGGGCCGGCTCGGTCGTAACCAGGCTAAAATGACACCATTTGTGCTGTCGTATTTCGTTGGTGAGTGCATCTCACCAGGCCGACGTGGTGTGGGTCACCATGCTGCATTTTCTGCATTCACAGTGAGGATGGCGATTATTAATCTTGGATTCTGATCATACTTTCTATCAGAGTAGATTCATTTTAGCAGGCTTATATATAAAGAAACATCACTGCAAAGAGAAGGTAAACTTAAAACAGAAACTATACCCACCCTTCTAGCTGGTGCGGCTTAGTAGGCCAACAACTCCTTAGTAACGAGAGGTTTATATTTAACAGGGTACTTTTAAAGGCTGTTGATAATGGAGATGAGATAGGAGAGAAGATGAAGAGATTTGTTAAAACAAATAATTTGACTGTGTTTTGCCAAAAGAAGATCACTAATGTAATTTGTATTATATGTTATGTTCTCAAGAGGGAGGTTTTTTCATGGTGTATATGGGAGGATCAGCGAACGGACAAGTGATCTGATAGTTAGTAAACCATACTATAGATGGCTGCGGATCAAGTATCATAAATTAACTGTAGCGAATTGAACTACCACCACTTGAACAAGCAGATGATTTTGGACTATGGTAATCTAATTCCCTTGGCGAAATTCCCTTGCGAGACCGTATAATTTAATGCACCAATTTAATTGGAAAACATAATTTGTCACCTAAAACCGTAAATACCATAAACCTAGTGCTACTAACATAATCAACACGAACCTCACAACACCTCAATCGCCTAAATTTCCAATCCAATTTGGCAACAGAGCATGCCAAATAAGTATACATACTGGAAAACCCAACCCTACGGGCGCAGTCGGGAATATACAGTAACGTTCGGTAAACAAAGAAGCAAAATTATACAAAGCCTTTTCATTTCCGAGTAATTATAGTCATATTGTAAGTAAAAGGACAAAAGGACATACTAATATTAGCAGCAATGTACACAAAACTGTCTGGAAATAAACAAGTGTTCCGTATTTCACTTAAGTACATAATGTTTCATTGCCTTTGTGCTCTCTCGCTCTGACTCATGCTGCAATGAAATGCATTGTTGCATCTTATGTACATAATACAAAGTAAATTATGAACTCGCTTTGAATACACTTTCATAATTATACCATACTATTTAGTGTTCATGTTTGTTATGAATTGGTAAGTTACAACGATTATGGATGTTTGCCGTAGCATATACTTACTTTGTTAATAGACTTAATTTCTTTTGAAAGGGAAGTTGAGAATACTGTAGTGTTTTCCACATACGACGCAATAGAAATTTTTACTTCAATGCCATCTATTGGCGACACGTTGAACTACGTAGTAACTACTAATACTGAATTGCGATATCAAAATTCTCACAATGATTATGCATTATTTCAAATCAACAACCCAATATGTTCCACTGCAGGGCTCGGGTCTCTTCTCAAGAGATGGTTAAGGCCATACGTCCTCACGCTGACCGAGTGCGGGTTGGGGACTAGAAGACACTAGGCTACGTAATCTTGCCGTTGGATATTTTCACACCCGAAGATTTCTAAGCTTTACGACTGCTTATCTTATGATAGCGTGACTACTACGTACTTAGCGTGACCGAATCACGAAAACGCTCATATCATGTCACAAGCGGTCACCAATCTAGGTCTGACTGCGATGGCGTCGCTTACCCTTGGTCATTCTTTCCAATCACCTAATGCCATATTCTTGAATAGTAAAAAAACCTCCCCTCTTTGTTGTCGCTAATTATTTTTTGTTGAAAAACGATCTGAATTCGAAAACTTATCGAAAAGTTAATGTTTTTCTAGGAATATATATAAACAATTAAAAAAACAACATCCAGAACTCTGTCATTTATAAACCAACGCGTTGTTACCCGCATTTGTTATTGTAAGTACCATATAAACTTTAATATGCGTTTAGTGAAAAACTGTTGGTTTAAAAATATAAACAGACAACTAAATTGTATTTATTTATATAGATATATAGACTACAGTTGTTGTTGAGTAACAATTCTCGAATTTCAATATTAATACTTAATTTATCCACCGTAGAAAAAGAACTAGGAATGATATTGATAACCACAGACTGTAATGAGTACTGAGTAAATTTTCCTCATTGACAAGCAAAATAAATTAACACAATCGAAACCACACGACTGAATTGATAACCTATGTATGTTGGCATGGCTGTTGCACACGCCTGTTCGCCTGAAAGGACCACACACCTCAATAACAGTATGACTAATCCTACATTTTGTTCAGACCATCTGCCACAAATGTGCGACTACACCTGAGTTACCATACTTTAATCAATTTCCATTCATTGTTGTTGATTGAAACCGACCTTACCTTATGTTGGACACTTGACTAAACAGTTTGTTTACTTGAATGAATTTTTCTCCAACACCTCTTGTAGCTCTGAGACGATATTAATGAGTCAGTCAGTATTTTATCTGTTTTCGCCACTAGACAATTGTATTTCCTGTATTGCTTCATATATACAGAGACGGTCAGAAGCTAGTCTAGAAAAATATACCCTAAGTTACTCCCTGTAACATCAGCTATCTGTCTGTGAAAGTTACGTTAAAATTCCCGAGCCCTTTTCCATGCTCTTCATCCTTATTTACCCTGAATAATATAATCTTATTATGCGATCTAGCAACCATTACAGAAACCATTCAAAACTATCTATAATGTTATATATTAGCTGGATCACGCGGTGTTGCCCGCCGTTATTGTTGTAAATCGTAAGTAACGCCGCGGAGCAAAGCTAGTTTAAAAAAATAGCCGAAATTACTCCTTAAGTCACCAGTTTTCTGCCAGTGAATGTCCCGTCAAAATCGGTAATGCCGTTTCAGATATTACCCGGAACAAACATAAAGCCCGGTTTCCACCGCGAAAGAGTTATGAGCGGGAAATGGTAAGCGAAACTCCTTTTAAACAAAATAGGTTTGAATTCCCACCAACAAAAAGTTTTGCCACTGCGAGCGGATAGTGACAGAGCGGACTCGGCGGAGCGAGCTGAACGGAAAATGAGAAATGAATAGTCCATTTCCACAGAGAGCGAGTTCAAATGGAGTTTTGAACTGGTTACGTGCGGTAGTGTTTTGTTGAGTGAATTCGCGATGTTATCGAGTGATACGGAATCAAGTGTAGACAGTGATTATTTATATCGAAAGAAAAAGTATATATTATTATATGAGCGAGTCCGTCGGCTCGACGTTCAAACTAGTCGGCGAGTCCGCGACGCAGCGGACACATTTTACTCGTTTGTTCCGCTCCCCTCAACTCTTTTTCGGTGGAAACACTATAAAATTCAATTGCGAGTTAAAAGGACTCATTAATGACTCCTTTCGCCCTCGTTGTCATTTACACTCGACTCTTTGTTGGTGGAAACACATGTATGTAGTTTTGTATTGCGAGGTAAAAGGAGTAATTAATGGGTCCGTTCCGCTCGCGGTGGAAACCGGGCTTTAATAGGTTATCACGAATTTTGTCAGTAGGTGGTAGTACTTAAAGTCAGAAAATTGGAAAAGTGCGTGTCAGTCATCCTTAATGGAACGTGGATTTAAAATCTTAACCAATATAATAATAATATAATAATAAATATTTTGGACATCTGACACACAACATCATCTAGTCCCAAGCTAAGCAGAGCTTGTGTTATGGGTACTAGACAACTGATATAAATACATAAACATACTTTTTTTTTTTTTGTAAATACATACATATTATACATAGAAAACACCCAGACTCCGCAACAAATATTTGTGAATCACACAAATAATATTTGGGTCCGACCCGAGAATCGAACCCGAGACCTCTTGATCAGCAGCCGCATACGCTAACCACGAGACCAACGAGGCAGTCAGATATAATAATTGTTATGTTTACCTACCTATTAATGCGTTAATTTTGTACGAAGTTTTCCAAGTAAACGTATTTCAGAAGTTAGGCCTCTATAACTCCTGAACTAACAAAGTTCATCATATGAACTACCATCATGATTTTTTTCAGATTTTTCGAGCAAGCCATTTAAATTGAACACCCTGTTTTTACAGACAAACAGAAAATCGTATTAGCAATTAGCGACGACATGACGAAACTGTAAGGGTTCCGAGTCATGAACCTCGGAACCCTAATAAAAAGCTTAAGGGCCAGTTACAACTGCACCTTTGACTTATAGGCATTAAAATGTAAGATCATTTTCATTTAAAGAAACAGTACATTAGCATGTTTAAATTTGACCCAATTCACAATGAATATCTGAATACGTTTAAATTATCAAAATATTTTGCACGTGTACTAGGTATATTGTATCTAAGTTAATTGTCAATAACATCGAACACACCTGTGAAAAGAATGTGGAAAATATTTTTACAGTGACTTACATGCACAAAATAACTTATTACCTATGTTTATTTTTAGTTAAAGCACATGTTTATTTAAATAAATATTTGTTGTACTGGAGGCACTACAGTCAAATTAAATTTTGCAAGAAATATTAAGGCCAGACTCGTTTCCGTCTCAATTGTTGATTAATGCAGAAGAAATAATAAAAATATGACTTACTAGCTTTGCCTGCGGCTCCGCCCGCGTGTAGGTCCGTCATGGCGGTAAATAGTAGCCTATGTATTAATCCGCTATATAATTGTAAAGTTTCATCAAAATCAATTCAGTAATTTCTGCGTGCAAGAGCAACAAACACACATATTTACTCACAAACTTTCGCGTTTATAATATAAGTAGGATTTGACCTTTTCTGATTAGAGAGAGAGTAATTTTCATAAAAAAGGAAATGAATGATGACTGCGCGTTTGGCCTAATAGTTTTAGTGCACGCTTTCTACTTCGCCAAGTGTCGAGGCTTCAAATTCCAAGTGAGACAACACCTTGTGTGATCCAGAAATTGTTGTTCTGATTCTGGACGTTTTTTGTGCCCGTTTCGTGTATGTTTGTAAAGTCCCCCGCGACACAGGATTTATATTCCTAATGCAGGTTGTTTTTTTAAAAAGAAAAAGAATAAGGCAATTCTGAAGGAATTTGGAATAATAGTAAGTATAGTAAAGTCGTGCTACGCACAACGCTGTCACAAACTATGCATAATTTTCTCACAAATTATGCACAATCTTGTCACAAACTATGCACAATTTTGTCACAAACTACGCACAATGCTGTCACAAACTATGCACAATGTTGTCACAAACTACGCACAATGTTGTCACAAACTACGCACAATTTTGTCATAAATTATGCACTGTGTTGTCACAAACTATGCACAATGTTGTCACAAACTATGCACAATGTTGTCACAAACTGCGCACAATGTTGTCACAAACTACGCACAATGCTGTCACAAACTATGCACAATGTTGTCACAAACTACGCACAATGTTGTCACAAACTACGCACAATTTTGTCATAAATTATGCACTGTGTTGTCACAAACTATGCACAATGTTGTCACAAACTATGCACAATGCTGTCACAAACTATGCACAATGTTGTCACAAACTATGCACAATGTTGTCACAAACTATGCACAATGCTGTCACAAACTATGCACAATGTTGTCACAAACTATGCACAATGCTGTCACAAACTATGCACAATGTTGTTACAAACTGCGCACAATGTTGTCACAAACTATGCACAATGTTGTCACAAATTATGCACAATGCTATCACAAACTATGCATAATTTTGTCGCAAACTATGCACAAGGCTGTCACAAACTATGCATAATGTTGCCACAAACTATGCACGATGTCTATGTAAAGAAAAAAATGCGTCAATACAACGACCAGAGTGGATACCTAGAACGCCAATATAGACACAACGTTCTTATAAACCAAAGTACTTCTTATAAGAAAAACATTAAAGAGGTCTAAAAATACTCCTACTTTGCTAAAACTTCGTTATTACATTACATAAAAAGGTTTTACTTATAAAAATAACCTGACCTATACTTTTATTCAAACTATCAATTATTTATTCTCACCGGTGGTATTTAATTTGTAATTTAAAATAATATTACCGTCATAATCATATAAGGTAGTTTGTCCGTGACCTATAGCACAACACTTCTCCTACCTTAGACGAAGCTAACAATTTAATACCAATTTATTTATTTATTAATGGATTTGTTGTTGATGCTGTCTAGAAAAGATCTTTTGGAATACAATTTGCATTTGTAACATAAATGTATCAGGTTTTCCTCGAGCAATGATTGTTTTACATTTTTTAATTTAGTTATAATTTTAGTAGAATTTATTCTTAATTATATAACAATATTTTTATTTTTCATTTCAGAGTACAAGCTAATTATGTGACAAAAACAAAAAACTCGACTGTGTGAAAATGTCAGTCTGTACCAGTTCGCTATTTACTTTTTGCTTTCATTTCCATGTTAAACGTACATTTTTATTACGTCTCGTGTAGCTTGACTGAAAAAAATCTATGATAATTATCATAAAATATGTACATTGTGAGTATTTTCCTGATAAAAATTATACAAGCAGAATACATAAAACCTAACAATGATTTATTAATAATTTCTTGGTATGCCTCGGGATTTGCCATACGAAACGCTGTCGGGAAAGTACGGAATAAAATCAGAATAACTGGCGTAATAATTTGATTCTTATTTGTATCGTTTTAGAGGAAATATATTTTTATGTTTATGACAATCCATTTTGCAAAAGTATTATTTAACTATCTTTTTTCTCCATCTTTCCCGCTTTGTCCATCTAAAGGAGAAGTTACACAAAGCATTTATGTGTATGTGTCTTAGGTAGTTAAGCATATGAAGTATCCGCTAACCATCCCAATGGTATCGCAAGAACCAATTTTCGGATCAAACTGCGAGGGACAACAATACAGTACTTTTTATTACATACTTTTTACGTAGTTAGCAACGTTTAAGTGCATGAGAACAACACCTCCTTTTTACACGCTTTTTATTAGCTTCACCTGTATGTTTGTTTGTATGTTTGTAACCGACTCCTTTGGGTGCGATTTTGACCCACTTTTAAACGGGCAGATTTCATTCAAACTTTGTAGATTTATCGAGGACCGATGATAATACACTAATTTGAAAGAAAAACTAAAATAAATGTTATAAAAATGACTTTTTTTTATAAAAAAATGTTTTAAAAAACTAAACAAACACGCTTTTAAACTAAAAAGTAGAAAATAATTTTAATGTAACAAAGCTTGGGGTGCTTTCTGAAACTATTTCGATAACATCGCCTTACGCGATTTTATTTTACCAAAATGACTCTACCCCAAGAGGAATGGACCATTATACGCCGTTGATAATTAAATATTTCTTTCTATCACTACAAGTAGTAACTACAAGTAACAACTACAAAAATGACAGCATGAATATCGATATCGCGATGCAGATTCCTCAGCTTACATAGATCTGTTCATAAACATGATGACGGTTATTATGTTCACGGAGCAGTAATCTCTGACGTCACACATATAAACTGGAATAAACAATAAAATATTATACATGCACTCGCGTGTCAACTTATCTCCTAGCCTACCGATAGTGACATGAAAAACCGGCGCGAGCGCATACGACATAAATCATCTTGCTATCTGACGTTCACTGATACTACTCCGAGTCAGGTCATACACCTGAACTGGTAATCAGACAGATAGACCTATTGAGTACGGAACAATCTAGAAATGTTTTTAAATTGTTCTCTTAAACAAAATAAACTTTATCGTATTGTATTTTGATAGTGCTCATATGTAAGCCATAATGGTCAACAATTACGAAACAATTTGTAAATTACACATATATATATATATAGCTGCTATGCTTTGCATATTTGACTGCCTTGTTGGTATAATGGTTAGCGTATGCGGCTGCTGATGAAGATGTCTCGGGTTCGATTACCGGGTCGAACCAAATATTATTTGTGTGATTCACAAATATTTGTTTCGGAGTATGGGTGTTTTCTATGTAAAATATGTATGTATTTACTAAAAAACAGTATGTTTATGTATTTTTATCAGTTGTCTAGTACCCATAATACAAGCTCTGCTTAGTTTGGGACTAGATGGCGTTGTGTTTAAGATGACCGAAATATTTATTTATTTTTATAGTTTTATATCGTAGACATACATATATGTGATTAAATAATTTACACCATAGACGTATTCGCACACCGACTCTATGCCATAATTACCTACATATTGGTTGTTTATATGCACCATTACGGCAGCAAATTAGCATAGCTGTTACCTTTTGTATGGTTGCAATACTTAGGTTATTTATCGTTAGGCCGTATGCTTGTTTGCTACGGTAATCTCTGGCTTTAATATTTTTATCTAAAATGAAGAAGCTTAAGGCGAATTTGAAGGTAAGCCGTTACCAGTATGTAGACCGGAGGCCCAGTGATTAAGAAGCATCTCACTAGGTGGTCATAGTGTGGGCCACCATTATCTGCGCTCACAATGAGGATGGTGACATCTTCCCTTGGATTGTACTCATCTTTTCCATCAGGCAACGTCGAGTCACATTATTAGGCTTTGTGAAGGAACGAGTATCGTGTTCCTCGAACACAAACGGAGGATCCACCGATCAGACGAGGTGATAATGCCTGGCGGGCACTACCCAACAGTTGATGTTGGAATGTTATATATTATGCTAATCGGCGCGAGAATTTCTCTATCGCGATTCAGGAATAGTAGTTACTCCGTATAGTTCAGTCCATGTTTCTTTCATAGTACAGTCTTCTTTCGGTAGATGGCGTTGTTAAGAATAGCATTTTCTTCTATTTTAATATTACATAAAGTTTGTGAGGTTGTAGGAGGTATCTATGGATCAACTGAACCGATTTTGAAAATCCTTTTGATTCAGAAATCATGCTATATATTAACCCGAAAAATGATTACCCTGATACTCAATATAAACAAGGGTGAAGCCGCGATTATAAGCCAGTTATAGTATAGGTATCAGTTATTTTAATATAAGACTTATAGTTTCATGAAAAACCAATTAGATTTGTAGATGTGCGACTCGCAAGATCAATTGGCTCCTATTTAAACCTAACAGTTTGGAGTGAATATAAAAGAACTTAAGGCTTCTGGATGCGAGAAGCCCAAAATCGAGGTCTATGTCCAGCAGTGAACTGCAATATCATCATCATGAAGATAAAAATACTTTAATAAAACAAACGAAATCCTTTCTGGTTGTGGACCGGTGGAAAGTTGCATCCCCCCCTGTAGTAAAAATTCTTAGCTACGCTCAGTGTCGTCAAAATTAGGTGCCTAATACTATCCTTTCACGCAAAGTAAGAGTATATATGTATGTATAGGAGTATATTAATAAATTGCCACCCTAACAATGATACATTTTTTTTTTTTTTTTCAAATCGACTTTGACTCCTTAAACTCTACACACTTTCCCTGCGACGCTAAATGAAGCAAACGCAAAGATGCTCCACAATTATATTCACTACTGATTATCTTCACATTCAGGTCCTTAATTTATAAACCACCTAGTATACTCATATTTGCACATGTACATATATTCTTCACCTATGTATGTGTGTATATTTCGAACCCCAACTAGTTTAGGATCCGTTGGACATCATTGTGGAAAGGTAAGAGGCCCTGACACACACAAAGCAAGTTAAGCTTAAAATTTAATGTCTTTTAACAATTCATCATTCGTCATTTGATATCACAGTTTGATACATTTACAGCACAGTGGTATAAATAAACTATTGATAAATAAAGTCTCGGGTTCTCTTTTTGCGGTAAAAATGTTTTTTGCTGTCAATAACTCTAATTGTTAATGTTAAATCAATATCTAGCTTATGTATTAACTATAACTTCAAAAGAGATTGTATAACAAACTCTTATTTATAAACAATGGTTGTTTTGTGTGCGTGTGTGCGTCTGTGTTAGTGCTCTTGCGCATGTCTGAGTGCGGCCATCACCTACATAGGAGTCATCTAACCAGCAGTTATCGACGTGAACTTATTTGTTTACTATTTGTTTATGTTTAAACTTAGATGTTTACTTAACTTGATTTTAATGGTCAACTAGAAAACTGTTTCGATATTATAAGGTCAGTTATGTGCTGGATCAACTAATTTAATATACTGCACGTTTGGTTTAGTGTTTTAAGTGGTCGCCACGCTGTTTTCTACTTCTCCAGGTGTCGTGGGTTCAAATCCTACGTGAGACAACACTTTCTGTGATCCAAAAATTTTTGTTTTGAGTCTGTGTGTTTTTTGTGTCATGCTTTTGGATGACCCGTATTCTCGGCCGCTCCCAAATCTATGAAAAAAGGAAGAGTAGGCTAGGGATGACTTAGTATCGGACGCGATCGGGCCCTGATGCGACAGCGTCGGTTGTAGGCATCGCATGGCTCACACCCTATGTCGACACACCGTAGAGCCACCCTTCACCCTTCGTACCTGTACGGTGACCTGCTTTCTGCCCCGACTAGGGTTTATTCCCGGGAATTCTCGAGCCGAGAATTCCCGGGAAATCGTTGGGCTTTGTTCCCGGGAAATCAAGCTCGAGAAAAGTCGAGAACTCGAGAAATCATGTACCTATATGGAAATTAAATTACCGTTTGTTATGTTGTTTGGTGACCGGGCCAGCGGCACCCATAAACATTACGTGATAAATTGAAATCAACTAACAGGTAAGTATTTTCACTTTGATTGACACATTATGGCTTTATTATATGATGATATAATATAATCTAAATATGATCTTAAATTTTACTAGGCACGAGTACCTATGTGTTCTTTTCTATTATTTTTAATCAAACTTTAATACACAAAATAACTAACGATACATTAATAATTATACTACTTAGTCTACTTACATTTCCTATTTTTGTAAAACAACAAGACACAAGCTTAGTTGTTAATTTTTCTTATATGTTTTTCTTATGTGAGTAATTTGAAATTAATTTACGTGTCATTTTAAATTTGTGAGACGAATATTGCCAGTTGTGTTGTGTGTGTGTATATCACATATTATTTAATAGGCTTATTATTAATTTGAATTGCGTTTGTTATAGATTTTACCGAAACGTCACTAGAACAGTAAAGATGAAAGAATCAAAAATATGAAAATATAAAAAAAAAAATGAATCTGCAAACGCGCAATACCTAAAGTGCCAAAAAACCATTTTTTTGAAAGGTTCAAATACTAGCGGTTTGGTGAGATATTTAGCACATGTGCATAAAATCAGTAAGTATTACTAAATGCCCGCAATCCGAATCTGAAGCATCTATAAGTTCAGGTGTGAGTGCACCGAAAAAAAGGCCTGGGTATGAAAGTATGCAGCAACAGAAACTAAACTTTAAAACTCCACCGATACCAATCATTGGGTGATTTTTTTTTAAATTGAATTAGTTTATTTAGATTAATGTTTTTAATTATAATCAATAAAAGTTTTGTAATTAATTTGATACTTTTATTTAAGAGGGAAACCATTGAATTTGTTGAGGTTATTGCAACCAAATATTATGAGAAAACGTACGTAAATGTAAATTTCTCGACAACCCGAGAAGACCCGAGAAATTAGCTTCGAGAATTCTCGAGACCCGAGAAATTTAAAAGCTCGAGAAATCATGTACTCTAGCCCCGACGGATGGATATCCACGATTTAAAGGTCACAAGTACGTAGCTACGTTACTAGTACAAGAAATAGGAGAAGAATAGAAGAAGTTTTGTAGTTGTCTCCATAAACCTCAAATACTAGAAGCAACTAAAGAAATGCTTAGCTGGTATTCCTTCTTTCTGTGCCCGTTTAGTCAATGCACAGACTATCAATTGAAGAAAAAGTAAATAGTAAAACATCTCCAAACAAACTATTCATTAATTTATTTAAAAAACAAACTAAAATCATTTAAATTCAATTAAGAAAAACATTGTACATAATGTACATATACCTACTCACAAAGGGAAATTAATAGTGATTGTTCCACAGCTTTTCATTAAGCATATCTAATTGATAAAGTATAATCGTTTACTTCATAGGAAAATGTTCTTTATTGGTCATATCGTAGGGCTATATTGCCGTGTAGAGGTATACCCTTGAGGTCGGTCATTGACCCGTCAATGCAATCTGATTTGAAACTATATGAAATATGTATGTTCACGCATGATGAAGTATTAATGACATCTGCACGTTGTGTAGGTATAAGGCTGTGAGTTAGAGCTCATATTATTGTGTTTTTATAGCTTGTTGTTTTGTTTTTATGCGGTTTTGTGTGAAGATAGCACGTTTTACGACCCACGTGAGGTAGGTCAGTGTTAGGTAACGTTTACTGGAGGAAATTTTCCTTTCAGAAACGGCTTTTCATTTAAGTTTCATGTTAAATGTTCGTTTTGTGTACATTTCTTATGATGTTTTTGTCAACTTTTAAATCATATTCAAGTTTACTTTTTATTATGCTGAAATTAGCTATTGTGGTATTTTTTACATGTATGATGATGGCAACCATGAGTAGAAGCCAGGAGTAGGAATATCAATCGCTCTGACATCAGGGTGGCTCTACTGACTTGCTGTCAGAGGTCCACTACTGGACATAATTCTCCACCAAGTCTTACTACAACAACCGGTCCTTATAGACTTTTCCTACGTGGCAAACCTGAAAAATAAACTTACCGTTCTCCTGATAGCAAGTGGTAACCGTTGAAAATAAATATTTAAATGTATCTTTCCACCGCTGCTGGCTCGTTGAGGATAAAAATAATAATAATAAAATAAACCTTAAACTATACGTCCACAGGCCAGGTGGAGTGATAATTTGCGCAAGACGGCTGGTAGGAGCTGGATGCGAGTGGCCGAGGATCGAACTAAGTAGCGTGCAATTGGAGAGGCCTATGTCCAGCAGTGGACTGCGATAGGCTGATGATGATGATGATGATAAAGATTATGTGAGATCTGCTATGTTAGTTACACCGTTTTTATCTGAATATCTGTTTTATAAAGAACGACTGGCGTCGGACTTCAGCAAACCTGATGGTGAACTAAATTCTTAGATTGAACTAACTGTCAATATATTTGAGAGCTGACTTTAAACTTGGATTCTACTCATGCTTTCCATCAAGCAGCGTAAATATGTATAGTATTTATAGGTGAAATAATTTGGTTATTTGATAGAAGATAACATTCAATCAATCATCATTTATTTGCTTAATATTGTACAAATATT
Organism: Phragmatobia fuliginosa; assembly: GCA_932526445.1. NCBI lineage: Eukaryota > Metazoa > Arthropoda > Insecta > Lepidoptera > Erebidae > Phragmatobia > Phragmatobia fuliginosa. The sequence continues at coordinate 20,215,295 of OW052073.1, read as the reverse complement.
GAATCATATACCCAGTCAGAACTATGGAAAAAGGCAACATTTTAACTTAACATATTAACATACCCTAAATTCTTTTAAATGTTTTTAACGATACTTTTCTTTGGTTTCAAATAAAACATTCACTTACATTATCTTTGACCATATTTGTTCGGCTATAGAAATATTTTGACTAGCCCTTCAATTGTGATTCATTGCCCGGACTGCCACCAGCCATCCAATAAGCAAAAAATAAAACAGCAAAAATATTTATAATGGTAATAATAGTATAATAGTTTATTCTATTCAAACTTAATGTACTTAAGTAGAACTTGAAATTTCATTTTGTACCCAATACGAAATTTCATAAAACTTTGTCCAGATTCAAGTTAATACTATTATACGAAAATAAGGTACTCCATAAAGAAAAGAAACAAATTAAGTACATAGTTCTGAATAGTATCTTAAAAGCTTTGTCTTTCGAATCTTTTGTAAACCTAATAAATTACTAAAATCTAGACGAAAAGTTTCTCTTGAAATTTTCCCAAGTACTTCGATGTTACAGCAAATATTTTTTGTAAAATTTTAAATTGAGATAGTCTTTATATTTTTATGGTAGAATATTAATTTAAACTTTGTATAGAATCTAGAGCATCAGTTTACTTAGTTTATACTTGTTCGAAAACAAAACTGTTTGAAGAAAGAAATCTCAGAATAAAATTAGTTTAAATACCTCTATACTAAATCAATAAAAGTCTTTTTTCTTAAGTTTGTTTAAGCGAGTTTGACCTTGGAACTATCAGTCAGATTTGAATAAACAATTTTATTAGAATGATAGGCTATTTAATTTTATCAGTGAGGGAACCGTATTAAGAATACGGAGTGACCACCCCTATTCATTCCATGGGTGCCGTGAGAGGCGACTAAGCAAGCAAACTATGTACGTCAACATCTTCAAGAGAAAGAAAACTTGACACCAATTCTATAACGACTGATCTAGTCAATGTGGTATAGTAGGTCTGTCTAAGAAGATGTCCTATGTCCAGCTAAGAGAGTCCAGTTATGATGATGAAGAACAGCATGCTATGGCCAATAGTCCGAAGTAGTAACTATCAAAGTATAAAAAACTGCAGCTTAACGTTTAGTTCTTAATATTTGGCATAACAGAGCAAAATTAACTCCTGTACATAACTTATAATATGTTATTGTGTAAATTTATTTATTCGATTATGACAAAAAAACTGGTATCTAATACAGGTTTGTTTCAAAAGAAAGTACGCGGTCGTACGCCTCACAGTTTAATATTTATCTTTGTAATATGCAATAACTTACGAACGCAGAGGCTTGTAGCCAACATAATATTACAAAATAATGTCTACACGTATGTAAGTGTATAGCCACGAAATGTATGAGATGTTTCAGAGAATAGTCTTAGGAATAAAACATGTTTATAATTAATGCCTTATCTAATATTGTATGAAGTTTTGTATGAAATATTTGGGTGACTAAATAGTCAAGTTTTTGAGAGATTGTGAAGAAATTTAATCTTTTGTTAAGGAATATTACAATTTGTTAGATTATACAGGACTAGCTGCCCCTCGCCTCCCCGTCTGCGTTCTCTTACCCGCAGCGTGGTGTTATCCAGCGAAAACAAATCTATTTACCATACCTTAAAACAGCTTATTGTGAGTCAATCCTGAAAGATAGATATATATGCTTTCGTGTTTTTTTAACATTTTCAATATTTGAATGAAATTTGCTACACAGTCTTGAGTCTTAGATCTTGGGCATAGGCTACTTTTTACCGCAATAATCGATACACACGGGCGGAGTCACGGGCAATAGTGTGATTACATCGCTTAGAAAAGCTTTAATTGAATCAAGATTTCTGTATGTGTTAATTTTCTTGAAAGTGTCTGGCGCCTTCGACAGTGCGTTCTCAATATCTATTAATTGCGCTAATTTACGTTTATTAGTACCAATTACTATATTTATGAGTAAACGCAAATTTTTTAATGTTTAATACCAAAATTTTATTTCTTTCACCCACCTTATTTTACCAATAGGACCGTTTGATTGGACCGATTTTCAACAAACATAGCAAAGAACACTCCCGACTAATTCATCCTTTCAACCAAAAAAAAACAAATCAAATTCGGTTCATCCGTTTGGGAACTATGATGCCACAGACACATACAGTCTTTGCATCAGGGGTTAAAATACAGACTACCTTTTTATATGATGATTCAGACCAGCAAATGTGTTGAAGATATTTTTTTTAGTGTTAATGTGACGATTAGGTAATTATAGTTCAGTGACATTGCACACACGCGAACATTGCGCCTGGCAGTGGTCCAGATGTTGTAACTATAAGAGCATTCTAATGCGTACTTCCTTATAATATCGTGTGTTATAAGGAGAGTAATCTGTTTGGCAGGGATTACATTGTTGTTTCAATCTGTTTTTGTTGTTTATTTAACTGAATTTGAAAAACAAAATTGATGGCCAAAGTTAACAACTACGATATTGTTTTTCTGAAAAATCTAAGCCATTTCTATTTGTTCCGTTGTTTATGAGCTATTGTGATATAATTAAACTCACATATTTTAATGTTTAAAGTCACTGAGAACATTAGATTGAGTAATCTTATAAACATACATACCTCATAGGTAATAGAGACATGCTGATTTCATACGTACGTAGACGGTGGAGCGTACTACCCAAACACAGGAGACCCACCTAAAAATGACAACATTCGAGCTGTCGTATTTCGATGGTGAGTGAGACCGGAGGCCACATGATCCAGAAGCATCCAGACAGCATACTGCATTGTGTGTACTCACACTGACGATGTATCAGGTACAGTAGAGTTACTTCGGTAGGTCTAAATATAAAAGAAAAAACCTACTGTTGTGAGTATTGAAAAGATTATAGGTGCTTGTTCAAAACTTATAGTGTAAGCAGTTCTCCCGAAGAGAATTCAAGGGATTATAAATCTATTACAGGAGTAGTATTGGCAGTGAATACGTACATATTAAGTAAAACGAGAATACAAGTGTACGTGCGCAGGCGCACGATTGTTGCGGCAGGTCAATAACACAGGGCGATATACTCAATATAGACGACTGCTATCCACATGCTGTTATAACTATATTTCTATATTTTGTTTCAGATATATTAAGTTTATTTAATGATGTCAAATAAATTCAAATGTTTGGTATCTAGCGAAAAAACACTGAACTACGAAGAAAACACGGAATAAACTACATGGAGTTACTAATATCCTTTATTTTTTCTTAGACATCAACTATTGGGCAGTGGCCTGGTCGGAGGATCTTCCCTTCTTGTTGGAGGAACACGATTTCCATTCCTCCACAGGTAAATAGGTATTACGAGTAGGTACGTAAGTGTTTTGGAGTGACGATTCATTCAAACGACGATGAATCTAAGTAGACAATCCCATTAGAGATATGAAAGATCTGTTTAGACTTCCTGGAACCTTACTCTCTTTAGTGGCATAATGAGAATAAATGGACTGAGAAATTTAGAGAACAGAATATCACAAATTTATGATGAATTGAAGTACAAATCTAAGAGGACAAGTGGTATTAAAATCTGTGGCACACTCATAGTGGCAAAAACTAATTAAGTATATTAAGGTTTAATTACTGTGTAGCAAACAATTTTACTCAAGTAAGTTAAGTTTATTAAATGCTACTAAATTTAAACTTTGTTTCTTTCTATTCTCGAATTCTCTGCAACCAATTTCGACCCCTCTTTACAATTAGAAAGTTGCTTAAAATAATTATTCCTACCCCTTAGTCAAGTAAATAAAAAAATATTTCGCACATCATAACACACAACGTCATCTAGTCCCAAATTAAGCAGAGCTTGTATTATGGGTTCTAGACAACTGAAATAAATACATAAACACACATTTTTTGTAAATACATACATATACATAGGAAACACCCAAAATCCGAAACAAATATTTGCGGATCACACAAACATTTGGTCCGACCCGGGAATCGAACCCGAGACTTCGAGTCGCATACACTACCACTGCGTGGTGCCTTGGTGCCTTGGTGATACCTACTAGCATTCTACAATCGTAAACGTCAATAGAAAACTAATTAATGTTTGAGAATGATTTCTCTGAACGCTAAGTGACGTCGCCTAAACCAAACATAATAATAACATAATAAATATTTTGGACATCTTAGTCAATAATGATAAGAGAAGAGAGGCGTTAGCGAAAGTGGAAAGAGAATTGACGCAAAACAATTGCATTTTGAGTATAGGGGCTGTAGAAAAAACGCGAGAATAAGTACCTACTGGCTAATAAAACAAATACCTACTTTTTAAATTTATTTACACTGAATGTGTAAAGGTGATATATGAATGACATTCTAAAAGTACCACAGGTCACCTCAGATCAAAGTGGATATCTAAAAAACTAGTATCTACTAATATAAAGACTGAATAAATTCGCAAGTCTCGTGACACGATAATGTGAAAGTTGCAATAACTAGTGATGATCGGTTGCCAAGACATACGTACGTGAGAAACAGACAAACGAATGTCATTTGTAAAGATTTGCATATAATCCGCTAAAGTCGGCACGTATTGCAAGTTTTCCATTGTATTGTTACACAGGCTTTTGATGGTTCGAGGACATTTGATGGACCAGGTGATCCGGCATAGACCCAAGATTATAGCCATAGGTTTTTGAATGGAGACCGCGCCTCGGCCAATGTAGTGTAGGAAATCTACAGGCAAGGAGAGTGATGTTTTGCACAATACGGCTGGCAGGATGGGGATGCGATTTGGAGAGGCCTATGTCCAGTAGTGGACTTTGATAAGCTGATGATGGTTAAGAATAAGTGGGTTTTGATACTCGCAGTACTAAAAGCGTATATTTACAACAGTCTAGATTTTGAGAAATAAAATGTAACTTTCACTTACTGTTTTCAAAAAACAACTTTCCAAACGTATTCTATCCTGAGTCGCAGAGGCATTTACTAAAATAACGGACATAAAAGCAACCCGATTCAGAACAACAATTTGTGAATTACATAAACTGTTATACATAAAACTATGTATAATAGTTACAAAAAAAGTATGTTTATGTATTTATATCAGTTGTCTTGTACCCATAATACAAGCTCTGCTTAGCTTGGGACTAAATGATGTTGTGTGACTAGATGTCCGAAATATTTATTTGTTTATGTAGGGATCAAGCAAAGCGTCCAGTTATTTAACATTGGAAATTGGAAAGCTTATTGTAGTCAGTGTCGTATCTACCGTACCGTCTTTGGTAAAGTCGTACTGTTGTACAGTCAGATTGCTTCTATCTAAGCACAATTGAACTATGCTACACCATATATATTATTAAATATATCTTCAAAAAGTAAACACTAATGTAGTCAGATGAGCCTCTTACTTCAAGGATAAAAAGTCACTCTAAAATAAAAACAATAATAAATACTTTCGACATCTGACACACAACATCATCTAGTCCCAAACTAAGCAAAGCTTGTATTATGGGTACTAGACAACTGTTATAAATACATAAACATACTTTTTTTTGTAAATACATACATATTATACATAGAAAACACCCGAACTCCGAAACAAATATTTGCAGATAATACAAACATTTGGACCGACCCGGGAATCGAACCCGCGACCTCTTGTTCAGCAGCCGCATACGCTAACCACTAGACCAACAAGGCAGTCGAAATGTTAACGTGTACTCTGAAAGGAAACAAGAAACACGATTAGAGATTATGTGATATAATCCAGAGTACCAGCTATCTACATTACAAATTGTATTAAATTTGATCGATTTAAGCGTGAAAAAAGCGGCCAAGTGCGAGTCGGACTCGCCCATGAAGGGTTCCGTATCAGCAAGTAACATCATATAAAAGTTCTTGTAGTTCGTTGTAACTTTCATCGATGTTTTTATATTAGTGTATTGATTGGATGAAAGGTAAATTGCGTGTTACGATTTATGACGTATTAAAAAAAAAACTATTCACTAGATCTCGTTCAAACTAATTTTAGTTGGTAGTTTGCATGGTAATGTACAACATATATTTCTTTTAGTTTTATCACTCTCTTATTTTAGAAGTTAGAGGGGGGGGGACACATTTTTCCACTTTGGAAGTGTCTCTCGCCCAAACTATTCAGTTTAGAAAAAAAATATATTAGAAACCTCAACATCATTTTTGAACACCTATCCATAGATACACGTATAGGTTTGATGAAAAAAAAAATTTTGAGTTTCAGTTCCAAGTATGGGGACCCCCAAAATGTATTGTTTTTTTCTATTTTTATGTAAAAATCTTAATGCGGTTCATCGAATACATCGACTGACCAAATTTCAACAGTATAGCTCTTATAGTTTTGGAAATAATTGGCTATGACATACGGACGCACAGACAGACAGACATACAGACTGACTAGACGAATCTATAAGGGTTCCGTTTTTTGCCATTTGGCTACGGAACCCTAAAAATAACAAACGTATACACACGGGTAAACTTTTGCCTTTATAGTAAACTAACTGACCCGGCGAACTTCGTACCGCCTTAGAATATTGATGATAAAGATTAGTGTGATAATGAAACGTATTGAAATGAATAGCTTATTTATTTTAATACTAGCTGAGTCCCTCCCTTCTAAATCGCGAGTAACGCCGCGTAGTGTAATTAGTCTGGTAGTCTAAAAATTAGCATAAGTTACTCCTTAGGTCAGCAGCTTCCTGCCAGAGAAAGTCCCGTTAAAGTCGGTCCAGACATTCCAGACAGAAGCCGGAGCAAACAGACAGACAAACAAACGGACATACTTTGATATGCATTTAGTAAAAAACTGTTCATTTAAAATTACATACAGACACTACAATTATATTTATTTGTGTAGATAAAAATTGTCTCTTTGGTCCAGTGGTTAGCGTATGCGTCTGCTAATCAAGTGGTCTCGGGTTCAAATCCCGGGTCGGACCAAAAAGTGTTTTTGGGATTTTCTTAGGAAATTCCTAATAGCGGCCCGGAGTTTGGAAGTATGGCGGTAATTCACGCCCGTGCCTCGGAGAGCACGTAAAGCCGTCGGTCCCGGTTGTCATGAACATCTATGGCAATCATTATTGCGAAGTTAGTGCCCTCAAATATACTGACAACTAGTTCAATCTTCGAATTTTAGTTCTCCCTCAGGGTTGCGGAGGTCCGATGCCAGTCGCTCCGTAAAAAAACTGAAATTCATATAAAACCGGTTGAACTAGTAGCCGACCCCAAATAAACTTGGGAATAATGGCTAGGAGGATGTGTAGATGAAAATTACCTCTTAATATTCTTATCAGCAACATTAATACAACATAAAATATGCACTATTTAATAATAAAATTGTCCATTAATTTCTCATATTGATATTATATTTGCTCGCTGCACTGTAAGTACTTGAATATAATTGATAACGAAATAATTAATCCATACTAATATTATAAATGCGAAAGTAACTCTGTCTGTCTGTCTGTTACGTTTTCACGCCTAAACTGCTAAACTGATTTTGATGAAATTTGGTACACAGATAGTCTAGAGTCTGAGGAAGGACATAGGCTACTTTTTACTACGATGACCGACATATACGCGGGCGGAGCCGCGGGCCTAAGCTAGTAGTAAATATGGCAGAAATGTATGTAGTTGTTTACTTTGAACGATGTATTAGGTACTCAGAATAATACCTAATCTATTTAACGAGGAACAGAGTCAAATAACTCGAAATTGGATTATATTATGCATTATCAAGGTGCCTGAGGATTGCTTGTTTCTTATCTGCCAACTTGCAAATGTTTTTTGGTTTTCATAGGCCTCTCCCATTGCACACTACTTTAATCGATTTTGGGCTTCTCGCATTCTGCTCCTGCCAGCCATCTTGCGCAAATCGTCGCTCCACCTGGTTTGTGATCAAAACAAAATATTAGTTTTTAGAAAAAAATGCCCTCTAACGTGGAATTACTCACAAACAGATACTTAAATCAAAAAATCGTGTTAAAAACATCTTAATATTTTTAAAATATCTATCTAATGACACCCCACACGATTAGGTTGCTGCGAGAAAAAAAAACGTCCCCACAATAATATTTTCATGATTTCATTGTAGCACTTTGTCGACGTGATAAAAACACATATCCATGCAAAGTTTCATCTTTCTAGCACTAGCCGTTTCGATGGTAAGTCGAGGACGGACGGACGGACGGACATGACGAAACAATAAGGGTTCCGAATCATGAACCATGAACCTAAAAACGGTTGCAACTTGGTGTTACTAACTACCAATACCTTCAAAATATCAAAGGATTGCTGGTTTCAGTTCTAATATATCTAACTAGTAATTAGTGGTGTTGGTGATCTTTTGACATTGTGTTAGTGCATATAATCTAGTAATAATAATAACTCTATTAGCAGAACTTCGATAACGTTAAGTCAACGCACACAACACTGCACTTTGATAGCACGGTTGGCGTACTATTTTATGTAGTCGCCACGTCCTTTTCTACTGCGCTACTATTTGTGGGTTCAACTTACACGGAACAACACTTTGATCCACAAATTGTTGTACTGATTCTGGAGAGACTTCACAAACATTCGATGTATATTCTTAATGCGGGAGTTATCTTTTGAAATACAAAAAAAAATATTTCAAAAACATGAATATATAATTTATTAGCGAAAGTTTGAAAATGGCTAGACCAAACACATTTGCGAATCAATTTATTACTAATGCGTTTTTAAAAAACCGATTCAGTTGCAAATGATTGCTGGTAACTCAATTTAAATAAATGGGAGAAAATTAAAAAATATTAAAATATCCGGCCATTATGTATTACTTGGTAATTAACCGAAAATATGGTGCCATAGAATTAGTTTGACGATGAACTGGTCCTGAGTAGGCGCCGAGTGCTCATACTGGTCCCGTTGTGATGTTCTAAATTCTATAAACCTTCATCAATAAATGAGCTATTTCACACCAAAACATTTTTTAAAATTTATATCAGTAATGCCTTAAGCAGGCACCACACTTCGCTATGTGCTATTCGTTATGCGGGTTATTCGCGCGCATACGGCGAAGTGTGGAGAGTATATTCGTTTCGTTCACCGTAAAAATGACAATGACACATCTCTACAACACACATTTTTGCCTTATTTGATGCTTATTTGGCATACCAGTTCGAAGTGTGGATGGCATGTTTGTTGTTTGCGCGCATAACTAATATTTGGGCGAATACGGCGCAGACACATAACGAATAGCGCATAACGAAGTGTGGTGACTGCATAAGACTAGCACCTTCAACCGAATAAACTCAGTCCGTCAGTCAAGCCGACAGTCTCAAAGGAGATACTATAATGCACAAGAGTGTGGAGCTCTCTCTGTGCCAGGACCACAGGACCGAGGAGAGATCAGCCCAGGTCTGACGGCTTCAAATGCACAGGGTTTAATAACCCAACTTGGCAAACTCCGGTCTGTTAGTAGCATTACTGCCTTGGTGGCGCAGTAATAGCGTATGCTTCGGGTTCGATTCCTGGGTCGGACCAAATGTTTGTGTGATACGCAGGTATTTGTTTCGGAGTTTGGGTGTTATATTTGTATTTTATTTTTATTCTAAGTATGTTTATGTATGCATTCACAAAAAAAAATGTTCATGTATTTATATTAGTTGTCTAGTTACCCATAATACGAGCTCTTTGTGTGTTAGATGTCCGAAACATTTATTATTATTTGTATAATCATAAAAGGCAACTCTCTTTACAACATTCTTCATCCCAACCTTGGAATCGAATCTAATGCAGTTAAATACATTAATATATCTATATTTACACCTAAGAGACAAACTATTATTAAATATATTGAAGCCATAGTATTATAAGCTAGTACTAATAATTAATTAATTACATCAAAATATACATCTCAAATATTTCGCTCAAAAGATTAAATAATGTATGGTTATATATAACTAAGTAACGGCGAACAATACAGGATTTGTAGGTCGACAGGAAATAAGCACACAAACAATATAATTATTAATTAGTTTTATAACAAATAATAGCACTTCTGCAATCGTTATTATTCTTGTTTAATCTTGTTTGTAACATTATTGCTCTCAATTCAATGCTACCAACGGAAGTAATGATTTAATCTGTTAGGTTGTTAGGCCGTTGTTTTTGTCGCGGTTATTGAACATAAAAAAAAACTTAGCTAAGATAGCAATTTGATGACCTATTTTGTTGGAATTTGCAACTAGTTGTGCACCGCGATTTTTGTTGTACCTTTTTTAGGGTTCCGTAGCCAAATGGCAAAAAACGGAACCCTTATAGATTCGTCAAGTCTGTCTGTCTGTCTGTCTGTCTGTCCGTCCGTATGTCACAGCCAATTATTTCCGAAACTATAAGAGCTATACTGTTGAAATTTGGTTAGTATTCTGTGAACCGCATTAAGATTTTTACATAAAAATAGAAAAAAAAACAATACATTTTGGGGGTCCCCATACTTGGAACTGAAACTCAAAAATTTTTTTTTCATCAAACCTATACGTGTGGGGTATCTATGGATAGGTGTTCAAAAATGATGTTGAGGTTTCTAATATCATTTTTTTCTAAACTTAATAATTTGCGCGAGAGACACTTCCAAAGTGGAAAAATGTGTCCCCCCCCCCCTATAACTTCTAAAATAAAAGAGTGACAAAACTAAAAAAAAAATATGTTGTACATTACTATGCAAACTACCAACGAAAATTGGTTTGAACGAGATCTAGTGAGTAGTTTTTTCTTTTAATACGTCATAAATCGTAACACGCAATTTACCTTTCATCCGATATACACTAGTATAAAAACATCGATGAAAGTTACAACGAACTACAAGAACTTTTATATGATGTTACTTGCTGACACGGAACCCTTCATGGGCGAGTCCGACTCGCACTTGGCCGCTTTTTTTGTATTTTTAAAGTGACTCTACTCTGCCTGATGGAAAGCATGAGTAGAATCCAAGAGTAGGGGCCACCATCCTCATTGTGAGTGCATACAATACAATGCAGCACGTTGACCTACACCATGGCGGCATAGTAAGATATTTCAGCATTTTTTTTTTGATGATTGGGCCTCCGGCCTTATTTACCATCGAAATTGGTCTGTTGTGTGAGGGTAGTACTGCACCGGTTGAGACGGCCCATTCGTTCTAAAATCGGCGTGGAACTAACTAGTGAAAAAACTAACAAATATGCAATTTATTTTTATTTAATTGTATAGGTATGTTCTTTCAGAAGCTACTGTGGTTTTCTACAGTCTGTTAATCTTACGTAAAATGCATGTCGACTAGTCTGAACAGCGAATGAAACCGACACAGGTTAAGTCACCTTAGTTGAGCTTAAGACTAGTTTAATATTTTTTTCTTATTCATTACGATAAGGTGCGACTCGAACGGAGTGTTGCCACGAAAATAGGAGTTAGATACTTATTTGTATATTTGCCATACAGAGGGAAAACCAGAGGCTAAATAACTCTCTCCTCCCCTCATATCTATGAGTAAACAAAGGGCAGCAACGCACTTGTGTCAGTTGTATTGCACTTGCCTTCAGGTGACACACTAAGTTTCTTGTTGGTTCTTTTCCATAGAGATTTTGGGATCGCGTCACTAGAGTTACTAAATACTAAGCGTGTGCGGTTGTTGGTCAAGAGGTCTTGGGTTCGATTGCCGCGTCGGATCAAATGTTTCCATGATCTACAAATGTTTGTTTCGGAGATTGGTTGTTTTTTTGTGCATAATATGTATGTATTTACACAAAATAGTATGTTTATGTATTTATATCAGTTGTTTAGAACCCATAATACAATCTCTACTTAGTTTGGGCCTACATGGCGTTGTGTGTAAGATGTCCAAAAAGTATTTATTATATTGCATGTCTACATTCACAATGAGTTTCGTGATCAATATTCTTGAATTCTACTAATGCTTTCCATCAGGCAGAGCACAGTCACTTTCGCAAGCTCATAAATAAAGGCAACCCGTTTTTGATTTTGTCAACACGTCTGTCTTTTGGTTTTTAAATTACAAAATACATATGTAAATGCAAAATAAATTTTCGTTTCAAAATAATACATATATATATCTGCAAGCTTCACAAGGCCAAACAGATATTTTGCATGAGAAACATACAATAATAATATAATATAGATACAACACTGCAAATAACACGTTCAAACCAAACGATTTCTGGTTAGATCTAAATCAGGAAATAAATAAGGAAGCATACACATTGCCTCTCATCGGCTATGACGTTCCCTCCCCCCCTTCTATCCTCCTTAACGTTGAATACTAAGCTGTGTCCGCTTAGTACCAGCGTAATTGCTTTGTTTGCATTTCCTTATGTCATACTGAACGTGTTTTGTCCATGTCCGTACAATCTGTATATATTAGTGTTCGCTCAATGGTCGACCGAATTCAACCAGAATACTTTTCTTTTTCTGGCTGCACTCCTTCTCTTCATAAACTTTAAATGTGCAAAATTTCATACTTCTCCGTCCGCATAATTTTCGTAAAAAGTACAAAGTGTTTTGCTTCACGTATGTATATGAATAAACAAAATTCAAGTATCTGTAAAAAGTGTATATGTTTGTTTGTTCTGGCTAATCTCTGTAACGGCTAAATCGATTTTTAAGGGACCTTCACTTGCATAGAAATTATGATATAAGGATAAAATGTAACAGACTATATATACTAATTTCGCCCCGCGTCGATACACCGGTTGTGATTGTAATGGTCTACTAGTACACTCCCCATAGGTTGGCTAGTAGAGAATGCTTAGGGCATTAAGCCCGTCGATGTACAAAAGTGCATGAAGTTGTAAATAAATAAATAACTTCTCATAACATCGTGATTGGGGCTTAGCTAGTATTTTTATATAAAGGCATATGCTTAAAGCGATAACCTCGCCACTTTCTAAAGCACTGAGTATTGCAGGTTCAAAACACGTTGTCACACAATTTTTGTATCATATTTCAGGAGAGCTGTCGTCCTACAGCGGTATTTTCAATGCTATTGATGATGATGATGAGAAACTTTGTATAATGTATTGCTGTTCTGAGTCTGGAATTTTTTTAAGTCGGTTTCATACCTGTTTAAAGTTCCCCACAGGACACGAATGATCTAGGTCATTGTTTTAAAAAAAAGCTTAAGATCATGAACGATCCAAGTTTTGGATTAAATTGAAGAGCTTTTAAATATAACCTTAAAAAAATAATGAACTTAAACTTAAATGAACAAGTTTGAATTTTTTAAATTGGGGGAAAATGGTAAAGAAAAGTTGAAAACTTCAGATTGGGGTTATTGAATAATTAATTTTGAGAGGGGTTGAAAAAATATAAGTGGGTTTACTTTCAAAGCCCCATTTATAAATGGGGTGTGTACCACTTTTTGTGCGGAAAGATTTGCATTTGTGAGTTTTAACATGCTGCATTGTACTAACACCGTAAATTATAGAACATAATTTTTAGGTCTTTTTCATTAACGCAGTTTTTTCTGAGGATTTTTTCTTCGACTAACTTAAATTATTTTAAGTTAATGTAGATTTTTTTACAGATTTATATATTTTATTCAAAAACATCACGTTTGTACTTGGAACGAATGTTTTTTTTTTTATATTGTTAATTTGGAACCAAGGAAATACAACATTAAACAATACGGTAACGATGATAGCTGCAAAAATATGTGGCACAGCTATTAACGCCCCCTTCCTTTATAGGAAAGTAAGTTGTTCCAGATCAAAACTAAATTTTTGTCTGTAGCCATACGGAGAGGCCTGTAGACCGTCAGGTAAACTCGAGCTGGGTAATGACATTCCTAGAGTCTTGTATAACATACACACACACACACATTTCACCTGTAAAGTTCAATTGTGCAGGTGAAACCCTAACGTGTATGGCTACCTTAAACTCAATATTTGATACCTCCGATTAAGTAAATTCAATGAAATTGTATTAAGAGCTTACCAGTATTCAATTGGATTAAGCATGTAAGTGTAAGTGATACACACTTAATCCAATCATGAAACACAACCGTTTAAAACTAATCAAATCTTGTAATTAATAGCTTAATGAATAAATACCTTCCTGTTGGTACTGCTGCCTTTGTTTAGGGATACCTTTTGTCTTTGACTTCAGTTGAATCTCGGTACTGTCTGTATCAACAACTTCCAAATGGATTTTATCATATTTTAATATGAAATAATTTAGTTCGTAAAATATAAAGGAAATAGGTAGGTATGAAAGGAAAAAATTATAATACCGGTTTCTTTATGCTATAGATCAAACTAGGTAAATTGTAACACATTTGAGTAATCACTCAATCCTCTTGGTAGTAACTACCCATAGACATTGCATCTCAAAACTCGCTCTTAAATCCATGGGGATTAAGGAGAAAATTAAGTAAGGTTAGGAGGATAGGCCTTTTTTAGACTCAGTCATCTAAAATACAATGAGTATTGAGTAATTACAATTTTCTGGGAACTTCTATCCAGACTGATCATATAGTATCCAACATGGGGTTCTTACGCTACAGTGAAACTTTAACATCTAGAATAATACTTTTAAAATTACGTTGAACGTTTTTAGATACAAATAAAATTCAGCCTAGTGCGTGTCAGGCCACGCGTAGAATTGGGTTCCGAATTCATCCATAATGGCACGTGGATTTAATATCGTGTCCAATAGATATTATTGTTATGTTTATTTATTATTTCGTTATTTCTGTACGAAGTTTTCAAAGTGAATTTGGAGTTCGGGAGTTAGAAAGGCCTAACTTGTAAAAAGTTAAGCCTTTATAACCCCAGAATTAAGAAGCACTTTGTCGACGTGATAAAAACACATGTCATTGGAAATGTTTATTTCTTTAGCTCGCACTAACCGTTTGGACTGTAAGTCAAGGATGGACGGACTGACATGGGGAGGCAATAAGGGTGCCGAGTCATGAACTAGAGAACCCTAAAAACAGAAATTAACGAAATATTCTGACTGTTGGAAAAAAAAACTGTAGTTTGTACTTTCACAATTTTACTTTACTTCGTATTAAACTACTACATACCTAAGACCTCAATAAATTTAATCGAAGGCAATCGATGCCCGATAATCGATTATGTCATAATACAGTCAGCAATATTTTTGAGAATCCAAGCGGAAACACATATTAACTGACATTGCAATGATTCCAGCTTACCTTGCTGACAAACTGGGGTATATATAAATATATTAATTAAATATGTAGTTTCTCTGTATCCGCGAAATAAGACCCAAACAACATCGCGTCATGGTTGGGTAACTGCCCCAATTGTAACGTTTATCATTGTACAATAGTAATTCTACACGATGTTCTATCTCGCTCACTGCTAAGGCAATGATGTGCTGACTCTTTCACACATCTGATGGTGCTTGTTTCAATTACAAAGGCTTTATTTTTAGAGTCATGTTGTACTTTAATCTCATTTCATTGTTTTGTTTTTTTTTTGTAAAACATTTGTTTAATTGTTAAGGCGCATTCATGGCGATTGTAAATCATGGAATTTTATAGTTGAGTCCCGCGGTTTTTTTAGGGTTCCGTAGCCAAATGGCAAAAAACGGAACCCTTATAGATTCGTCAAGTCTGTCTGTCTGTCTGTCTGTCCGTCCGTATGTCACAGCCAATTATTTGGGTTCTCATTACACAATGTTTGTCCTGGTTTCGAATCGAGATTTTCAAAAGAGCATTTTACCACGAACTAGGGGGCCTGACGCTTGACCGCCATAGTGTGGGTCACCATGCTGGATTGCTGCATTCGCGATTGGTATAGTGGTCCCTACTCTTAGATTTTACTTATGCTTTCTATGCAGAGTGGAAGCTCTTTGGCAGACTTCTTCTTCTTCTTCCTAGCCTTATTCCCAATATGATTTGGGGTCGGCTACTAGTTCAACCGGTTTTACCTGAATATCAGAGCGACTGGCATCGGACCTCCGCAACCCTAAGGGAGAACTAAAATTCGAAGGTTAAACTTGCTATCACTAATTTGAGGGCCCTGACTTCCCAATAACGATTGCCATATATGTTCATGACAACTGATACCGACGGCTTCACGTGCTTTCCGAGGCACGAGCACTTTTGCATGCTCATATGTAAAGAAAGACCTCATGTTCCATGTGTTAGTAGTTAGGGTCACTATCCACTAGACAAACACTGCCATGGTAATCGAGAGACCAATTATCTGTTACCGTACGTAACTACCACTTTTTATCTAACAAGAAAATGCACCCCTAATTTACGAACTCCTTTGAAACCTATAGGAAGAATCTCTGTCTGTAATACCTTCTCAGATAAACCGATTTGTATGAATTTCGGTAAAGAGACAGGTTACGCGAGCAGAGTCACGAGAAAAAGATAGTTTAAAAAAAAATTGCCCTCCCTTTTACCTTGACAGAACCAGTACGGACAACTGAAACTGAACGTTGCAGTTCTCTATTAGGAGTGAAAGTCCCTTGACATCAGGACGTGTAATACTTATCGGTAATCCCCCCTTTCCCAAAAACATAATTAAAAACAAACATTAACAAAAACTACCACTAAACTTAGTTATAATTATCCTTGATACTCAAGGAGACACCTATAATCCAGGATAGAGGAACTTTGGACGTGCCCCTTGGCCTGTCCGCGACCACACTCATTAATGTTAGGAGTAACCCTTGACAAATTACATCAATGTTATTACAAAGTTAGGAGGTTGTTTTCTGAGCTAAGCCTTCTTTCAAAGTTTACGAGAATAACTTACAAATCACTCTATAAACTTCTTCGTATTTACTTTTTATGGTATACTGGCTTTAGCTCGTGGCGCGCCCGCGTGTATCTTGATTATTGCAGTAAAAAGTAGCATAAGTGTTATTCTGATATATAAGTTATAATACTGTAAAGTTTCATACAAATCCGTTCAATGGTTTTTGCATGAAAGAGGAACAAATATACATACTCACAAACTTTCATGTTTGTAATCTAAGAAAGGACTAGTTACATCACGCGGTTCTAGTACAACTACCAGATACCTAACAACCACAGATATAAGAACAATCACAGGTCGCAGATAGACTAAAATAAGAAATAGCCCACATTATTCTTTATAACATCAGCTATCTGTGACATCAGCTATCTATGCATTTAGTGAAAAGCTGTTGATTGATTACGATTGCATAGTTTGACTCCAGTCACTCACGGTTTCCTACCGCAGAAAACTTAACTGAGATATTCGATTTGGATATTAAAAACTTCTAGGTAGTATGTATAACTACGCTGTTTTCTGACCGACTAGACCGGAGTAACACTACCCTCATACTCACACAGAACAGTTTGAGGAAGTTTGAGACTGGAGGCAATGTGACTCAGAAGCACCTCACTAGCCAGCCAAAGTGCGGGTCAGCATGCTGCATTGCCTGCGTTCTAATAACGAAATTGTAGGAGGAATTCTATATTCAAAAAATTAAATAAAGAAGTCGCGGTAAGGACAAAATGTGTATTTGATTAGGTTCTGTCAACCCTTTCAGAAATACCTATTATGTGAGTACGTTCCTAAGGGCCACCGCACACTAGCTACTTTTAGCATCGGCAACTAGCCGCTTTTTAGAAGCTAAATACGGCGACCGAACGCTCTACACCGCACACTTAAAAACACCAAACGCGGAGATTGAGTCGCTTTTTAGAAGCGCGACACAGCAGCTGAACGCTACTCTCCGCACACATTCGGATGCCGGTAGCATCGATTTGGCATCTGAGCAGTCGCTAAAACGCGCGTTTCCGATACCGCGATCGAACGCAGGAAGTCGCTAAAACGCGATGCAGCATCGATGTAGTCGCCAAATCGCCGATCGCCGATGCTAAAAGTAGCTAGTGTGCTGTGGCCCTAAAACAACAACAATCAACGTTTAATTACGGCCATCTTGATTATGCAAAGAGTTCATAAGGGGTTTCACAATCCGCAGTAAAATTATGTTAAATAACGTCAGACAAAAGGACCTATAATGGCTTACCTTCCGCGAAATTCGAGGATCATCATGACGAGGATATTGTCTTATATCCTACATTTGCATAAACATCCCATACTTATTACGGCGAAATGTATTATCCATTTCACCTCTCTCTCATTCCTAGTAAGTTTCTTATTTGCATCTCGTTCCAACCAATCATGTGGTCCCTTCATTAATGCAAATGCTGTCTGACCATAACTCATGTGAGTTAACCCCAATGCAATAAAAGACTTCTCCCTATTTCGGTCGTAATACATTGCTCGTCGACAAGCGTGAATGCCTTCATAATTTACAGCTTTATGCATCGATGGAAAACTTCTTGTCTTCAGATCTGCTACTGAAGTTTTCTCCATTGTAGGATGTGCTAATGGCAGTTATTAGACTTTAAAGAAGTAATTGATGAATTATTTTCATATTTCTTCGAGCAAATTAAACTAACAAAAAATACAACAGAACGTAATATGAATAACTTTTGTTATAAATTCGAGACGTGTTTTATGTTCTGTTCAAAATGAAAGCTTTTATAGGCATTTAAGAACTTCTTCACTTACTAAACTCTTCTAGATAAAGTCAGTATAGAAATTGATTCTTACTGTAATTGAGTAAGAATCTATTTCTATACTGAAATGAGTTGAATATATCATCAACAGATTCACACAGAAGACCGGCCTAGTATGTCTTTCGTTAGTGAGTGTGAGACCAGAGGCCCAGGGTACAGACAAGGAATATCGTCGCTGAGTATGACATCTCTCTTCTATAAAGAGTGACTTTTCAATCTTCCCTTAAATGAGATGGTGTTCCTTGTCTCCACCTGCCATACTCCAAACTAATGTAAATAAATAAATATTTCGGATATCTTAACACACAACGTCATCTAGCCCCAAAGTAAGCAAAGCTTGAAAGACAACTGAAATAATCATACCTTTTTGTAAATACATACATATTATACAATGACGGATTAAGAATACAAGTGTCACCACCCCTATTCAGTCCATGGGTGTCGTAAGAGGCGACTAAAGGAACAAAATAGGCAGCTAACATCACTGCCAAGAGAGGGAAAACTTGAAACAAACCCTTTACCAACCCGTCTGGCCAGCGTGGTATAGTAGGCCAAAACCTCCTTAAAAAGGAGAGGCCTATGTCCAGCAGTGGACTGTTAAAGGCTGTTGATGATGATGATGATGATACATATTATACATAGAAAACACCTCCCAAACTCCCAAACTCCTAAACAAATAATTGCGGATCACACAAAGATTTGATCTGACCCGGGAACCCGAGACTTCAGGCACAAGCTGTCTTTTTCCACTACAACTGCATCACTGAGGCAGACAATATGACCTATAAGTTATTGGTCTAAAACCTCTTTGCAAGATCATTCACCTTATAATAATATAAACATATCGATATTGATCTTTTTCCTTGATCAGCATCGATCATGCAATACATAAGTGATCTTGACTTAATTTTCGCCTACTTCATAATTTGCACAATTTGCTTATATTACTTAAAGTAAGAAGACCACAAGCAATCATATTATGCAACTCATATACCTACAGATGTACAGTCAAGGTGAACAGTGATGCTTATGCAAATAGTATGTTATTATCTGATTAGTATCACTAAAGTTATTAAGTAACTGTTAACTAATTACTATTAATACTGTTCAAAAAATGATATTTTTTCGTCTCAAGACATGCCATCTAGATCTTCTGCCCCTCTCCCCCGCCAAGTTGCAAGATTTTTTCGTTTCCTATTCTATTCTTTAATCTATTTCTCTATTCAAGGTTTCATTGGCTAATGTCACTCAGTCACGCGATCAAAACAAAATATTAGCCAATGAAACAATAGAATAGAGGATAGAATAGAAAACGAAAAACGTTTGCAACTTGGCTAGGGGGTAGATCTGACCCCTAGCCGAAGTCACATTCTACAAAAGTTAACGATTATGGAGAATTAACGTATTGTCTCAAAGCTAAGTTACGAGTTAAAAATAAATTTTTTGCCAATAATTGAAGAAAATGAAATCGATGAAGAGATTGTAACAATATATACAAATAAATTAAATTGATGTGTCTGTTTGTAAGTCAATGTATGACCACATTTCCAGTTTTCGTTCCCAGTTAGGTTGGTTACCGATTCGTCAACGCAGAAAAATGCGCGCACTCACATTCCTGTACACTATCCTCAATTCCCCATCCCCCCCCAGTTATTTAAAAACACATTTCCAACTCTTATGCAGTAATCACAACCGAAACCTTCGCTCGGCTAACAATCTCCTCCTGCTTTGCCCATCACACACTACTGGTTTCGTTGGATCCTCATTCTTTGTCCAATCTGTCCACTTGTCGAATGCGCTTCCTCTCGAGGTCAGAATGGCGAAGAATCGAGACATTTTTAAGATGAAGGTAAAGAAGCTTTTATGAGGCGAATTGGCGGATTCAACGGGGTCTTAGTTTATCAAAAATTCTTATTGGATTCTACGTTAATAAATATATGTACGTGTATGTATGTGTATAAATATAGACGTATATATGTATGTTTATGTAGGTATATTACTTATCATATTATATGTATGTATATTACCTATGACTTTTTGTACTATAATCAATCAATTCACCCTATATGCACCTACCTCATCTTTTCTCTGCATCGCCCAATCGGTCGACTGGCAGAAAATGCTTAAGGCATTAAGTCCGCCGATGCATGTATTTGTGCATAAAGTATATAAATAATAAAAAAAAAATGAACAGCATTTTACTAAATACATGTAAAAAAAGTACATACGTTACTAACACGTTATTCTCAATTTACAATAATAACCGCGAGCAACACCGCAGGACTCACCCAGTTATAAATATGATTGTACTCACTACTATTGTGATATAATTCACCTCTCCTGCTATCCTATCTGCCCTCAATATATTTAAGCACAGGCAAGCTCCCCCGATAAGATAAAGACATGCTATAGATAAAAAAACTAAATTTATTACAAGTGATAAGTTCCCTTAATTAGATATGGATATTTAGAGGTAATTATAAGAATACAAGTGTCACCACCCCTATTCATTCCATAGGTGTCGTAAGAGGCGACTAAAGGAACAAAATAAGCAGCTAACATCACTGCCAAGAGAGGGAAAACTTGAAACAAACCCTTTACCAACCCGTCTGGCCAGCGTGGTATAGTAGGCCAAAACCTCCTTTCAAAGGAGAGGCCTATGTCCAGCAGTGGACTGTTAAAGGCTGTTGATGATGATGATGATTTAGAGGTAATTAATTTACATTTTGATCCCCCACATCGATGTCAATATAACCACGAAATTTTTAGTGTGCTTTAGTTGTTTTTTTATTTTATTTTTCTTTGTTTTTTTTATATATGAGTGTACTAAATTGAGTATAATATACCTTTTTTTTTTACGCGGGGAATGCCCTTCGTGGGATAAACGAAGGGCGTGGTACTCCCGGAGGAACCGGTCTACCCACTAAACCCCACGGCGGCCTACCCCGGCAGTTTGGAGGAACACCAGGAACGCATCAGCGGCTTCTGGAGTCCCCCCTGCCTTACCCCAAATACTGAGGTACATTCCGGGGTGTCTAGTGAGTCTAATATACCTGATAGAAAACCTGAGCTGAATCCAAGAGTTGTGGTCACCGTAACATTAGGGGTGCACAGAACGCAGCATGGTGACCCACACTATGGCGGTCTGTATCATTGGATCTCTGGTCTCTCACTCACCAACGAAGTACAAGAGCTGGACTACTGTTATTTATTGGTTGGTCTTCTAAGCGAAGGGGTAGTACCACCCCGGTAGACTCGTTCGTGGTGAAATCAGGGTGGCTCCACTACCTTGTATTTACTGGTAGTGTTCCATTTCACACAAAAAACATCACCACTTTGACTGCCTCGGTGGCGCAGTGGCAGCGTATGTGGCTGATGTGCTAGATGCCTCGGGTACGATTCTCGGGTCGGACCAAATGTTTGTGTGATCCGCAAATATTTGTGTCGGGTTGCCACGTTTTAATCATTTAATCTATACAATAATGGTTATCCTTATACTGCCTTGTTGGTTTAGTGGTTAGTGTATGCGACTGCTGATCAAGAGGACTCGGGTTCGATTCCCGTGTCCAGATAAATATTTGTGTAATCCACAAATATTTATTTCGGAGTATTAGTGTTTCCTATGTATTTTCCAAACGTTTTATGTATCTATATCAGTTGTCAATACAAGCTCTGCTTAGTTTGAGACTAGATGGCGCTGTGTAAGATGTGCGAAATATTTATTTATTTTTATTACCCGTTTTACCTGAATATCAGTTATTCTACTAAGTGACTGGCGTCAGATCTCCGTAACCCTAAGAGCAAACTGTCTTCGAAGATTGAACCAGTTGTCAGTATATTTAAGGGGAACTGACTAGCCTCTAGTCTATCATTTAAAAAATTCTTCATTAGCCAAGTAGAAAAGAAGATTCTATGCGCTCAGTTACCAACCAATCACCGAAGGTATGTAAATATGCATAGAATTCCTGAGCACTGTAGATACGACACAACATTTTTATAACCGGGAAATGTATTCTACAACTTTAATTGCTTCTTTTTAATGTTTTTTGTAGTAAAATAAAATCGGCCAAAAATATTGTAAATTACAGGTGCTAAATACGAAATTCCATCCATAATATTCTGCTGCTTCCAGCGTACAAATATTTCAAAAGGCCAAATTAATTAATTTCAGCAATATTTCAACATTACTTTTCTGGAAATAGCTAGAATCATTATTATTTAATATATAATAAGACATATCACCTCAACATATTCTCAAGGACTATACAATACAATGCGGAGAATCATTAAATGCAATGTCAAAAATAAATATTTTATACATATTGCAACCATATTATCAAAAATAAATTAAATACAATGTCAAAAATCATTCAAGTTCATTAAACATATTATATATACTGTCAAGAATTATTTAATAAAATGTCATGCACAGACTAGGGTTCAGTAGTCAGCCACAATGGCACGTGGATTTCAAATCGTGCTCCATAGATATTAATTGTTCAGTTTACTATATATACTATTTTAATACGAAAATTTCCATGTGAGTGCAATTTACAAGTGAGGATCCGCTAACGCTAACCGGCCTAGGTCAACCGGGACGGAACCGTGACGGACCCTCTCACATAGTCCAATCAAAAGTGACAGTTTTCGTGTTGTCATGTTTCGTTGGTGAGTGAGAGAGCGGAGGCCCAAAGGTGCAGAAGCTCATACCATACTGCATTGTTGCATCATCTGCATTCACAATGAGTACAGTGGAGGTAGTAGAGCCACGCTGATTTGAAGTACTGCCCCGGCCAGCTCACAGCAGACCATCCTAATAATGAGAGCACTCTTACTGTCATATTTCGTTGGTGAGTGTGAGACCGGAGGCCAACATAAGATCAGGCCGCCATGGTATGGGTCACCATGCTGCATTGCCTACCCTCACAATGAGGATGGTGACCCCTACTCCTGTATTCTACTCATGCTTTCCATCAGGCAGAGTAGAGTCACTTTGGTAGGACTATATTAAAAAAAGTGACAATCGCTCTTAGATTCTGCTCATGCATATCATCAGACAGAGAATTATTACTTTTACATAATTTATTCTATATTGTTACTGTGATTAGTTACATGTGAGCATATTTATTAGCAGTTCGCGTACCATAATAGAGAATAAGCTTTGGGTACAGACGTTTATGTATCTTCTTTTTCTTCCTCAGCATATTTGCATCCACTGTTGGATATATGCCTCTTGCATGGTTCTCCATTCGCTTCTGGATGCGGTGTGTAGTTGTGTATGAAACATTCCAAATTATACAAAGAAGAAACCTTACTGTATGAGATTAAATTAACGTAACATAACAGTGTTTTGTAACCCACGTAATAATAAAATAGGTGACAGCGATAACCTATTATGTTTTGTCGTCTCCAGTAAACTATAATCTCGACATAACATTAGTCCCAAGGTTTTTCAACAAATCTAGATCGGAAATGAGACTTGTACGTCATGGACTGACTCACAGGTGGTTGGTAAACAAATTTATTGCTACTTAGCATATTAACGTGCCATTTATAATAGTATTAGGTAATGTCTACTTAATTATTTATTAAAATATAAAAGAAAAAAGGTTATATTATAAAACGTAGAATTAACATAGTGAAGTATGTAATTAAAACTAAATTATTATTCTTTATTTTACGAACACGACATAGATTAACTTATAAAGACATATACATACATGAATTAAATTTTATATTTCACAGGGGGTTTAAATGTAAACAATATACATATATAAATATAGATCGATATAAGAAATGGTTACTTGAAAAACTATTATGAACAATTAACAGAAAATAGCTCCTCAGTCACCCTTAATAGTTCGTGAATTTAAAATTGTATCCAATAAATAATTGTTATGTTTACATAATAATGCGTTAATTTTGTATGACGTTTTCCAAGTGAGCGCATTTTACAAGTTAAGCCTCTATAACTCCTGAACTAACAAAGTCATCTAATCCGTTATAGTTTTCCTTTAAAATTCATTATACCGACCACCATTCCGAAGTTTTGTGTTTTTAATGTTTTTAAAATACTAATCTAATGATACCCCACATGATGGGGTAGCTACAAGAAAAAAATCATCCCCACTTTACGTGTAGGGGAGGTGCCCCAAATAAAAATTAGATGGTAAGTCGAGGACGGACGGACATGCCGAATCTATAAGGGTTCCGAGTCATAAAGTTAGGAACCCTAAAAACTGCCTAGTTGGTCTAGCGGTTATTACATGCGGCTACTGATCAGAGGTCTCGGGTTCGATTCCCGAGTCGGACCAAATGTTTATATGATCTGCAAATATTTATTTCGGAGTTTGGGTGTTTTCTGTGCATAATATGTATGTATGTATTTACAAAAAAAATGTATAGTTATTTAATACAAGCTCAGTTTAGTTTGGAACTAGAAGGCATTGTGTGTAAGATTTCCGAAATATTTATATATTTATTTGATAAATTTATATAGCTTAAGTCACTCGGGTCATTATTACTCAATTAGTGTCACCTAATTATTAAAAATCGGTTGAGTAAATTCACTACGGTTGAGCATGCATGAGACTTGGCGTCACCGTAGTCGGGAAAATGGAGGAAGAAAAACGAATCGATAAAATTAAGCAAGTCTATCATTAACTTCAACTAACAAGGTAACTCGTTAGCGCGTTCTACTATCGATTTCTTGCCTCTTGTCAGATTATTCTGAACATAAACAACAAATAATCTGACAACCCAGAACAGAAGAATAAATAGTGCAACACGGCGGTACTGAACTCCAAATTTGTTACAACACTTAGGAATTAATTAATACTTATAAAATAAAAAGGATATTTGTAATATGATAAACAGAATACAATAATACACATAATTAAATACAAATATAAAGCAACATAATGTTATGCAAAAAAAAACAGAATCATTGGTTCCGCCAGACATTTAATCTGGGCTTCCGCACGTGGGGATTTTATAAGTTTTGTATTAAGACGTCAAGAAATGCATGGGTGGCGATTCATTTATAGAAGTTAAGTATGTGTTTCCTTAGGAATAATTAAGAATTTTTAATTTTCACTCCACCCTCAATCTCAATCGACGAGAGTATAGTTAATAAGAGCGTCACAAAGGCGTCTCGCAGAAGCTAGACGTATTAAACAAGATGAGACGGTTTTTCTCAATTCAGGACAGGACATCTTGTAAGAAATACGCACTATATCTGTTAATTGTATCCAATATATGTACATACCTAGTTTTAAGACCTTTTGAAATTACGTTGTGTATAATAAAAGCATTATTATTAAATTCTTCTTCTTCCTAGCCTTATTCTCAATATTATTTGGGGTCGGCTACTAATTCAACCGGTTTTACCTGAATATCAGTTTTTCCACGGAGCGACTAGCATCGGACCTCCGCAACCCTAAGGGAGAACCGAAATTCGAAGGTTGAATTAGTATTCAGTAAATTTGAGGGCACTGCTTCTCAACAATGATTGCCATAGAATTTACTTTACGTGCTCTAAGAGGCACGGACGTGATGATGCACCAAACTTCCAAAACTCTGGGCTGATGTAAGAAATTTCCTAAGAAAAACCTCTTGATCGGCAGTCGCATACGCTATGCACTAGACCAAAGAGGCAGTATTATTAAATTAATTATAAAAAACAATAAGTTAAGTAAAACAAAAATATATGTACATAAATAAGTTGTCAATAACTACTCCACTCTAGTGCCTTTTCCAATTCTACGACTGACCGAATTTCATTTAATGAGGTAGAAGAAAAAATTCTTGTGGAAAATTTGACGGCCCACACGCCTATAAATATTAATATAGAAAAAGTAAAGCCACATAAAGTGGGGAGGATTATTTTTTCTAACATCTACCACACCGTGTCGATTATCATTACATAAGTATTTTTAAAACATTAATTTGTTGTTAGGAAAATTTTTTGATTCAGCAACCGTTTGCAAGTTATTCCATTTCAAAGAGCCTTTTTCTGTTAAAACAGGGCGTTCCCCTCCTCTAAAAGCCAAACGGTTGCCTTAAAAATTTGAAAAAATCTCTATGTAGTCCATATGATGAATTTTAAAGGAAAGCTATAATTGCTCAGATAATATTGTTAGTTCAGTAGTTATAGGGGCCTAACTTGTAAAATGCGCTTACTTTGTAAACTTCGTACGTAAATAACGAAATAATAAGTAAACATGTTAATTATTTATTTGACAGGATTTTAAATCCACATGATAGTATGGATAACTACGGAACTCTATTCTATGTGTTGCCTGACACCTACTTAGTTGTTTTCTTTTTTCACTATCATCAATATCTCAGTGCGAAACCGGCCACTGGTGGTCATCGACCTCCTACGCTCGCGACAATAACTGTAACTATCTGTCCTTCTAGGTAATGGCTTCCTTGGACCATCACCAGTTC
The DNA here is from genome assembly GCA_932526445.1 of Phragmatobia fuliginosa. NCBI lineage: Eukaryota > Metazoa > Arthropoda > Insecta > Lepidoptera > Erebidae > Phragmatobia > Phragmatobia fuliginosa. The sequence continues at coordinate 20,188,223 of OW052073.1, read as the reverse complement.
GCCTGACCATCTTATGGGGTACCTCCCCATACTTCGTCTGCTGGTTGCCACGTTATCTCTACCATAATATAAATTTTTGGGTCACATATTTTAATGGCAAATAAGTGAATCAAGTTCAGAGATTAAATTTGAAGAAATTATATTTTCATTTTATAGTAAGATAGAAGTAAGAAATAAATATTTCAGACATCTTACACACAACGCCATCTAGTCCCAAACTAAGCAGGCTTGTATTATGGGTACTAGACAACTGATATAAATATACTTTTTTTGATAATATATACATATTATACATATAAAATACCCAAACTTCGAATCAAATATGTCAGTAACATTTAAATATAAATCTGCGGGATTGCTACCATGTACCTTTTTGTTGGTGAGTATCCGATATTTCGGCGCTGTTGCAAGCGCCATGATCACGTATACTCACCAACAAAAAGGTACATGGTAGCAATCCCGCAGATTTATATTTAAAAATATTCGCGGATCACACAAACATTTGGTACGACCCGGGAATCGAACCCAAGACCTCTTGATCAGTAGCCGCATACGCTAACCACTAGACCAACAAGACAGTCTTTAAGTAGTAAAATTCTACAAGTTTATATATTAACTGCGTTCTAAATTAAAACTTGTCTGTAACCGATTACCGTAGTGGCGATTTAAGCGCAAATATCCTCACAACCCTCATGTAAGGAGTATCATCTAAAAGCTTCCTCAAGCGCAATTTCGCTCACTGACATCAATCATCGCAGCTTCCTTCCGGCACCATACCCATCGAGGGGTAAGGCTCTGTACACACATAGGGCAAGAGTTATGGAGTATTTATTCCACGTTTAAGTTATTATTGCTTTTAACTTGACTGCCTTGTTGCTCTAGTGGTTAGCGTAAGCGGCTGCGGATCAAGAAGTCTCGGGTTCGATACCCGGGGACCAAATGTTTGTGTGATTTACCATCAGCAGAGTAGAGTCACTTTGGTAGGCTTAAATATAAAAAAAAAACAATGTTAGTAATTACAATACTCATTGCGAGGAAACAATGCTGAATGGCATACAATAGAAAATATATACGTACATATACCTATATAGATTATTCTTTGATACGGAATAAATGCCAAAGTAGCTACTCTCTACTTAATCAAAAAGCCAGTCATATTATTATTGTCAGTAATTGATTGAAACTTCGGGTAAACAAGGAAACATATCTTGCCTACCTAAAATTAAAAAGGTATATTTACGTAAGAACATCTGCCCGGAGTTCTATCGGTTCGCGGTAAACCGATCCAGTGGAAACTTACCGAAACATCTTCTTGATTTATGTGTGACGCTCCACAAATAATACGGTTCGAGCATAGGTTGCTTGTCTTTATAGGGATGGGAAAAAGGCAATACAAAAAAATAAAAATAGGAAGATTTGCTTTGCTATATTTGAAATCATTGCCAATTTACAATGTTTCATATCAACCTATTGCCGTCTATAGCTACATGAAAGTCTCTCTCAAGGAGTACCAACTACAAACTATTTAGTTTATTGATACAAGATATCAATTTTCTCTCAAAAAATCTATCAATATTTAAGAGCACTTTTGAGTTCTTTTGTGTTAGACTTTGACCAGATTCTGGGAAAAAAAATAATCTTCTTTAAGATTTTAAAATTTACTGAAAGTTTGATACATATGTAAACTGTTAGATAGATGGAAAGCTAAGTTTACCACCTATTATATCTACCTAAATGATGATATCACAAACTACTACTGCTGCCTATTATTAATTTTAACCTGTTTACCGAATACTTCAGCGCAGTTACAGAAATTATTATGACTTTCACTATGATAAAGGTACTGCTCTCGACGCATAAGAGAACTTTAGCCTACTAAAACTAGTTACAAAAACCATTTTTTTTAAATATACTTACCTTGACACCAACAAAAACTTAAAATGTATTAAAAGTGTATTTTTGTCAGACAATTTATCGCATTACATTTATAAATGCATACAACACTATAAATTAAATCGTTTTTCTCTGAAATTACAAAATAATTTGTGTTATTTATTTTCAGAATGTCTGATTCAAGGAATGGCTTCTTGTGTACACCTCATTGTAATAATAACTGAACATAAGTTATAAAAGATCGTGTGTTATAATAACCAGACATAACACATAGTAGGGGTGAAAAGGAGTAAACGGTTCACTTGATGGTAAGTCACTACCGTCGCTTAAAGACATAAATATCTGTTACACAAATTCTAATGCATCTCCATTTCTCTAACCACTAAAGTTACGATTTTCTAAATTGTGTCGTAATGTAAAAGTATATTAAGTATATTTGTATAACATTACAGCATTTAATATAACACATAATATAAATAGCTTTACATTCTTAAAACAAAAGTCTTGTATTTCTCATATTTATTTATTTTACAAATGTTTCGAACACTACTGATATTAATTTTCTTCTAAATTCTGGGATGAAATTATAACGTACTTTTTTCTATCTCAACTTATTTAACAGATAAGACATAATTTATTCAAGTATGTCTTAACCGACCTATTCTTTTCGTACTTAAACTTACACTTACAAGGTACAATTTGCCGTCACGTTTCTACTAAAGAGTAAATGATAGATTGAATAACGCAAAACAATAAATTCCAATCACTGGTACATAAATATCGATACGGCGTCCAACACTAGTTGTTTTCGCAACAACTAAAGTTCAGTTCAACCTTAACAAATGTCGAGGATCGCCCTACTTTCAGGTAGTTCACAATTAAACACAATATAACCTTATTTTATTGCTTCATGAAAAGTACTTATTACCAATGACATTTCGTTAATGTGAGTTCAAATGTCAAATTGATAATTACAGGGTATTTAATACTATAGGTCGTTTAATTCATGGTTGTTAAGGCGTTAGTTATATTTTTAGCTTTTTAGAAAAAATGGAGTAGGTCAATATGGTTTTATTTGTTTATGTTTCCTACCATAAAACTACGTCAGAGGGTTGGGAGGCTATACCTATCAATAATAATATTGATTTAGTCTTCTATTTACTTTTAAAGGAATTTGATGAATCTCACATACATCCGTCTGATTTCAAACAGAGATGGATGTGTGTACAGATTTGTTCAGTAATAAGACAAAGTAATGAATAAACATTAATATTAATATGATAAATTGTTTACTAACAACGAGAATAAGGTACCCAGTCGTAATAATTTGGGTTTGAATAATGATCAATTTCCGTCGAGTTCCTGTCTTTGGTCGCGAAATCACACGCCATTTTCGATATGTTATTGTTATGTGATGAATGAACTCTTGGTTTACCAATCATATATCATTCTGAGCACTGTGACGTCACTGTGACGTCAGATGGAAAAGTTTGACTTTAATAATATGCATGCCTGTTTTATGATATACAGAACAAATGAGAACACGTACAATTCAAGAGACAAAACTGACCCTAGGGGTTAAGCTTGTGCCAACTTCCACATGCACCGCAAACAAATATTTACAACAGCGCCATCTACCGAAGATACACCGAACTATTTGGTAACTTATTCTGTATCGCGTTATTAAAATATTCAAATCATTATTAGCATTTGTTCAACTTCCCAACATCAATCGTTGGGCTTCGGCTATACGTTAGGCTTGATTACCTCATCTGGTCAAAGCCTCGCTCTTTTGTATCGCAGGGACAGGAAAAGCCCTCTTCCACAAGCACTTCGGTAACCTCACCTTAGAAGCAACGATAAACTAGCAGAACGATTATTGGTGGGCCCATTGCATTGTTCAGGGTAAGTCGGATCATATTTAACGAACTGTGACTTTTCCACGGTATAAATACATCAATGAAAACAAACTAATGAATGATACACGCATTTACAAACAAGTTTCAACCTTCTACAAAGAGGTAGATACTTGTTTACCACATTAGTAGCAAAACCCATCGAGTTATGAAATACTCCGCAAATAATCTTGTTATCTGAAACTTTCATAACTATTTAGGAGCTATTTAAGGATTGTCATCAAAAGTGTATAAATTTTAATAGCACAGAAATGTGGTTGAGATAAGTCCCGGTAATGCTCCCGGGTCTAATGTACCCAGTAGTCCCGGGTAGGGTGACCATAGTTTTGTAATTATCGGGAAAATACCGGCTAAAAAAAGAGCTAAAATACAGTAATAATGCACTATGAGTGTATTTTAGCTAAGTTGTGCCTAAGTGGCGTGAACTAGACTCAAAACACAAATATTTAACTCAATTAAAATAATTAAGAGAATAACTTAATATGAACCACGATTATTAGTTTTAATTTTTGAAAATATGAACAAAGATATAGCAAAAAAGAAACTTTACAAAATAAGAGGAGAAAAGTAAATTTCGAGGCTGCCACGATTTCAAATAAAATCTAGAGAATTGGAAGGCAACCACTGTATCATATTTAATAACTGGCTAAGCAGCTCAATGAAACTAAACATATTGCATTTATGTAAAACACAATATGCTATTTATATCTATTTAGATTTATCCCATAGAAACAATACCCTATTAAACCAATACATTACGTCAAGCAATAAATGTAACCTCTTTAAAGGTGACTAGTAAAATAAAGCCAATGTCATTATAACCCCCGAGATATGGCCACCCTATCTCCGATATCTTCTGGTATCCACCGGTTCATTAGTTGTGTAACAGGCGGGTTTAAATTAACCATCCCAGCTAATGGGACGGTATGAACAGTAGTGATGATTGTTCCTACAGATTACATTGCATTAGGGACATCGCCGACGAGAAGGACTTTACTGGATTTTAGACTTAAAGTCGTTAGTAGAATGTGTAGTTTACTTGATTTAACTAAATTAATAGTTCTGTTGCATGATTTGATAGCTACGTTTTTCTTTTTTTAAATGTATCATTTAAGTCTTAATTCATGAAATTACTATAAATTCAAGGTTGCCGTGTTTGTTTGTCTATATGTTACGATTTCACGACTAAACGACAGCATCAATTTGAATGAAATTTTCTTGAAGATATTTGTCTACGAGTTTTGAGGGAGGACATACCCTGCCTTATCGCCATACACGCATTACTAGTACTATAAATAAGTAAGCAGAAAATAATAGAGGTATAATACTAAAATTAATATGTGAAATCTATCGTAATACAATCATCTAAGAAGCCTAGTAGTGGTTTAGTGGTAAGTGATTCTGACTGCCAAACTAGAGCTCGTAGGTTCTATGTGTGATTGACGAAGATTACCATCTATTCGTTTGATGAAATTGACTAAATTATACTACTGCAAAGATAAATAATATTCTATATCAATTATTAAACTTATAGCAGTTTTGTTTACTTTAAACATTGAAGTATACGCAACACTAATGCTGTAAAATCATATTTTTCGTCTATCTCTTTCGAGCTAAGCTCCAGAAGGGTTGAACAGCTTTCCTCGAAACCACCATAGTGTGGCTCACCATGGTTCATTGTCTAAACTCACAATGGGTATGAAGACTCTTGGATTGTACTCATGCGTTTCCTCAAGCAATTAGATGGCCAAAAATGACACTAGTTCCTCGTATAACTGTCACATAGATAAAACTACATTTTAAAGTTCAAAATTTAACTAGAGTTCCTCCAAAGCTATATCTATATAACACACGCGTCTGTAATAAATATGAGCAGTACTCACGAAGGCTCGTTTCCTCGTAGTCTTTTACGATCTGCTGTGACATGAACTACTCATTAAAAGTGTTCGGAATGACCTCATGACCCTTTAAAAGGGTAAATTCATGGTGTTGCGTGATCGGGCACGGTGTTTCATAGACTTCATGTTAATTTGGACGTCACTGGCTGAACGCTTTAACTGGTTTCATATCTGATGGTTCACTGTATTTATTGCTATTCGTGGATTAATCTAGTTTAGTGTTATTTTTACTTTTTTTTCCTTTTGTTTTAAAGTGATTCATACCTCCTAAGATTGGTTAGTGATTAAGTATTTCGATTTGAGTTTTGTTGAGTTTAATTTATAGGAACTATTACTTAGATTTTTAGTGTAAGAGAAAGGCCCTAAATATTTTTCAAGAAAATAGTATGATGTTAGAATACTATTAAAAAGTTATACTGTGTATTTAATTTTGTATGTAAATGGTAGGGTTACCACACTTATAATATTTTTATAAATTATTTTTTTTAATAATTTAGACCTATAAATATAGATAAGTAATTTTTAATATCTAGCTAAAATTTAAATAAATGTCATCTCTTTTATTGTCTTCGTAGCATTTATATTCATTATAAAGTAAACGACGATTATTAATAATCTGTATGTTCAATCTTATAAAGCTTGAACTAACGATCTTTTGTATGTTCGTATCGTTCATAACTTTTCATTTTTCAGACTGTTTTTAAGCTATTCCATAGCTTTATTATGTATATATTTTTTTGTTACAAATATTAGTGGATCATTTATAATATGTCCGAAATAGTCAATTGGATTGGATATTGACGGTGGTGATGAAACGGTTTTACAGTACTCAGGGTTGGAACTTCATTACTGGACTGATAGATGGCTTTGAAGTAGCTAGATTTTGAGATTTTTTGACAAACATTTTATTTTTTCATTTTTTTTTTCGTAAATCCTATGTTACTTCTATTACCTCCAAGAATGTGTGTACAAAGTTTCATGATAATCGGTTGAGTAGTTTTCGCTTGAAAGCGTAACAAACAAACTTACATTCACATTTATAATATTAGTATAATACTATTTATTTATACAAACATTTGATTCGAGACAGGAATCGAACCCGAGATCTCAATCACAGAAGTCGCATACCCAACCACTGCGCCACAGAGGCACTCAAAGTGCCTTTACATTAAATCGTAGTTACGTTTTTTAATTCAATATTTTTTTCTTGTTTTTTTGTTTGTTATTCTATGTAAGCATATATAGATAGGCATAGATATAATAAAAGCGGATATCCTATTTATTTATAATATAAAATAATCATATAGTTAAAAAAACATACACTTATTTGTGGTTTATTTATTAGTATCCTACTAATATTATTAACTCGAAAGTTTGTGAATATATATACGTATATATATGTATGTTAGTTGCTCTTTCACGCAAAAACGACTGAATGGATTTTGATGAAACTTCACAATAATATAGCTTACATATCGGAGTACCACATACGCTATTATTTACCGCCATAAAGGACCTACACGCGTGCAGAGCCGCTGGTAAAGGCTAGTTCGTTAATATATTTTAATAGTACATCATAGCAATACGCAACATCCTTGTTTTGTTTTTATAATTTGTTTTTGTTTTTAAACAGACTCTTAGTCACGTTACTTAGAAGTTAAATAAATATTTATACCTATATTACCATTTATTATTTATCTGTGAAAATTATAATAGTGAAAAACATGTTTGACAATTGTATTTTTTTTTCTATTTTTGTTTTGTTTTGAAGATGCTTTAGAAGTAATCTGTGAAAATTATAATAGTGGAAAACATGTTTTTTTCTTTTCTTTGATTTAGAACTAAAAACACTTTTGTAGGTTTAGTTTGGGAGGAGGTACACGGTTTTATGAATATAAATTAATGCATCATTATCACCATCGACATCAACAGCCTAAAAGGTAGTAGTCACGTTAATTTCAGCGTGATTAGCGTGAACAAGCCGACTCTACAGCGTGAACAGATGGATTTGTTTAGTTGGTCCTATAATCACACAGAAGACCAACCTAAAAAGAAAAACCTTACACACACACACACACACGCACACGCAAACACACACACACACACACACACACGCGCACACACTTGCGCGCACATACACAAACAAGCATGCACTCGCACACACACGCTTACACACGCATACATACAGAGTAGTTTCCTTATTTAAAGAATATTAATATTATTCTATTTCATGTAATTTACTGAATGTTAGAGTTTATGCATGTTTATGTCTCAAAACATGTTATATAAATTTTAATTAATATTTAGTATTGTATAGTACTTTGTTGGCTTGTACACCTTTATTTTGATTATATGTTAGATAAGTAAATATTATAGCAAAATTGTAATGTGTCATTGAAAGATTGCTAGGTAGTACTTACAGCTCAGGTCTCCTTATTTTAAAAAAGTGTAAATGACTTTGTATACACCAAAAATTGTACTGCCCAAGTTGTAAACACTCTGTAGAAAATCCCTACTAATATTATAAATGCGAAAGTAAATCAGTCTGTCTGTATGTTACGTTTTCACGCCTAAACCGCTGAACCGATTTAGATGAATATTGGTATAGAGTATAGAGATAGAAGGAAACTTGGGAAAGGACATAGGCTTTATACCGCATAACCCAACATACACGCAGACGGATACACGGGCAAAAGCTAGGAATAGATAAATACACATGATATATTACTACACCCTCCCCCCCTCTTGTGATATTTCGTGATTTATTGTGAACCCCTCCCCCTTTCGAGCCCCACTTAATTAATGGACAGCCCCTTATTTATAAATTAGTATCTGAACCTTTTTACACGATTCATACTAAATTAAAAATAATTATATTTTTACCTAACTAATATAATTACAAAATTATGAAAACACAAAAATTAAAAATAAAATATACAAGTTTTTTATTACAGTTCGACCTTAAACAAAACAACAAATTTAGATTTATAAAAACCATTATTTTATATTGTTTTGAATATAAATTCCCTAACAATATTGTAAATACGAACATATTAGTGGTGTACCTTGAAGTGCATAGCAACTAGCACTCGTGGCGCAATGAGTTCAGCGATGCAATGGCTTCGTTTGGTAGCATAACGACCTGCAGTCGATTCCAGTGGTGCCTATGTCATAAGAGATAGCGATTAATTTATATACAGCGTCGCGTGCGTATGTAATATACAATTTCATCAAATCAATCGCTATCATTAGATTTGATCCAGAGTGACGATCTAAATTTAAGATAAGAAGAAACAATAAATATGAACAGTATTTTAGATTACGTATAAAGCTTCTATTAATAAATAAATATATAACTCTTGTTTTTAATAGCTATTATGTGGTAAAAATATAAAAAGCTGCACGTGTAAAAATGTAACAATAGTTCTTGACTTAATCAAATCGCCGTCAAAACGAATGATTTGAAAAAGAAAACTTTTCCATTCTACGATATTTGTATAACTAAGACTACTTGCTTATTTTATATTCTATGTCATTTAATCTGTTCTTTAGATTTGAGAGCTCTCTGCTTTAAGCGTAAAGCCCGCTCCCGCGGCCTCTTGTAACTCGGTCCGCACACGTCTTGATTACAATTTATTACCTGTTTACGTGAACTTAGACAACAATCGGCGCAATATGGCGACCATTAACTTGCAAATGTGTTGTGAAACTGATCGGCTTGGTGCTTGTTACATTTGTGTGTTCTCGATGCTTGCTGGGTGATGGGTGCGCCAGTTGTGTCGTCGCCATTATATATTGAGCTGTATGCCTGCTAACTTTTATTAGTAATTATTACTAACTAACTTGTCGTCAGTAGTTTTTATGATTTAATGCATGAAGTGGTTTATATGTTTACAGAAGTGTTAAATTATTGAAATTATAATATCATATGATTCCGTATGCAACTTTAAATATGTACTTGTAACATATTTTAAGTGCTTAATGTTTTTTTTTTCGGACAATTGAATCGACATCGTCAAGCTTAAACTAAGCAGAGCTTGTATTATGGGTACTAGACAACTGATATAAATACATAAACATAACATTTAAAAAAAAAACATATATATGAAACATATAAAACACCCAGACTCCAAAACAAATATTTGTGAATCACACAACTAATATTTGGTCCGACCCGGGAATTGAACCCGAGGCCTCTTGATTAGCAGTCGCATACGCTATCCACTCGACCAACGAGGCAGTTGCTGAATCTAAGCCTTTAATTACTAGTCTACTAATTTATCTCTTTATATATTATACATATAAATAAAACTAACGTGTCTATTTGTAATACCATAATAACAGTTTTTTTTTTCAAAATTAATTTATAAATATTTTTAAAATTTCAATCTGTCTATATGTTTGTTCCGGCTAATCTCCGGTAAGATTTGACCGACTTGACGGGACTTTCACTGTCAGTTAGCTAATGACTTATCGAGTAATTAGGTTTTTTTTTTATTAGTTCCTCGTGATGTACAACAACACCTGCTACTTACAGGACAACGCGTGCTGGCCTTGGAAGTCACCGCTTTAGAGTGGTAGCAATACGCTCTAGAACTAAACTCACAAAGCCGCCATAGTTTGGGTCGGTATCGCCATACTTCCTGGCAGGCATCGCAGGCAGTCTGGTGACCCCCACTCTTGGATTCTATTCATGCTTACCATCAGGCAGAGTGGAGTCACATTGGTAGGCATCAAATAAAAAAATAAAAAAAAACACCTGCGAAATACACTGCGGGACTAGTTAGTTATAAAATTAATAATATTTTTATGTATTTTTTTCAATATTCAACAAACAATATCAGAAGCCTAGTTAATTTAATCTGTTTTGTGGTTTTTATTAACACAAATGTTATTGAGGTTATATTATTAAAGACGCACAGACCATAATAATATTTGCAGTATTTGCATGAGTTTTTATAGCACAACGGAAAACCTGTTTCCGCGTTAATTCAATTTAAACCTTCATCGAACTTCACTTCCTGACGGAAACTTATCGACTACGTGTAAACTCAGACTTAAATTTTGTTGACTCTTTCAATTTATTTACATGTAAAATAATATAATAATAATAAAAAACAGTTAACTGCCGTTAACTTTCAAATCCCGGGTCGGGACAAAAAAGTGTTTTCTTATGGGAAATTCTTAATAACAGCCTGGAGTCTGGAAGTTTGGTAGTGAACTACGCCCGAGCACGTTAATCCGTCGGTCACGGTTGTCATAAACATATATGGCATCGTCATTGGGAAGTCAGTGCCCTCAAATATACTGAACTAGTTAAATTTTCGAATTTCAGGTCTTCCTTAGAGCTGCGGAGGTCCGATGCCAGTCGCTCCGTGGAAAAACTGAAATTCAGGTAAAACCGGTTGAACTAGTAGCCAAATAAACTTGGGAAAGCTAGGAAGAAGATGAATAAATAACTGATCGTCAATCTTGACTTATACCGTTAAGGTAACACGAGTGTTGGGGCCCGTATGTGGTCTGTATGAATAGGCATACTCAAAGCTATAGTCCTTTCTTCAAAAGGCCAACCCAGACCCTATACTGTACTTAAAAGAAAGGGCCACCTTTGTGGTTTGTTCCGGTATTTCTTCCCAGAGTGAGTCTCTGGAAATGCTGGCCTTCTATCTGTAAAGTACGACGTAAAAAATTTACTTGCAGAAATAAATATCATTTATGTTGCTTCATATTTACTATTAATGTATACTTATATTACAAAAAAGAAGAGTATGTTTCATTGAACGCGTTAATCTTATGAACTACTATAACTTGAAATTATGGATAGTCTATTAAGAAAGACCACATGACATCGAACTACGATCAGTATAAGTCACCGAGCATTAACATTTTTGAGAGACTCATATGAAGTACTTGGCTCAGTTATGTCAAAATCAAAACTGAACTGCTTTCATTAACAACCCATAACGTCCCACTGTTGGGTCTTCTCTCAGGAGAGGGTTAAGGCCATACGTCTCTAAGCTGGCCGAGATTGGGGACTGGTGAGAATACGTTGTGGCTACGTAAATCTTGGATGTTTTAAAGCCGCCCGAAGGTCTCCAACTAAGCTTCACGACTATTATCTTATGATAACAACTGGAACCGAATGCTTAAAGCTACCTTCAAATCTCGGAAACGCTCATAACATATATCATGTCACAAACGGTCACCCACCTAGGTACTGACCGCGCCGTCGTTGCTTACCCCCCGTTGGTTGTTTCCAATTACCTAAGGCCAATTACCTTAGCAATGAGCGCTGAACTGCATTACCTAATGTTTCTTTAATAAATAATCGTTCAGTATGGAAATCAATTAGTCGAAGATTTGAAACGTTAAGTTCGAGGGCCTATGTCTACCATTCTAAAGCGGTGACTTCTAAGGCCAGCACATGTAGGCATGTTGTGGAAAGGAGGAGGGGAACAGCTCTACGATCTAGCTCTAGCAGGATACTACCTATTGTAGCTAGTGAATTCATTAAACGACTAGCTGAATCTTGCGATGTTACTCGCGGTTTTTTGATGTAAATCGCTTGCCAAAGTTATTAGAAAAATTTTCTAAGCTACTTCCTATTTCATCAGCGATTTGAAGTTAAATTCCCGTCAAACTCAGTACAGCTGTTCTAGAGATTATTCGGAACCAACAGACAGATAGATAGACCGACAGCCCGACAAATAGAGAGACGACTGTCAGATAAAAAATTAAAATTACTTTTTGGTGGACATAATGTACATACATAGGTACTTATATGTGTATGAATTTAGTAGAAAAATAATTATTTGATGTTACAGTGTTTTTGTGGTCCGTGTGGTGACGGATTAAGAATACAGAGTGTCACCACTCCTATTCACCCCGCGGGTGTCGTAAAAGGCGACTAAGGGATAAACTACGCAAGACAACATCGATGCAAAGAGAAGGAAAACTTGAAACCAACCCTATACCAACCCGTCTGGCCAGCGTGGTATAGTAGGCCAATACCTCCTTTCAAAGGAGAGGCCTATGTCCAGCAGTTGACTGTTAAAGGCTGTTGATAATGAAGTAGAACAACGTTTATTTGATGTTACAAACAGATATTTAAATTTAATTTATTTGTATAGATTATAAATAAATGTGAACAATTTTTGGGCCGCCATTGTACGTCGACTTAATAGTGTCATTCATTCACCAAAGGAAGTGCGTACCAAGTTTTTTCAGCCAAGTTTCCTTCTACTTAATAACTTTCATTATGTTTGCCTAAAGTTTTTGTTTGTTTTTGTTCATACTGCCTCGTAATGGGGAATGGTGAAGGGGAATAGGGTGGGTTTAATGCCGTTGTTATGATGTTGGTGAACAAAGTGATCTTATCGTATGGTACCATGAAAATATTAATAAGTTTTTCATACTTTAAATGGCATATTACTTTAAATGAAAAGTAGAAAAAGAGGAACAGGATTCCAGTGTTGTTATTGTGACTTATGAAAAATGGTACGTAAAGTTGAACTTATTAAAAATTAGCTTTTGCCCGCGGCTCCGCCCGCTTTTTATCGTGGTAAAAAGTAGCCTATGTTGTTCCCCAAGATTCCATACATCTCTGTACCAAAATTCATTAAAATTGGTACAGCGTTACAGGCGTGAAAACATATTACTAGTAGGGATTAGAACGTTCAACTAATTCATCTAATTTTTCGTATTTATTCAGCATTATTCACATTATTTTCATTTCCAGGTTTCCAGAAAATAGGTAAATTTAATCTAGACTAATATACTTTTTAGGTCAAAGTTCCTTGAACCAAGTATTTTATACGTAAAAATATGCTTCATACGCGAATCCACATCAAATCAATGCCTACTTGATCGAATCAGCTGCCGCCCACGTATTATGTACGCGGGAATAAAATATAAGCTGAAGCGAGTTAATAGACATTATTTCTAAAACCCTTAGGTGTATTACTAACTTTTGCCCTCTGGTTTAGCCGTTAAACCGTTACAGACAGAAAAAGTAACTTTCGAATTTATAATACCAAAGTATGGATTGAGTAACTTGGGTATCGGTGGCAAAGTTCAACTTTAGAAATGAAATGAATTCAATTTTCATATACCGTTCTTAATATTTGAACTTGATGGCAAGACAATCAACTAAGAACAGATATTGCTCTAAGTGTTAAAATTGCAATACGGCATAACACAATCGCTTGTTTTTACTATAGTCTAAGTAAAACTAACTTATAGAGTAAAACACTATTTTAGACATATCAAGAAAAAAACAAGTAAAAAAATTTACCAATTGGCTTATAATTTTTTACTATACTACTAGTGTAAAACTTTCCGCTATCGCTCTTGTAATCGCTCCCGCTAACTTCTTTACATTGTACCAAGTCTTAAAGGTGAGGTACCGGTAATCAAATTGCTGTAACAGGTAAGTCAAATCTGTAGATAACAACATGTAGGGATGGAGGGCAACATCTACATATCAAGGGTAAACCGCCCCGTCGCTACATGGGGGAGGAATCAATCAAATAACAACAAAAGATTTCTTTAAGAATGGAAATGAATTATTTCCCCTGCATAACACAGTGTAATCTTAAAGTACTGAAAAAGCTTTCCTTCGTGTTCATGGTTCCGTATCATCAATAACACTATATTAGCCGCAGAACCGTTAGGGTAAACGTGTTCTTGAGTGCAGGCCGTGTCTCGGCAAACGTAGCGTAGGACGTCCACAGGCCAGGTGGAGTGATGAGTTGCGCAAGCGGTTGATAGAAGCTGGATGCGAGTAGCCGAGGATGAGACGAGAGGCTTGTGTCCAGCAGTGAACTGCGAAAGGCTGATGATGATGTCTGCATTCTCTCTCTCTCTCTCTCTCTCTCTCTCTCTGTCTGTCTTTGTTGACTTAAAAAAGTAAAAAAGCAAAAGCGTCTGCCGTTTTAATGGTTGTCAATTTAAATATTAATTTAATTTTAAAATCTTAACGGATCTCTTTGTCACTTTTAGCGAAGGAACCCTAAATGATTTGATTATAAATTTACATCGAGAATGTTGTTTCTACGTGTATTTACGAAAAACTCTTTGATCATGTATTTTCTAGAAGCTAGAAGTCAATTTATCAATAAATACTTTGATTTATCTAATATGTTCTATGGAATCTCGATATAGTTTTTATGGACAGTATGTCTGAATGTATATTTTGTCGGAATGTTGGTAAATTGTTATCTATTTTTGTGGCCGAATGTGTTTGTTGTTTATTTTCTCTTGCCGAGTACCTACTGTACAATTTGAGATGTTTTTAACATATTTACATATTTAAATCAATACAACATACGTCACTCCATTATTTATTCGTAGAAATATGACGTCTTCTAAGTCCTTTGTAATAATTCCCAATGACTTTATCATTATCATCATCATTAACAAACTTTTTCAATCCTGTTAGGTTTGTGGAGGAACGGGTGCCATGTCCCTCCAACACAAATGGAAAATCCTCCGACCAGCGAGATGATCAGGCCCCGCGGGCAGTGGCCAGTGGCCGGGCAGTAAGCAGTGGCTTAACGGTTGATGTTGAGATGTATATATGCTAATTGGTGCGAGAATTTCTATATCGCGATTCAGGATTAATAGTTATTCCGTAAAATTAATCGCTATAGATTATAGTAAGTAATATCATTTACACTTTCGTCTTTTACATGTTCAATTACAATTATTTTTCTGAATTAATGAATAACTATTGCATATACATACATGTTTGGATGTGTAATAGATATAGACAATATGATAGTATATGTAACATTTAATGGTTGTGGTTATATTTTTAATTGTTATATACTTGTTATATCCTTTCATAAGTTACCCTATTACACTCTTTCTACAAAATAACATTGATATTCCAAATCGAACGTACAAACGTCATAAAAACGAAGTGCAAATCATTTTTCTTCATATTTGCTAGTATTTTACTCAATTTCAAAAGTAATTACAAACGACCCAGTTTCAACTGCTGACTGCTAAAACCACCACTACAAGATAATGTTAATACTTAAACGTAATCAGAAAATCATTGTCTACTCACCCTGGTTCGGGAGAACTCAAGAGTTTGTATCCAAAACGAGCTTTCAATTAGAAATAACATTTAAATTTAATTAATTCTGGCGCCAATTCTGATGTTTCTGTTACTGCTGTTTACAATTATTCTCAATGTCGATCCTTCAATAAAACTAAATTAATAGTCTTAACGGCACACAGTTTCGAGTCTAACAAAACTGCTACAACTTTATTACTTAGTTATATTGTTATTTAATGATTGAGAATACATAAAACGCGGACTGCCCTGTAGGTCTGTAGTAGTTAGTGTTATTGGCCGCTAAGAGTTCGAGGATTCGATTCCGACCATATCATTGTGTGATTGGATTGACTACAATTTTATCTATAACATTTATATGTGTATTTAAAAACATGTAAATATATTTTCAACAGTCTGGTCGCCATAATACGGGATGTATCTGGTTTTAGAGCTGGTCCCGGTTGTTATAAATACCTATGGCAATCGTTATTGGGGTCAGTGCCCTCAAATATGATAGTTCAATCTTTGAATTTCAGTTCTTTCTAAAAGTCGCTCCGTGTATAAAATGAAATTCAGGTTAAACCGGCTGACCCCAATTAGTCTTGGAAATAATAAAGGCTAGGAAGATGATATTGCTAAATCATTATAGTATTCGATTTGAGATGAGTGTCACCATATTTACAGACACTGTTTGCAGGGTCGAGAATCAACGTGTTCAACACTGTCACAAGAAGCCGATTTGCTGCATTAATTCGCCGTGACTGCTATTAATATATGTCAGGTATAAGTTCTCCGACTGAATTTGAAGGTTATTTTTTTTTTCCTTCCAAAGCGACTTTACTCTCCCTGATTAAACGAATGAGTAGAAGAGACTAGTGGTCATGATACTCATTACGAATGCACACAATGCAACGTGGTACACCACACTATGGCGATCTATTAAGATGCCTCGTATCCTTTGTGATCTCACTACCTTGAAAAGTTGTTTAACAACATCTTCCCCTCAGGTTTGTCCAAAGGCACTTACCATTGCCTAACCAATATACTTCTTTGCCTGTTCCATATTCCATAAAGAAACAATAACATATAATATTTATTATGATAGTGTACAAAAACCAAACACCATACTATATATTACCAACAGTAGAATTAGTTTAGTTTTTGCTCGATTAAACATACAACGTATACACACAGGAAGACGATTGTTTCTTCGACCACGGCAGAATGAGACACATATATACAGGTGCCATAAGAGGAGGAGGGAAGTGTATACTCTTTGTTTTACTAACAATAGCAAGGTTAGATTTATGAGCTTCAAGTTTGGTCTATTGTTAGGGTTCTGTGTCGTGGTGTAATAGGGTATTTTGTGACCGTATCGCTTCACTTGACTTGGAAAATATTAGGGGGATACTTTGTTATTATAATTGTAATATGTTATGAAGGGAGAAGGTAGGTTTGATATTGGATATGATGCCTTCTTTCTCATAGTTCGCAAAAGCCATGAGTCCATGCTCGAAAGGAATCAGGATTTCATGGGTTTTTAGTTCTGAGTCCGACACTACTAAAAAAAGAAAGAAAGAATATATAATTCTTTCTTTCTTTTTTTTCACTATTAGAAAATAAATAAAATTATATTTTATCTGTAATACGAACAGTAAAATAATGCAAAAACCAACTCTAAAGCACATTTAATTTATGACAAACCAACATTTAAATTTCGGATGCTCCATTAATTGTTTAAAATTTATTCATTTGTCTCCATCAAAACTAAAAACTAATCTATCATTATAACCACTGATACAATATCCAAATTATCACTTCAAAGACAAAAGACAAAGTACATTAAATTCAACACGACATCAAATTCTATTTCTCAATGGTACCCCTTTGAATCGAGGAGTATTCTTAAACAACTTTGAACAATACCCATGGATATACAGGGCTCTATTCAAGCAAGCCATGCGGAATCGTACCATGGGTATCGAACAATTAATCGTACATAAATTATATCGATTGTTTCAAACAAAATAACAATGACATAATCGATGTTTTATTGTCTTTGTTACCGTTACATATAAGGTTACAGATAATTATAATATCGATGCATTATTATATGAATAATTAATATTAATTATCACATTAGTAAGTCCGTATTTATGACAAGCTGGGCCCCGCGATACTATCCGAGGTGGTGGTTGTAACTTTACAATTCGATTTTATATATTTTGTGCAGAGCCTTGACTTAATGACGTTGTGGTATAAAATGCACCAATTGTGTTCCGAATCTAGGTGTTCTTTGTGTTTGTTTTATGCTACACAATTTGTTTCCCAAGAAAAGGTTATAGTTTTTTTTTTTTTTTTTTTTTTTTTTTTTTTTTTTTTTTTTTTTTACGTGTGGAAATCCCCGCGGACCGTCACCCCGTCGGGGGTTACGGCGGGGTGGTGTGTCGGACTCGAACCGACTAAAACCACACGGTGTGACCCTCTCTGCGCCTTTGTATTGGAAGGAGTCCAGGGAGGGGATTTCCTTCTGGACTCCAACCGGCGCCTGCCCGCACTGTTGCGGGCACCTACTCCAATTTCGACTCTCTATTGGGCAACGTCCGGTCACACGCGGACGCCGCCCCCTCGCGGTTGGCCTCTACTGCGGACGGACGGGAAACCCGTCCCGCCCATCCGCGGCCACTCTCAGGGCGGCATGAGACGCAGGTATGCGCGCCTCCGCCGCCCGGGGCGCCGGCGGCGGATCGGGTCCGATTGGATAGCATCCTCCCGGGCCTTCTCCGCCACCTCCTTCTGCAAGATTACGTCCTCGCAGAAGGTTGCGACCGCGGTAAAACAACTGTCGCTGCCGACCATCGATCTTATGACGGCCGGCAGCGAGAGATCCCCTCCGATGACTGCAGTGAGGACCCGGCGCTGCGCCGCCCAAGCGGGGCAGACCGCCAGCGTGTGCTGGGCCGTGTCCTCACTGCAGTCGCAGTGGTGGCAGGCGGGACTCGGTTCCCTCCTAGCGACCGAGTGCAGGTACTTTCCGAAGCAACCGTGCCCGGAAAGTACCTGCGTCAGCCGGAAGGAAAGGGTCCCGTGCTGCCGCCCTGCCCACTCCTCGATGACCGGCTGAAGAGCCTCCACGGCGGCGAAGCCAGCGCGTGGGGTCTCCAGCCGGAACGACCATCTCAGCATGGTGGCTCGGCGAGCGGCTTCGCGCCACTCGCGCACGTCCTCGGGCGGAGGGCGAAATCCGCTCTCCGCCCGGAAGTCAGCCACTCGCCGATAGACTTCGGCGAGCACTTCCGCCTCCAAATCCCACGGGGGTGTTCCGGCCAAGGCACACGCCGCCTCTGTGGACACCGTGCGGTATCCACGTATGGCTCTGACCGCCAGTATCCGCTGGGGGCGCCAGAGGCGCGCCCTGTTCTGGGCGGACAGAGCCGCCGCCCACACCGGTGCACCGTAAAGTGCCATTGACCGGACAACCCCCGTGTACAGCTGCCTAGTGGGGACACTGGCCCCGCCCAAGTTGGGCAGAAGTCGCCCTAGGGCGGAGGCAGTGCCCACCAATTTAGGTCCAAGCTGTCGGAAGTGCTCGTCGAAGAGCCACCTACCGTCGAGGACCAGACCCAGGTACCTCATCTGGGCCCGGACCGGTACGAGGACCGAGTTGACCTCGATCGAGGCGCCGGCGGGCGGGCCGCGACGGGGAAGAAAAGGTTATAGTGAGCCAACCTTAATAGATAGACTGTCATGGAATTTTATTTAGAACTTTTGAAGGGGCAACAATTCTGTCCTTCAGGATTTTTACGAAACCTTAACCGTTTTCGCAGCGCATGCAGCGGAAGCTCTCAAGAGGATGAGGAGGCTCTCAAGGCCCCCGATTTTGAAACATTCTTCATTATTGCTCCGCTCCTATTGGTCTTAGCGTAATGTTATATAACCTATAGCCTTCCTCAATAAACGGGCTATCTAACATATTTTTTTTTTTTTTTAATCGGACCAGTATTTCCATAGATTAGAGCGTTCAACCAAATAAACAAACCATTCAGATTTATAATACTAGGATAGATTTTATGAAGAAGAATAAACATTTACGATAGGAGCATACTTAAAGGATGAGAGAGGATCGGATGACTAGAAGAGTATTTTGAGTAAGTTCGCTGCTGAGGATAGGCTAGAAGAAAAAGACACAATCTAACCAGATTATAAGAGATACGTTATACGCTATACGCTTAAAACGTATTTATTACTTCGTCACATTTCAATCACTTCCAAACAACAACAAACCATACAACATTAAATTACGTGAAACGAAACACATTTATTTACCAAATATATACGTTCCGTTTCATGTTGTGTTTTTGATTGAGTTAAGTACTTAATGACAATGACAGTATATTGTAATAATACTCCGCAACATGTTTTAGATTACAATTACAACAATTGCTGTATTTAATGGCACGTTTTGATTTTGTTGAAACAATGCCTAGTAGTAATTACTACAGATTGCCTGGTAGTCAATGTGATGATATAATATTTAAGTTTATCTACTATTAGAACTTGGGCTCCTATTCCAAACTTTTTTGGCCATTGCTAGTACTGTTTAAGGATTCTTTTCCATATTTATTTTCTTTCGAGTGTGCACCTGGTTCCTGGGCTTCTAGTACCCAAGATGAGGGTTTTGATCGGTTCGAGTCCGACATACCCACCAGTTGATGGCTGGTGATATCCGGGGGATTTCTAGACGGAAAAACTGAAGGGTGTGGTGACACTCTGTATTCTTAATCCGACACCACACGTAGGTATGTTTTTATTTTTATTATTACACTAGCTTTTACCCGTGGCTCCGCCCGCGTGTAGGTTATCGCGCTAAATAGAAGCCTATGTGTTATTCTGTTATGTAAGCTATATTATTGTGAAGTTTCATCAAAATCCATTCTGTAGTTTTTGCGTGAAGGAGCAATAAACATTCACACATACATACTCACTAACTTTCACTTCGTTTATAATATTAGTAGGATTAGGCTCACCATGTATTAGAACATGTATAAATTGTATGTGCAAAAATAAATTATAAAATAATTATATCAGTAAACCTGGCTTTCATACAACCTCTGCTTATTTTTAAGCTAGATGGCGTTGTGTGTCAAATGTTCGAAAACATTAATAATAGATTAGTAGCCAAGGGCTGTAAGGTGTTCAGCCCGAGATATTTAGGCGCACGAGCGCAGCGAGGGCGCCTATAGTTCGAGGGTGCAATTGATGCTTACACCCGAACTAACTATTCTGCTTTACATCTCGATTGTGAGGTAAGTAGAAAAAAACCGGAATTATAAGAATAAAACATTTTATCCTGATTAGCACGTAATTATGAAAAAAATCCCAAAAAAAACAATATTAAAATTAAAAGTTTTCTATTCCCGCCTCTTTTCATTAAAAAGAAACAAGTAAAGAACTTTTTAATTGTTTGTTTCAAGAATGAAATTGAGCCATGCCGTTCGATATTTAAAATTGATGACTAATATACTCACACGAAGACAAGGCTGAATATCAAAGCGACCTCTTTGGTCATTGGGCTGAATGCATGATGTCTTTGCCAGTATGATGGTTAGATGTACGCGAACTCTTTGTAAGGAAGAAGCGTTTTTTTTTAATTACTTACCGCCCTAGGGCTTTTCTAGCTACATTATTGCCCTAGAGCGCTAATAAGTCACTTACAAGCCCCATTTGGAGGTAATAAGAACCCACTTACCGAACATGAGAGATGTAAATCAATAAAATTGACTGTATGTTTTACGAGTTACACGAGTTATACGACCAGTATTGTGTAACTAATACCTACTTATTAAAATGATGCGTATTTTATACAAAGTCTTTTATTATTGTATATTGCAGGGAATAATAATATCTACAGTGATATGTGTCACGCGTGTATATATTTGTGTCGAGTTTACAAAACAACATGTACTTATACACAATAGATGTTTTGTTCTAATTTATTGGCAATTAAAGTTCATAAAAAGTTTTATGTGCTACATAAATTTAAGTTTTAATGGCTCAGTTGTTGTTGCGTTTCAATTTATTTAATTTGACTGTTTCGCTTTAGTTATAGAGTTAGTTAAATACTACAGTTGGGGGTAATGCACCGAAGAGCATTAGGTGCGTCCTTTTCTGCGACCTTCATTAATTTAATGTGTGATAAATACTTAAGGTATTAAGTATTTATCACACATTAAATTAATGAAGTCGTAAAACTTAGTTGGAGGCCTTCGGTTGGCTTAAAAACATCCAACGGCAAGATTACGTAGCCACAACATGTTTTGTCAGTCCCCAATCTGCCCTAGGCTAGCGTGGAGACGTATGGCCTCTCCTGAGAGGAGCTCGGAGCCAGCAGTGAGACGTTATGGGTTGTTGATGAACAAATTTATATATTTTTGTCAAATAATGACTTTGAATCAGGGCGATGAAAAATGATTCAAACATTTTATAGTTTAAAACTAAACAGACATGCACCGATGATGCCAATTTGTCATTTAGAACAGAATAAACTTTATTGCATACCATTTGGTGTGAAGGTTTGAAAGCCATGATGATTTGAGAACGAACGGGCCGGTTCAACCGGGGCCTAAAACAACAGCATTCGTGTTTCGAGTGCGAGGCCTGAGGCCCAATAATCAAGAAGCATCTCAATAAGTCGCCATAGTGTCGGTCACTATATTGTCTGCATTGGCAATGAGTATGAGGCCAGTACTCCTGGATTCTACTCATGCTTTCCATCAGGCAAAGTAAAGTCAGTTTGGCAGGCTCAAATATGGATTTTAAAAAAAGCATATCAGTTGATGATGACCATATGCAAATGGCGGTCTTATCGCTAAAAAGAAATGTCTGCCAGGCTACCTTTAATATGATATTAATTTAATTAAAACAGCCCCTTAGCCAAGTTCCAAACGTTTTTCATTTTCTATTCTCTTGTTTCATTGGATAACATCTTCAAATAGATGTATTGTGTATTGTATGTCAATAAAGATTATTAAAAGATCTTGCTTTGATCACTTGACTAAGTGACATTAGCTAATGTAACAAGAGAATAGAGAAATATAATGTGAGAAATAGTTGGGGTGTGTTCTATTCCATTGGTATTACACTTATTTTATTATGATTATTGATTGCAGGTATCTATGGTCGAGGGCAGTCTATCTACTTGTTTTTCATCCTACATCATTAAAACCTATATCTATGTTCACCAGGTGTAGTGGAGGCCAATGCAAGGGGCTACATCAGCGTGATGGCGTGACCCGTAACCTGAAAACGTCCACAATGAGACGTTATCTGGACGCTTATCGCAGACGCGTTCATTTGTTACTCAGATATTTATCGAACGGTGGCGGGAATTGGGTCCATAGTCACACGACAAACCGGTACAAAGAGAATGTTACTTACTTTCAAGTACTGAATAAACTTTAATTTTAAAAACTTTTAGCATAGTATAGGACGCCAACAGGCTAGGTGAAGTGTCAACTTGCGCAGACATGCGCTTGACAGGATGTCTGGCAGGAGCTGGATGCTAAAAGCACAATATCAAAATCCATCGAAGTGGTAATGGTATAATCACCTGTGATTCTGGGAATATTTTTACTACTTTTACTTTACCTTTTAATACTGTCTGCTTGTCTACAATAAGGAGGTGGTTAATGTTCGGCTTGGTAAAATTCCACAAGAAAAAAATAACCTAAAATTATTTTTTTCTGATAGTTTAACTCTAGTCCTGCCCCCCATTCTTACAGACGCGTCGCTCTCTCACAATATATGTATATGTTTACCTAAATTAATCACTAACAGCTTTTAACTAAAGACTCTACACACTTTACGCTATTATCATACACATATTTTATCCAAATAAGTCCATATTTTTATAACTTACAATTGTAAAGTCGTGTCATAATCTCGTATGACAATGGACACGGCACGCAGGAGATCCAGTCGGCTGGTCACTTTCCATTTACTTTTGTGCGGCGCAAGTGGGACGCTAAATTCAATTTATCAACACCATCGTGCATGGTAATCGTTACAAATTATGGCTTCACTTACCATAACCTTATGGGACCTTGACGATTGTTTGAACCGATTAGTTCAAATTTATATTGTAATGATTAATTTAAATTTAGGACGGTAGTCAAAGAGTTATATGAACACGGCCTAATGAAAGAAGTTCAAAACATTCATATGGGGCTATTTGATTTTAAATTAGGCACTTGATGATAAACATATACAAATATATTACTAAATAGTACATTATAGATGAATCAGATACGAATGAACTACTTTCTTCTAACACAATGCTGAATTGGGTTCATTTTTGACACTCTAAAATTGATATAAACTATTTATTGATTTGTAATAACTTTCTTCTGGTTGCTAAATATATATTTTTCTTTTTTTAAACAAAATTATTATCATGTGTAGTCATAGGTATTTAAGTATTTGTACTTACGATCGCCTGATATAATCGAATTTAAACCAAAATAAGATTTCAACCCTTAGGGGTAAAATAAAGTATGAATACCTATGTGAAAAATGCAGTCGCCGATATAAAATTCATTACGAAATCAGGTTTGAAAAAGTTCGTTCTACCTTATTACGTAAAGTGAATCACTGGTACTCTTATATTTTTTTTGGTTTCAATAACATTTTCAATGTCAATTTGCCCTTCAGATCTCACCTTCATTGAACACATCTTGTAACCCTTTAAGAATTACTTCTTAACACGCATATATTTATTTATAATCTCATTGGCTTCATTTGTAACTAACCTGAACTAGCTACTTACGGTGGCGAGGTGAGGTTTCGGGTTCGATTCCTGGGTCGCACCAACTGTTTGTGTGATCCGCAAATATTTGTTTTGGAGTTTGGGTTCTTTCTGTGTATAATATGTATGCATTTTTGAAAAAAAAGTATGTTTATGTATTTATATCAGTTGTCTAGTTACCATAATACAAGCTCTGCTTAGTTTGGGACTAGATGGCGTTGTGTAAGATGGCCGAAATATTTATATAATTTTGACAATAAGTTTTGGACAAGTAGTTAGCTTTCGTCCGCGTGTTTAACCGACATGGTAATCGCGGTAAAAAGTCCTTTCTCAGGCTCCAGACTATTTGTGTACCAACTTTCATTAAAACCGGTTCAGAAGATTTACCCTGAAAGCCGGACAGATCGATAGACATTTTACCATTTACCATACCATACTTTACCATTTATAACATTAGTAAGGATAACGATGTTATTGATAAGTTACAAAACAGAATTCTAACTGGTAAGAGTCTGAATTGTTTGGTACAACTCTGCGCTATCGTTCATACTCCTATCAACAAATACCGTTTCTATTTTCCAATTCGTTATCTATATATCTATCTATTGCGTAATTTAGCGGTTCACTCACGTTGTCTTAACGAACAGATCTATATATGGGTAACTGCTTATTAAATTCTTATCAGTACCGTATATCTGGCTACGGATGAGCCGTGTAAATTCTTATGGGATGGGCTTATACTCACTGATATACAGATCGAGTAAGCCATTAATTTGTATGGAATATGCTTATCTGAGAGGCAGAGGGAATTCAGAATATGTTCCTGTCAGTAACCTCCGTTAATAACCATATCGGAGGTTCGTATCTTAAAACTTATAACTATTTTTATTGAACTTATATCTTAAAAGTGTATTTATTAAGTATAATGTTGTATTGGCTGCAGTATCTTATAGAATATCTAATGTATATTGATGTTTTACACGAAAGGTATGTTTATCGCATTTTGGACTCTCATAATGTTTTTTTCCATCATCGGGATTGAATTGCTGGTTTATTGAGCCCCAAAGATTTTTAGGACTGTGATTTCATTAATTGGTTTATTATGGATGGAGAGTTTACGTAAGTAAAAACTTCTTGCTCATTAACTTTGAATTTTTTATTTTGTTCTACTGTTGTTCGTTACGGGTTATTAGATAGCTTACAGACATTCGTGATTATGAGGCTATTCAACACTAAAAGAAAACATGAATTGAGGCTATGTGTGTGAGGCATGAAGTGAGGCAATGGATACCCATTAGGAGTCTCTCGCCATCAGCCTGGATATGGCCAAGGCCTTCGATAGGGTCTGGCACTGTTCGCTTCTCTCCAAGCTGCCGGAATTCGGCCTGCCTCCCAAACTGTGCAGCTGGATTGCCGCTTTTCTATTTCAATGCCGCATTAGAGTCCTTTGCGATTGTGACGGCGCGGCCTCCAACTTTGAACAGATAAATACAGGCGTACCTCAGGGCTCCGTCTTGTCGCCCACGCTGTTTCTTCTGCATATCAATGACATGTGAGCCCTCGGCAACATACATTGCTATGCAGACGACAGCACAGTACATGGTCGCTATTTGGGACATCTTTTTGCCAAAACGGCGGACATTGAGGAGAAATGAAGGGAGCTTATCGCTGAGCTCAACCTGGTTCTGAGCCATATTTCTCAATGGGGTGATGAGAATTTGGTCAAGTTCAACGCCAAGAAAACACAGGTGTGCGCGCTTACTGCAAAAAAATCTCCGTTCCTTCCCCTCCCCACTTTTCAAAACACTCAACTGCCAATACAGGACAAGCTCGGTATCCTGGGTATGGATATCTGCCGAGATCTTAACCGACGGAAATACATGGAGAGCGTCACCAAGGCGGCCTCGCAGGAGCTCGGTGCACTGAACAAGGTGAGACGGTTCTTCTCGCCGGGACATCTGAGTCTTCTCTACAAGACCCAGGTTCATTCCTGCGTGGAGTATTGTTCTCACTTCTGCGATGGATCCTCGCAATACTTACTTGACGCTCTGGACCGGTTGCAGCGGCGAGCAGTCCGCATTATTGACAGTCCCGAAACTGGTGTGTGGTGTCCCCCACTCTTGGATTCTACTCGTGCTTTCCATTAGGCAGGGTAGAGTCACTTTGGTAGGCTAAATATAAAAAAACGTATTTTTAGAGATTGGCGTTTTCTAAGAAACAAATTTTGGCAACTTCCACATACAGCGCAACGAAAAACACACAACAGCACCAAAGAACACTGAACTGAAAACACGGACTGAACAAATGAACTATACAGTCACTACTAATCCTGAATCGCGATTGAGATATTCTCGCACCGATTAGCATATAATAATATATAACATCCCAACATCAACCGTTGGGCCGTGGCCCACCAGGCATGATCACCTGGTCTGGTCTGGTCGGAGGATCCTACCTTTGTGTTGGATGGACACGATACCCGTTCCTCCACAAAGTCTTCAGATTTATAGTAGCGCCTTAGCGAACTGCCTCGACTTCACCCGGAAGTCTTTGAAATTCTCGGATTTCGTCTACTATAACATGCATGTATTATAATTATAAACCTTTCCCTTAAATCACTTTCTGTTATTGAAAATTGCATTAAAATCTGTACAATAGCTTAAAAGATTAGAGCGAACAGATAGATATAGCGAATTCACTTTATTGAAGATTTAGATTTAAATTAATTGCAAAACTACTATTGGTTACAGAATATATTGTTTTCTAACCTAACTTTTTCTGTTTCAAAAATATGTAATTACATTTAGCAAAGATTATTATGTAACAAAGCCTTGTGTTATCTGACGCAATATGCAAACAGCTTCCATCATGGCGTCGCTACAATTATAACTAATTTTGTTAATAAATCTTCGCAAATTGCTGTATTATTACACTCGATTTATCTGGTTGCCATCAACCATTTGCATTCATTTATCAACAATCACAATGTTGATCTATATTTTTTTTTTACGAGACAAAAAATATCTTTCAAATAAATATGACTTCGGTAGGGCTGCCAAGAAGTAGTTGTCGCAATAACAATAAAAAAAAAAACAATTTTGATTCATCTTCCTAGGCTATACTGTTCAAAATACCACTTGGGGTCGCCTACTAGTTACTAGTACTTGGTTTTACCTGAATGTCAGTTTTGCCACTGAACAACTGGTATCAGACTTCCGCAACCCTAATGGCGAAATGTATTCGAAGATTTAACTAGTTTTCAATATATTTGAGGACTCTAATTATAATAATAACTATTGCATATATAGTTGTGCATGACAACCGGCAACGACGTGTTTTTCGTGACACGGGCTGCTTTTAAGAACTTTAGGTTTAACTATTCTCCAATATCCAATCTATCTATATACCGAAATTCACATAAATCGCTTTAGCTGTTTAGCTGTGAAAGCGTAAAATACAGTTACTTTATAATATTAGAACGGATTGTATCGCTATTTTTACAGTTCATTCATGGTTATAAAACAAACATTTATATTGGGGTGTTTACACCGAGCAATGTACAAAGAGCTGTGAAGATATCTCTTATTATTGTGACCCACTTCCAACCAAGGCTCGACGAAACGTATCGAACAGGCCACCCTGTGAGTTCGTATGAAATTGTATGTTGGTTTAATGTGATGTTAAATTAGTATTTCTTAAGATAAATCGTATGGTAACAATAATTGGAGATCGCCTACAATCGAAACTTTAAAACGTATAACGTTTTCAATTGACATCGTCGAAAATCGCCTCAGAACCAACAACGATATGATTTACAACATAAATATTAATCTGTTAAAATTAATTTAAAGCAAATTTCCATATCAAACGGACACTCCGCTTTTGAATAAATATATTTAAAAGTATTGTAGCAAGATAAATCCTAAAACAGCTGACTCGATGCGCTGAAACTGTCAAAGAGATCTTCAATTGACTCATTTCTATCAAGATTGTTCTATTTATAAAATATGAATACGTCTCAATTGTGGTTTTTTGTTTTTTAGGGTTCCGTAGCCAAATGGCAAAAAACGGAACCCTTATAGATTCGTCAAGTCTGTCTGTCTGTCCGTCCGTATGTCACAGCCAATTATTTCCGAAACTGTTAAAATTTGGTCAGTCGATGTATTCTGTGAACCGCATTAAGATTTTTACATAGAAAAAAAACAATACATTTTGGGGGTCCCCATACTTGGAACTGAAACTCATAATTTTTTTTTTCATCAAACCTAGGATGTTGATGATAGATGATAGATAGGTGTTCAAAAATGATGTTGAGGTTTCTAATATCATTTTTTTTCTAAACTGAATAGTTTGCGCGAGAGACACTTCCAAAGTGGAAAAATGTGTACCCCCCCCCCCTCTAACTTCTAAAATAAGAGAGTGATAAAACTAAATAAAATATATGTTATACATTACCATGCAAACTACCAACGAAAATTGGTTTGAACAAGATCTAGTGAGTAGTTTTTTTTTATTACGTCAAAAATCGTAACACGCAATTTACCTTTCATCCAGTCAATACACTAGTATAAAAACATCGATGAAAGTTACAACGAACTACAAGAACTTTTATATCATGTTACTTGCTGATACGGAACCCTTCATGGGCGAGTCCGACTCGCACTTGGCCGCTTTTTTTTTTATTATAAAACGAGTGTGATTGGATTGCTTACTAAAGATAACTTAGTAGGTATATCAAATACTCGTCCGATATGAATACCTAAATATGAATAGCAGCATATATTATTAGAAAAAATCAATAAGGACATCCCTCATGGCCTATGATAATGTGCATTTTATCAATATTAATATTATTAATGAATACGTTTAAAATCATAAAATAAATTCCTTATAACATCTATAAATATATAAAATTATTACATAGTCACAGAATAACCTCAAAATTTTAAACTTTCTTGTAATAATATATTTTCCGGATTGTCGGTCTTATGCTAATGTATACATTCGTTTCCAAATACAAATATATTGACCCAAAAACAGAACAATTAATCTTACTAAACAAATAAGCACACAATTATTTGTCCCGGGTGGAAATCGAACCCACGAACTCTGTAGTCAAGATCATTAATTACGGAACTAACAGACCAGTCTCGTTAATCAATAATCATCAAGTATTCAACGTGTTCCACAATAATTATAACACGCACTATTGTTTGTATTTATTTGAGTTGTATTGGAGTTTTTCAAAAAGTTAAAATGATATGGTTAAAACATCAAAAACATCACCATCTGCATCTTCTGTAGCTTATACCACGGAGAGTGCTCTGAGGAATTGTTCAAATTGATCCCTGCCGCTTCTTTCCGTCATCGTCCCACGCGACAGCATTCCCATCCCCATCACTTAGATGGTTGGCAGTCCACAACAGTGCGTTTTTCCCGAAATTTCCTGCATCGCACATCTAAATTGTTGAATGAACTGTCGCCTGCGGTGTTTCCGGACCGATACGACCTTCAAACCTTCAAAAAAAGAGCGTACTCCCATCTCGAGGCAACGCACGTTCATGGGCGGCGGCAATCACCTACCATCAAGTGATCCGTCTGCTCGTTTGCCCCCTATAATATAAAAAAAAAATAAGTAAGATTAATACAAAGGTAGAGTTTTCCATAATACTGTAAACTCGAAAGTTTCTCTGTCTGTCTTTTTTCCTTTTTCATTTTAAATTAAAGCAACTCCTGCATTATAAATACATGTGCATCCTGTGTCGTGGGGGCTTTACAAACATTACATGAAACGGACACAAAGAATACACAGACTCAGAATAACAATTTTGTGGATCACATAAAGTGTTGTCTTACTTGGGTTTGAACCCACAACACTTCGTGCAGTAAAAAAACAGTGTGGTGATAGTTTATACCACTAGGCCGAACGTGCACTCAATATTTTCGTCTGATACATTGTCACGGCTAAACGGCTGTCCCGAGTAAATGAAACTTGACATGGAGACACTTTGCTTTTTGG
Source organism: Phragmatobia fuliginosa (assembly GCA_932526445.1). Taxonomy (NCBI): domain Eukaryota; kingdom Metazoa; phylum Arthropoda; class Insecta; order Lepidoptera; family Erebidae; genus Phragmatobia; species Phragmatobia fuliginosa. The sequence continues at coordinate 20,157,631 of OW052073.1, read as the reverse complement.
GGAAGGACATTCTATTCTTTACCGCAATAACATACACGCAGGCGGAGCCGAGCGCAAGACATGTTAATTCTAAAATTTGTGACGCTCATTCCTCTTTCAGGAAATAGGAAGTGAGGATGAATAAAATTATGTGATAATGTACAGTGTTATATCTGGGATGACAACAATTTCTGACGCACTTAATAAAGCTCCTGACATTGGTTGTCAGAAGCATTATTAAGTGCGTCAGAGACAAGAAAGAGAGAGTTACACAAGTAAATGGTATTTATAATAATTTCATGTAAACACACTACGGCGACAATCTTAATGTATCTATTTATAATTGTGACTCAAATAGTAAAATAACAATTAATTGTAGAAGGTCCGATTGTAAGTGTAAACATCATGTTTTTGTAAAACAATCGCATAGTGATGACAATGTTTAGTGTAACATAATAGCTGTTCTAGGATCCATTTCAGATCTCTAGGCGTAAACACCGTGTAGTTTTACTCTACGACTAGACTCGAAGTGGAAGTTACGTCAAAACCAGTCCTGATATTCCAGACATTAGCCGGAACAAACAGACAGACAGACGGACAGAAAATTTCGAAAAAAATATATATAAATATTTCGGACATATCTGACACACAACATCAACTAGTCCCAAACTAAGCAGAGCTTTTATTATGGGAACTAAACAACTGATATAAATTTTTAAACATACCTACTGTTTTTTTCTAAATACCTACATATTATACATAGAAAACACCTAGATTAAGAACCAATATTTGCGAATCACACAAATACTATTTGGTCCGACCCGGGAATCGAACCCGAGACTTCTTGATCAGCAGCCGCATACGCTAACCAATAGACCAAGAAGGCAGTATGTATCGTAGGTACTTTCATACGAATTTATTGAAAAGCTGTTAATTTTATACCACAAAGAGTCATTTCAATTTCATTTATTGGTACCTCCATACAAAACATCAGACATACAAAAAAACTCATTACGCCTAAAGCTCTCCAATCTTATAGCTCACTTGAAATAAAAGAAGTACTCATAAACATAATTATTTCGTAAAATAAGAAAACACTTTAAACAAACAAAGAGAGGCGTGGCCAACGCTAAACGATGTCAATACACGAACAAAATGGACTCCAAAAATAGAACTACATCGGGATTTAAGCTACGGAAAAAATAAATACAAAAAGTTTGGTACAAATTTTCATTTTTCCTCTTTGAGCCCAAAGGTAAGGAATGTAAATTTAGGCCAAAGATAGGGAGGGTCCGGTTTCTTACTGGACCGAAAATGATGGTTCTTGGTTGTGTACTGTCGCGGTGACAAGTGTTTATAGTAATAAATTTAGTGAACGTGTGATTCCTTTAAGAGATAGCCGAACAAAATATCTTATACGTATGTATAAGGGATGTTCAACTAGTTTAGAATCACCTTCTTCAGATTATAATGTACAATAGTGAGAACAGGATCGTTTGAGCTCTGCGGAGGGGTCACGGTGTGTTTTGAATACTCTTCACTAGAGTTTGTTTTTTGCATATTAACCTTCCATGCCATTGTCTTTTGTTATTGTGCCACTATACCTACCTAACATCCCTACTTTGTCTGTACGGGAATACTACCTACAACCTATCAACTATTATAATTTATCTATATTGTACTCAGTACAACCAAAAACTGCCTCGTTGGTCTAATGGATAGCGTATGCGACTGCTAACAATCAAGAGGTCTCGAGTTCAAATCCCGGGTCGGGTCAAAAAAGTGTTTTTGGGTTTTTCTTAGGAAATTCTTAATAGCAGCCCGGAGTTTGGAAGTTTGGCGATGATTCACGCCCGCGTTTTGGAGAGCACGTAAAGCCGTCGGTCCCGGTTGTCAAGAACATCTATGGCAATTGTTATTGGGAAGTCAGTGCCAATTTACTGACAACAAGTTCAACCTTCGAATTTCATTTCGCCCTTAGGGTTGCGGAGGTCTGATGCCGACGGTCCGCGGAAAAACTGATATTCAGGTAAAACCAGTTGAACTAGTAGCCGACCCCAAATAATATTGAAAATAAGGCTAGGAAGAAGAAGAAGAAGAGTACTCAACCCGAAAGACCCCAAAAGACCGCAGACGTGTCACATGAAAATCAATGGAATCGTCACTTTTGCATAAATGGATCAGCTTTTTTTTCACACCTAAATATTTCCAAATATTTCTTACTTTGAATGATATCTTTAAGATCTCATCTACATCACACTCTATCACTGATATATTTCACATAATCTGTCGCTTTGATAATATTGAAAGAAAGTAGAACACCGCTGCGAGCACCGTCATATATCATTCACCTTCCGGGTTCCGAAGCCAATAATGAAACTATAAATTTGAATGTTCTTTGTAATAAAAAGTAAATAAATAAATCACATTATATATTTAGATCGAAAAAGCATGAAGAAAGTCGTGCAAATGTTGTATGGACGCGAGAAGAGTCAAATAAAATTGGAAAGTCGTTCTTAATTGGTCAAGTAATTGATGGTAAAATTTGATGACTTTGTTTTTCCTTGAGTATAATGACTTTTGAGAATTATTATGACCCGCTTGAGTCTGGGGTCTGTATAAAGAATATCTTTCTATATCAAACTAAATCTTATAAACTACCCCCTTCTCACTCTACCAAAAGATGATCCCTTTAATAAATACTATCCTCTATTCTTACCTCACTTGGTCCAGCAGTTTACGTGTGATGCTGTGACCAAGGGAAAGGGATTTATGTTTATACATTCAGATTAAAAACTTGTACTTAAGTAACAACAGGCATCAAAGATTTCTTAGATGTCAGAAGGATTTTCGTTTTCTGTGTTGTATAACTTGATAGTAGTAAAAATTGATGAAACTAATATCAATTTCCATTGTTTGGATTGTTCTAATAAAATGTATAAATCACATTAGATACAGTGTGAATTATATGTATATGACAATCTAGGATTCATTAAGAAACAGATAAAAGTATTGATATATTATTTAAAAAAATAAATTAAAATTGGACTTGTGTGAAAAAATAAACCTTTTTTCACACAACTCCATCTAGTTTCAAACAAAGCAGAGCTGCAGAGAATACTTATAACAATGCCTTTTTTTATACTTAGTAAACACCCAAACTTCGAAACAAATACATATCTCTAGATCACATTATACAACATTTGATCCGACAGCTCAGTCTCAGCAGTCGCATACACTAACATTGCTTCACCGAAGCAGTTCAAAAATTATTCATCACCATCATCATCATCATCATCATCAACAGCCTTTAACAGTCCACTACTGGACATAGGCCTCTTCTTTGAAAGGAGGTTTTGGCCTACTATACCACTGGCCAGACGGGTTGGTAAAGGGTTTGTTTCGAGTTTTCCTTCTCTTGGCAATGATGTTGGCTGCTTATTTTGTTCCTTTAGTCGCTTCTTACGTCACCCATGGAATGAATAGGAGTGGTGACACTTTGTATTCTTAATCCGTCACCATACGGATATACGTACATAAAAAATATTAAACAGCGAAGACTTCTGTGGTCGACTGTACCACCGACCCCCTGACATTGATACCTGCCGTTATCTGATGTTTCCGAGCCGCTGCCTGCGCTGATACTCCATGAATTATTACTTTTTATGCCATCTACTATATTTTCTACTCCAACTAACTTGAAAGGGTGCCTATTTTTGGAAATAGGTTAGAAGGATTTTTCATAACTATGAAAAATATTTGTATGAAGGTCTCATTTCTTTGAAACGATGCTGTACTTTTTTATCGAGCTATAAATATATCGTTACTTAGAAAACGTAATATTGTCAGTAATGGATTCTATCATAATAGGTTTAGTAATAAGTAAAAAAGTAAAAGTTTAGTAAAAGAGATTTCAAAATGAATTGAATGAGTGAAATTAAAGAACAGTTATTTACCTTTTATGAGTAAGTTGGAGTGAATTTATCATTCGAAGTAGTAGGTACTTCCCTCTCAAAGAAGACCAGAGGCCTGCAGAAGCATCTCTATCTCTATAGGCCGCCATAGTGCGGGTCACCATGCTGCATTGTTGCATTATCTACATTCGCGGTGAGTGTGGTGACCACAAGTCTAATATATTAAGGGGATTTTGCCTAGAGGGGCTGCTATTAAAAAATAAATTTAGTCAGAAATGTCAAAAATATTTTTGCAGATTCACATAAAATGTAATTACGAACACCGTGTTTAATGAACTTTAATAAAGGAAAAAATCTAACACAAGATAAAATCTTAAAATATTATCCCATAACATGATTATTTCAAGAAAAAAAACAATAAATAAAGCATAGCACTGAAACACATAAATAGCTTTTAAGTTTTGGCTCTAATAAGTCAGAATACAGCTCTGAAAATATATAGAAAACTAGCATTTGCCTATGGCTCCCTTTGCGTTTAAGTGAGTCATCACGGTATAGAGCAGCTTAAGTCTTTCATCAAGAATCAAAGCATCTTCACGCCAATTTTTATTGAAATCTCTTTTAATGAAAAATATTTATTCAATTTCATAAGTATTCATAACTTACGTACGTACAAATTTTAAACTTAAAAAGCTCACAATTTATATAACTACCTTCCAATTCATTGTATGCACAATATCCAAGCCGACCGAATAGAATGTTTTTCTGTGATAAGAAATTTCTTTCCAAAACAATACCTTATTTAATGTTATCTTATCTCCAACAAAAGTTCCACGAAAAAGTTCAAACTATCGTTTATTCTTTACCGCGTTCGATTCCGTTCGAGATCAAACATTGTTCTCGTAAACACATAAATTTGTACGCGACTTGCTCATGCGCACGTAGCATGCACGCCGTGATCATACGTAGGTATTACACGTGCAGCCCAGTACGTTTGTTCGTTCGTATTCTAGGGCGAAAATTAGAACAATAAGCCGCACAATTACATGTGTAGGTTTAATGAAGTGGTAATTGAATTAAGTCTTTTACACGTGGAAGAGATTGGCACCCCACGGTTATATTATGCTCTAATTGAAACCCTGATTATTTTATTACTTTTCACTGTTATGAGTGAGGTTATCGAAAGTTCAACCATCTCTTATACTAAAGGTTGCTTAAGAGGCATACATCTGATGTCAAATGGTTATGGGAAGAATTTTCAAGAATATTTCAACTCGGACCGGAGATTATCGCGTGCAAACAAACAAAAAAACCTTCACTTTTATAATATTAGTATGGATGAACAAAATCATAGACAGCTTTGATATCAAAAGCCCTCATACAGAAGACATTTCGATTTGACTAAAATAGATAAGAATACAGAGGTCAACAACGTTGAACTAAAAATTGGTGGCACAGTTGTAGCTTACGCGACTGCTCTGTTTGAGGTCTTAGGTTCGATTCCCGGGTCGGACCAAAGTTTGTGTGATCCGCAAATATTTACTTCGAAGTTCAGGTGTCTTCTATGAATAACTTCAATAAATTTCCGAAAAAAATTAGGTTTTTGCATTTATATCAGTTGTCCTGTAATATAAGCTCTGCTTAGTTTGGGACTAGATGACGTTGTCTAATGTCCGAAATATTTATTTTTTAGTACTATTAAAAATATTGCGTGCGTTTATAATATTTGCCAAGATAAATCACCAGAAAGTTAAATCTAATGGAGCTTACTAGGAAAAAGAAAAACCGTAGATATATTATTTGGATAAGTACCAACAAAATCACAATACAAATTATTCTTTCTAATAGATAATGAATATAATAAACATTAAATGGTTTTAAAATAAATCATTAATTACACAGTATTATTTTGTTATAACTAGCTACACACGCGATGTTGCCTGGGGTAATTATTGTAACTTTTCTTATCAACACTGCATTTAGGACCGACTTCAAAGGAGGTTCTCAATTCGACTCCTTTTTTTATGTTTGTTATCTCAGAACTTTCTATTAGACTTATTATTATTTTTGACTGCCTTGTAGGTCTAGTGGTTAGCGTAAGCGGCTGCTGATCAAGAGGTCTCGGGTTCGATTCCCGGGTCGGATCAAATGTTTGTGTGATCCCCAAATATTTGTTTCGGAGTTTGGGTGTTTTCTATTTATATTAAGTATGTATTTACAAAAAAAAAGAATGTTTATGTATTTATATCAGTTGTCTAGTTACCCATAATACAAGCTCTGCTTAGTTTGGGGACTAGATGGCGTTGTGTGTAAATGTCCGAAAATATTTATTTAATAGGCGAACCGATTTTGATAATTCTTTTTTGATTTGAAAGCTTATGCTTTCCATGTGGTCCCATGACGAGGCGATCTTGGAGAAATCACATCATAAACACATCTGTCGCTTTATTTGAAGTAGTTTGTTTGTTAAAATTATTTCAAAATTAAAAGTAATCTATTCGCTATTCTAGACTTTAGTCCATAACTGTGCCAAATATCATTGCAATCCGTTAATTCATTCTTGTGTAACATAGTAACAAACATTCATACAAACGTTAACCTTTAATTATAGTAAGATGTCACCAACAATTTGACACGTGTCATTCGTTGCGCACGGGCATCATGCCAGTGCCAATGACGTCACACATGACGTACATATATCCACTTTTCTTAACAGAAAATATTGCAATTATTTTGGCTGACTTGTTATAAACATGTTGTGATGGGATCGTTCACAAATAGCGAGGCTATTGTAGATGACATTAAGGAAATCAGTACATAGAATTGTTTGTGAATTAAGTGTTTGAGCTTTTGTTGTTACTTCATATTTTTGTATGATTTAGAAAGGCAAACGAGTGAAAAGATTCACCTGATGGTAAGCGACGACAACCTTGAGCACCTCCACTCCAAATGTCACCTTAATCTTTCTCTCTCTAATTCTCTCTAATACCTACCCTCTGAGGTCGAAGTATTACTTAAGTTGAGCAGGTTGTTTAAGCACGACTCTACTATGGCGAAAAGTTCTGTAACCTTAGCAACTTAGGTAGGCATCTCATATAATTTTTTCTGTCTCTTCTTTCTTCTTCTTCAGAACAGTTCACTATTACTGTTAAAATCTGTGCCACTGATCTTTCTATCCCTGGGCTTTTCTATGAGTAGTTTTTTGTACCTACTACTCATATTGACATGCGAGTAGAGAAAAAGTGATTTTTGCCTAAACTCTGAGTTAAATAGTACTTACTTCAATCAATCAATCAACAACCCATTACGTCACAGCTGGCTCGGATTTCCTCTCAAGAGAAGGTTAAGGCCATACGTCCCCACGCTGGTCGAATGCGGGTCGAGGACTGGTAAGACAACGTTATGGCTATGTAAATCTTGCCGTTGGATGTTTTTAAGCCGCCCGAAGGCCTTCAACTAAGCTTCACGACTGATAACTTAAGATAACAACCGGGACCAAATGCTTAACCCCCAAATCACGGATAATTACTTCGCCTGACTTAAATCTGAGGTAAATCTTCTTGATTTTACAAAAGACGTGTATGTGATCCTCCCTTCTATGACCCCGGGTCCTTCAAGCGGGGCGTGAAAAAGCATCTTACTAGGCCGCCATAGTGTGGGTCACCGTACTGCACTGTCCGTTGTGGCAGTAAGGATGGTGGCCTTCACTTCTGGATTCTGTTCATGCTTTCCATCAGGCAGGGCAGAGTAATTTTGGCAGCTAATATAAAAAAAAAAAACGTGGGTATATCCTAAAAGAATTATATAAACTAAATGACATCATTTGCTCAATGTCAGGTGTTTGTGGAGAATATTTTTATTTTTATCTACTTCCTCTTCGTACGATAAATACATTTCATAATTCCAGAGACATTTAAAAATTACTGTTTCTTCCGCAGATTCAGACCAAAATTTAATCTGGAATGAAAAATTTTGGCTTGCCTCCAAGATCTGGATTCGCACCACCGCGGTAGAAGAAATTATGTTAAGTGATTGTCACAGAAATTGAAATTATGTTAGTTTCAATGTTTTAACTGTTCTACCTAGACAGACTGCATGTAGTGGTTGAAGTGAACAGCTGGACGGCTTCTATTGTGCATAGTTTTTTTATATATATGTATGTACCGGCTTTGCACGAAATTATATACATAAACCTTCCTCGAGAATCAATCTATCCATTGCGGAAAACAGCATGAAAATCAGTGCAATAGCTTTTAATTTTATCGCGTTTACAGACAGAAAAACACGACAGAGGACTTTGTTTTATAATATGTAATGATTCAAGCCAGTTATATTTAAAAGTAGGGGTCAAAATACTTATTGTGAATCCAGACAATGCAGCATGGTGACCCATACAATGGCGGCTTAGTTAGATGCTTCTGCATTACTGAGCCTATCACACTCATCGATGAAATACAACAACACGAAAGTAGTCATTATTAGGATGGTCTTCTGTGTGAGGGTAGTACTGCCGCGGTCGAGCCGGCCCATTCGTGCTGAAATCAGCGTGGCTCTACTACCTATAGCGTTGTAGTTCGATCCCCTCGTGGGAAAGCATTTTGCGGAATTCACATATTATTGTTCTAAGCCTGGGTGTTCTTTGTGTCTTTCTTATGTAACTTAGTCTGTTCCTGCCAAGATAGGATACAATCCTGGTACGACAATTGTCTTTACAAAAGTGTGGCCAATGACCGCAATGGATGGAGGAGCACTTTGGATGAAGGCTGCAGAACGCACGTCAGGAGTTGGTTTCGGACTCTGGCGGACAAGCGTGAGAAGAGACGGGGGTGAGACGAGGGGGGGGGGGGAGACGGGGGGGGGGAGACGGGGGGGTCTCGCTTGCTCGATCCTCGGACGGTCCTCTATTTAGGTGTCAAACGTGCGGACGCTGTTGTCGCTCCCGTTTTGGGCTTTACAGTCACACCAAGAAGTGTCTAATAGGCGCTGTCTAAATCATCTGAAAAGGATGGAAAGGCTTATTTTTAACCGACTTCAAAAAAAAGAAGGATTTTCTCAATTCGTCGGAATCTTTTTTTTTTTTATGTATGTTCAGCGATAATTTCGTCGTTTATGAACCGATTTCAAAAATTCTTATTGCTTTGAAATGGGCGTAGCTTACAGATGGTCCCATCGTCACCATATCGGGATCTGATGATGGGATCCCAAGGAAATCGAGGGAACTCCTCAAATATCATAGGCACAATTGTCGCTATTTGGGTACTCGGAATAGTTTTGCTTTGAAGTCGGTTTCTTTTTGTTAAAATTATATATATAGTTTATCATAGTTTCATCAATAGTAATATTAAAATAATTTAGAGAAAAGTTTAAATCACGTTTCTGTCATATTTCTCGTAAAAAATACCTCGAAGAAAAAATTTACACGCAAAATTAAAGCAATCTGTTTGATAATATATGTGTGCGAAATGTCTGAAAAATAATATACATACATCGTTCCCTTCTGAATATATAACTAGTAATAATTCACGAAAATTTAAGTTTTCATGTTTTAAATAATATTATCGTATCGAATTTGTATTATGACTGCCGTGTTGGTCTCGTGGTTAGTATATACGGCTGCTGATCAAGAGGTCTCAGGTTCGATTCCCGGGTCGGACCAAATATTTGTGTGATCCACAAATATTTGTTTCCGAGTTTTCTATGAATAATATATATGTATTTACAAAAAAAAGGTATGATTATGTATTTATATCAACTGTTTAGTACCCATAATACAAGCTCTGCTTAGTTTGGGACTAGATAATGTTGTGTGTCAGATGTCCGAAAATATTTAGTTCGAAAAATATCGTATCAAAATTAGTCAGTCAAGGTTTTAGGTTAAAATTTTTTTTAATATCAAAGCAGCCGTTTTTGTATAAAATTAAATAAGAAATCCTCGAAACATTCTCGATTTCGAGGCAAACAGACACAAATTTATCGCAGTCAAATACAACAGACCGTTTTAAAAGCTCATATATTTGGATCTTTGTTTTAAAAACCTTGATCTCTTTGTTCTGAACGAAATTAAAATATGCATATATGTTAATATTATTAAGAAACTTTAAATAAATGTTTATGTATAAATATGAGAATTAAGGTGATGACGTAAAAGGTTATATGATTTGGTTTGACGTTTTGACCAGGATGCACTGACCGTGATAATATCAACTGCCTTTAAAAGTCCACAGCTGAACATAGGCTTATCCTTAGCAAGCAAGTTCAGGTTTTATATACCACGCTAAACATACTGTTGCTTTCAGAATTTCTTTTAAATTCTGCTCTCTTTATAGTCATACTGTCTTTATGAAAGGAATATGATGAATTAGGGTGGTAAACCTCCGGTCCAGAATGAGATAACACCCTGGCCCCTCCTAAAATAGAAGCGCAGAGAGGTCACACCGTGAGGTTTTAGTCGGTTCGAGTCCGACACACCGTCCCGCCGAATAGAAAACCCCGGCGGGGTGACGGTCCGAGAAGATTTCCGAGAAAAAAAAATGAGTGGTAAACCTCTATATTCCTAATCTGCCACCATAATACGAACATATAATTTACTAAAAATATTTCATGGCCAAACCACATGCCGACGAACAAAGTACTACTTCTCTAAAACGACTTTCTAGCAATTTTTTCAGCATAAACTACAAAAAAATAAAAATCTTAGTCCAATATCGCAACACATTTCAATAGAAAAAAGATAAATATTTTACAATAAAAGACAACTGTCAAGCTTTTACATTTTTGACGACAATTTCAATAACCCATTGAAGAGAGCCCAATAATTTGGTGTGTAGTACGGACTTCCTAATTGCGCCCTCATCGTGAGAGGGTCGTGTTTTATCTCAGTGGCTGCTTTTGTTTCAATGGCTGTTGCTAACCTGCACGAACAATCCATCTCGTCCACAATTCGGGTATTTATGACACTTTCAACTCGTCAGATGACTGAGAGAGCTCTCCACTTTATGAATAGGTTTATTGTTAGGAAATCGTGAGTTTTAAGGAGATAAAATGAATGGAAATTTAAAAGAAAATTTTAATATTTTATACTCTTATTAAGAGTATCGTATAGAATTAAAAGCCTAAACAAATATAAAGATTATAGCCCCAGAGATCCTACATTGATGAATTAATCATTCAGAATACTGTTTTATATGCATATAGATAAAATCAATTATGTTCTTGACGCACACTGAATCCATGTAAATTTTATAACACAAAATTTTGTTCTTATTAATATTGTTTTTACTAAATTGATTGAATAAAGAATCAAAGTTATAACTGCCACGATCGCCTTGCCAACAAAGATAAATTACTTAATCAATCTAAATGTGGATATTACGATATTATACATGAAATTGATAGATAAGATATATATTTTGCTTGGCATTGCAACGCAATTTGGCATGATTACAGAAGTGGTATTGCATTAGCAGAAGACAATGGTTTTCATCATCTTACCACAGCTTACCCCATAGCAACAAGAAAATAAAATTATATGGATAAGAATTATCGCAATTTTTTTGTGATTTTCAAATCCACAACCCATAACGTCCCACTGCTGGGTGAGGGACTCCTATCAGGAGAGGGTTAAGGCTTAATACCTCTCCACGCTGGCCGAGTGCGGGTTGAGGACTGGCAAGACACGTTGTGGCTACGTAATCTTGTCTTTGGATGTTTTTTAGCTACCCGAAGGCTTCCAACTAAGCTTCACGACCACTATCCTATGATTACAACCGGCACCGACTGTGTAACATGACGACGTGAATCACGGAAACACTCATAACATATCATGCCCCAAACGGTCACCCATCTAAGTACTGACCGTGCCGTCGTTGCTTACCCTCGGTGATTGTTTCTAATCATCCAAGGCCACTCTTCTATGAGGGTTGAGTTTACCGCAGTATAATCTTATTGTGAACACGATAAGTGCAACCTCGTTGAAAAGTCAGGCAAATCAAAGTTACGGAACGCCTTATAAACGTGATCGAATTAACTCCCATCCATGTAATTCTATTATCATGTAACGTGAAAGTTTAACCATCAAGGGCAGAAAATCAATTATCTGTCAAATGTTGAAGATGATGACAAGCCATGACAGAAAGTACGTTGATCTGTTGCCATGCTCAATTATGATATCAGTAAGACTGGCTAAACTTATAAAAGGAGTCACAAAATTTCAAGTACACTTGCTAAAATGTACTCGTTGTGTATTTATTTAGTTATTTTATTCTGTCTCGCCCACACACACGCACCCGTCTTATGATTCCTATTTCCCCCTTTTCACCGAAAGCTCATAGACTACTCTATGGTCTCTGCGCGTCATATGCGCTCGAGATTGGTATGGAACCTTCATGTGTATATTAGGCCATTACTAGTGTAGTGATATAGGTCCAATGGACCTATATCACTACACTTGCAACTTATTAAACTTAGTGTAAATGAATATAAATCTAATAAAAGGGATGACGCAATAACATATAACGCAATGAACATTTTGTTAAACACGTGCAACATTAACATCTCAATAAACAACTAAATTAAGACAGTTAAACACTACTAAAACACCCTCAATTAACGTATCGCATAAGCCAAAAATATAACCTTTCTAAGAAACTTTTATCGCCATAGCAACGCACTCATTACAGCATGAAGGTCGCGTCCATATCACGACAAGGATTAATGTATTTCATTATTCCATACCCTTACACTCCAATTTATTCCATGCATATCGTTGGCACTGTTCCAACTCGCTGTTTTTCTTCCATCGGCGCGCACGCACGCACCCCGACTATTTTTAAATGGCAAACACGATGTGCTCCGAAAAGTGTCGGAGATTTACGAGCGGTTAATGGGTAATTATTTCGCGGTTAACATGTGTTAGATTAATATGTTGTTTTTTAGTTGTGGTCCGAGGTTCGTGCATCTGCTGATGGAGAATACCATGGCTTCATTGTTTAATCCTGTTGCTAACCAAGGTGGATTTCATTTTATCGACTGATTTTTTTTATAAATAAATCTTCTAAACTTTATGTCTCCTGGGATTTATCAGAAGTAATTAGAGTCTAAATACGTATTATTGTCTATGTAATTTTTTTAATTTTGTCTTTTACAGGGACAACTATTAATCATCCAAAACCTAATATAATCAAAAGGGATGAAAAGATCAATATTAATAAACAATATAGATTATAAAAAAAATGCTTTTTTATATTCGCATTACAGTTTTTACTTTTCACATTCATTTTACATTCATGACATCAATTTGAAATAATACAAGAAGTAATTCTTATTCTATTCCCAAATGAAAATGAGGGCAGTGCAATGGGTTTCCCATTCTCCTCTATCACTCTAGAGATCACTGCTTACTCCCTTCCTATCCATATATCCTTCAATGCAATGTTATAATATATATACATTATTAATATTCATATAAGCTACTTTGTAAACTAAAAATATGCATCTTGTCACTCTCAATATGTCCGCACTTCGAACATAAAACCATAACGCAGACTGAGATCTTTTTCTTTACGTTATTAACTGCTTAGGAGAAAGTTTTCTACTACCATTTTGTTTATAAATATCTCAAAATAGTACTACAATATTAATCGTACACGTGTTTAGCAGTATTTATTTTCATCTACTAATTCTACACGTGGACGCATCCGCATCTAGAGATGTCACCGTCGGCGGCCATCTTGCTCTCTTGACGTTTATGACAGTTTACGTTTCGTTCGATATTTAATTCGCTAAAATGTGGCAAGTGATGTGACATGACAGGTCTGCCCTTCAGGTTATCAAGACAGCTTTGTAACATAATGTGACAGGGAAAATATATTTTATTTATTTTCAAGTCATACTTTTGAAATATTAATATCACGTATAATTTTAATTTACTGTATTAGAAACCGCTATAAACATTAGAGTCATGTTTAGAGCCACTGTAGTTCATCTAACCAAATTATTACTCTGTTTTGTATATTTATTTAAAGTTACAACAAATTCTTATTTCAGATTTCCGTTCTTACTTTATTTATATCTTCAGTGTTATCGTTTCTAGCCTATTGCTGGAAGATTAAATATGCCTTCTTATTTTGAGTAGGTATACAACCTCAGCAATGTTTAAGACGGGTTTCTGAGGCTGGATCGCACGGTTGCCCTAGTGGTTTAAGTGGTTACAACACCGCTACTGTGTCAAGTGTTGTGTGTGCAAATCCCACATGGGACAACACTTTGCATGATCCACAAATTGTTGTTCTGGGTCTGGATGTTCTTTGTGTTCGTTTCATGTATGTTTTTAAAGTCCCCCGCTACACAGGATGTATGTGTCTAATGCGAGCGTTGACTTTTTAAAAGAAAAACATAAGTTTTAGTTATTTTGTAAAACTAGCAGTGTGTGTGGAGGAACGGGAGTCGTGTTTTAGCCCACAGGATTAGCAAGCTGAAGTGGCAATGGGCTGGCCATATTAGTCGCAGGACCGACAACCGTTGGGGTAAACGTGTTCTTGAGTGGAGACCGCGTTTCGGCAAACGTAGCCTAGGACGTCTACAGGCCAGGTGGAGTAATGATTTGCGCAAGACGGCAGGAGCTGGATGTGAGTAGCCGAGGATCAAACTAAGTGGCGTGCAATTGGAGAGGCCTATGTCCAGCAGTGGACTGCGATAGGCTGATGATGATTGAAATGTGTGAAACTTCATTGCAATTCAGTTACCAAAATACTAGTTTGAGGTCAATCCTTTGGAAGTACATATATTCAAATCTGACACGATATTGTAAACATATATTCATTCAGACTGTAAACACTTTCGGTTTGGTAGTTTTAGATTCAATAGGTAAATTTTCCTCAAGCAAAACAACTTTGTTAGCTGGAAAGTTTTGATGAATTTACATGGTGGTGCTATGGAAAATTTTATTACTGAATCTTTGTATACGGGTAGAATTTTGGTATAAGTTATGATTATGGCACTAGAACTGAGCGGTTCGGATCTTCCTTCTTGTGCGCTTCAGTGATCAACAGGAACCCACTGTCAACTTATGTATGGGTCCTTTAAGCGGGAAGTGAAGAGGCATCTGCCAAGGAGACATTATAGTCCATAAACCAGCAACGTTTATCTATGTACACACTAGACTTATCACAATTCATTTCAGTTGCTTGAAAGTTTTTAGAAATGAATAATTCATGGTAAAGTTTTTTAATTTATATGTGTATATTTACAAAAAAAAGTATGTTTATGTATTTATATCAGTTGTCTAGCACACATAATACAGGCTCTGCTTAGTTTTTGACTAGATGGCGTTTTGTGTTATGATGTCCGACATATTTATTAATTTATTTATATAATATTTTTTATGGTCGACTGTTTATATTGGATGAAGTTTACATCCCACTTTCAGTATCAAATAATTTATTAATTACACACACACACATACTTATGACTCCGTGTGGTGACGGATTAAGAATACAAAGTGTCACCACCCCTATTCATTCCATGGGTATCGTAAGAGGCGACTAAAGAAACAAAGGAAGCAGCTAACATCACTGCCAAGAGAAGGAAAACTTGAAACAAACCCTTTACCAACCCGTCTGGCCAGCGTGGTATAGTAGGCCAATACCTCCTTATAAAGTCAAATCAAATCAAATCAAATCATTTATTCTGCAATTAGGTTACATGAACACTTTTGCAAGTAAAACTTTTTTTGAGCAGATGAGTTCGGCCTTTCCTAACTGGACTAGCCCTGAGAAGAAAGGACGAAACAAACTCAGGGATCACAGTCTCTTTTAAAGTCCAGACAATATTCTTAAATTTAAAAGACATATACAAAAGCGATAATTACAATTATGACACAACTATAATAATTTAAAAAATGTCAACAATAGCAACAAATTAAAATATATTTCTTTAAATATGTAATGTAAATTTAACTATAAATTATCGTCACATCAACATAAATTTAAACATTCAAAATAAACAGCATGTGCAGAATGGGCAGCTCAATCCCAGGCGGTTTGATCATCAATATATTCTGCTATGGTATAATACCCCTTTGCGGATAACTTAGATTTAATGGTATTCTTAAATTTCCGTAATGGCAAATTTCTAATAGCAATAGGGAGTTTGTTGTAGAAGCGTATACATTGTCCCATGAACGAGTTGCCTACTCTGTGGAGACGAGTGACGTGAACACAAAGATTATGTTTGTTTCTGGTATTTACCGAATGAACATCACTGAGTTTAGGAGAAGGAGTTTAAGAAAGGAGAGGCCTATGTCCAGCAGTGGACTGTCAAAGGCTGTTGATGATGATGATGATGATGATACTTATGTAGTTGGTTAAAAATAATAACAAACTTTTACTCGCGTCTCTCTGCTCAAAAACTAAACAGAGCATATGTACTTTGGAAACGAGATCATCCAAAATCATACTCAACACAAAAAAAAAATATTACAACTAATCTGTTGCATAGATTTAAATTAAATTTGGCATGGAGGTATTTACTACAATAATTGGCATGCACGCAGGAGGAGGAGCGACCTAAAGTTATTATTCATATATTTTTTTTTGACTGTAAGAATCATACCCACCTGACAAACACGCAGTTAGTTACAAACGAAGTTAAAAAGCGAAAACAAGAATCAAATCGTTTTAACAAACAACAAGTCATTCCAATACATCACATTAAACGTTCATGTATTATTGAAAAAGCACCTAGAACGGCCGATTGAATATTATTGCATATTGAGAGGAACTTATGTTGCGAAGACGAAGCCTTTCAAAGAGGCCATTTGAAAATATAAACTGGGAGCAAGGAACTTTGCACGTGAGCCTGAATATTGAAATTACCATGTTCAGGTAAGACGGGCAGTTCAAGATTGTTCATCTGTTTCCATGAATATGTTATGTGGTACTTGTTTTACAGAATACCCATTAGTCTGTGGCGCTCCATCGCAATACTAATGGGTATTGTCTTTCTATGTCAGTAGAATATCATTTGGTCCGAACGGGAATGGATCCCGATACCTCCTGATCAGCAGGCGCATACGCTAACCGCTAGACCAACAAGGCAGTCTATATTAAATAAGTAACAAGACACAGGTTATAGAATATGAACGACACCATTACCTCCTAAAACAATTTCCAATTTCCACTACAGCTTTTAGTAATCGGTCCAGTCGTTCCAGAGATTATTTAGTAAAAGACCAAAATGATTCTACTCTGCCTGATGGGAAGCATGAGTAGAATCCAGGAGTAGGGAACACCATTCTCATTGTGAAGGTAGGCAATTCAGCATGGTGACCCGGAGTAGGCTAGATAATTATGCAAAATGATTGGGCACTCACTCACACAGGTCTCACACTCATCAACAGCAAAAATGCTGTCATTATTAGAATGGTCTTCTGTGTGAGGGTAGTACTGCCCCAGTCGTGCTGAAATCAGTGTGGCTCTACTTACCTGTAAATTTGTTTTAAACTCAGTCACTCTGTAAACTCAGTTTTGTAACAGGCGGCTATGTGTGAGATATCTCAGGTCTTTCTTCATTTAATACTAGCTGCACCCCGCGGTGTTACCCGCGTATTTTAACAGGATAAAAAGTAGCCTTCATAATATGTGGTTATCCAGAACTCATTTTAAATTAGCCAATAACAAACTATCATTATGGTTGATATGCAAATGTGTTATGCATAGCAACCTGTGAAGTTTTGACAGTAGATAAACAGTGATACATTTTGACATTTACGATTTATGTATTTTTATAATCACCTAGCTTTCGCCCGTGTATCTCGATTATTGCTGTAAAAATGTGTTATTCTGATATATAAGCTATATTACTGTAAAGTTTTATCTAAGTCCGTTTAGTAGTTTTTGCGTAAAAGAGGAACAAACATATGTAAATATATTCAAACTTTCGCGTTTATAATATTAGTAGGATACGCCTAGCAACGTGTGTAGTCAAGGCGTCAAAGACGTACGAAACAAACAAATGAAGTCATTTTCAAATTTATTAATAACATTAGCAATAATTACAATAATGTAATGTTAACATCGACAATGCAACATTATACAGTTTCGAACTCAATCCATTCTATGGCAAAATTTATCTTGTATTATTCTATTTTTATCCTTAAAGTGGAACAAACAAACACTTTCAGATAAGTGATTTTCATAATGAACATTACAATAACATGTCTTCCAATTTATAGTCGATATCCGAGAATAAAAGTTTTGAAGTAACATTTAAAGGTAATCGCACACTTATCAAACGAACTTTAGAATTATTTATATGAAATCTCATGAAACCTAGCACACTTACCCTCGTCTAATCGTCCGCATCTGGAAGAACCCCAGAAATCCTAGACGAATTCGGATGACGTCGTAAAATTCGGCGCGGATGATGCGGTCGCCTCGATCGATTCCGCATTCTATCAGTTGCGTATGAAGCGTTGCCCCACGAGTACTATTTCTTGAAATGATTTCTTCGACGCGGTCGATGCTTTCGGCGCGGTCGATTCTTCCGCAGCGGATAAGTGTGCGAGGCCTCCTTGACTTCGGTTCGTTCGGCGCGTTCGGCGCGGACAAGTGTGCGATCACCATAAAGGACCCGGGATCTTAGTGGGAAGAAAACACGTGAGCTGGTAGTGAGTTCCAGCTTTTGACTGCTCGGCATAAGAAGGAAGAGCCGAACCGTTTCGTTCTAGTGCGTATTTCCTCTACCCTGAGGCGGTGCCTTCCAAGTAAAGCACGTATTGTCTAGTAAAGGAAGGGAGAAGGAGGGACCAGTTGGTTTAATTTTGCTTATATTGAAGAAATTTATGATAGCTCATTAAAATAGTCCTAATTTATACTATATACAAATAAATATAATTGTAGTGTCAGTATGTAATTCCTACTAATATTATAAATGCGAAAGTAACTCTGTCTGTCTGTTTGTTACGCTTTCACGCCTAAACCACTGAACCGATTTTGATGAAATTCGGAATGACGATAGAACTGAACTTGGGAAAGGACATAGGCTACTTTTTACCGCGATAACCGACATACACGCGGGCGGAGCCGCGGGCGAAAGCTAGTATCAAATAAATTCAATTTTACTAACTGCATAAACATAAGTATTTGTATGTACGGTAATTAAATAAAAATTTAAAGTTTTAAAATGTTGTCTGTTTGTTTTTTTTTTTTTTTTTTTTAATCTTTATTTAAGGAGTTATAACCAAAATGGTAATGCCACTCCATTGGGCCATTTCACAATCATGTTTCATCTAATCTAAATAATATAAAAGTCTATATAGAATTGTTAACATAGGCTCTTCTTCGCATACCTATGTTAACAATTTTATATAGTAGTATGGCTGCTGTAGATAGCGGATAAGATAGGATACAATTGCAACTCCCTACTTCTTTTAAACTGGGGATATCGTACAACATTACACTATGCCTAATGTCCTCGTTTCGTGCACATTCCAACATGATATGTATAACATCCTCTACAATTCCACATTCTGAACACAGAGGAGATGGAACTTTTTTAACTAAATGTGCGAATTTATTGAGTGGAATGTGTCCGGATCGAAGTCTAAATGCAGTGGTTAATAGGTCCCGTCCCATTGCACTATTCCCAAACCAAGGATTCTGCAAAGGTTCACTTTGTAGTGTCTTGTACCATATCCCCTTCTCCACAGATCTCTTATCAAAGTGTATCTTCCATAATTCATAACAATAAACTTTAACAAAATACATACAGTCAGAAAAAACAGGTAAAATATGCAAAGGTTCACCATCACTTGAAGCTTCCTTGGCTGCTCTGTCTACTATTTCGTTTCCTATCAAGCCAATATGCGAAGGGATCCATTGTAAGATGACATCTTTAGATTCAGATTTTAATTCTAATAATACTTTAAGGATATCGTAAGCGATCGGAGAACCTCTTAAAGAAGAGGTAATACGAGCCACATGTTGTAAGGAACTCTTTGAGTCAGTCAAAATTACAATTTTTTTGCAGTTTATAGATTTAACATATTGCAGTGCCTCCCAGATAGCAATCAGTTCAATGTACATGATGGAAATATTTTCACAAATTTTGAATTTACATAATAGGTCAGATTGTGGGTCAAAGAATGCCGCTCCAATATATTCACCCTCCTTTGAACCGTCAGTAAAAATCCTATAATGAGAGTTATACTGAGAGTCCAAAAATAAAGAGCAGTTTCGGTAAAGCAATGTAGGGTCGCATTGTCTTTTGGTTTGTATTCCATCGATCCTATGTTTAATAATGTCATCCACATCATACCAACTCATCCAATACTCTAACGCATACATACCTAATTGTTCTTCGGAATGAATGTTAATATTACAAAATCTATTATAAATTTGAATTAAGGCTGGAATTTTCTTTTTACGACGCCAGTATCTTAGATGAATATGGGAGTTCAGTTCGCAAATGACATTAATAGTGGGGTTGTTAGACATAGACTTAGATCGTAGCCACGCCTTACCAGCCAAATAAATACGACGAACATGTAGAGGTTGTAGACAGAGCTCACTCTCCATCACATGAATGGGGGTGCTTCTAACAAAGCCACCTATTATTCGCATAGCTTGATTCTGAACTTTATCTAATTTAACTAAATTGGTGTCACAGCTATTGTCATAGAGATAACTGCCAAAATCTAAACGACTTCTAATGATGGATATGTATAAACGTCTCAGATGTTTAGGGTGGACGCCCCATCCAGATCCCGCTAGAACTTTAAATACATTAAGTACTTTATTGGCTTTCTCATGTAAAACATTTATGTGTCTGGACCATCTTAAAGAGGAGTCCAACCACATACCTAGATATTTGACACAGTTAACATTTTGCAATGGTGAACCTTGCACTGAAATTAAAACCGTTTTTCTATTGACCCCTTTTTTAAAAATACATATTTTACTTTTTGTAGAAGATACACTTAATCCTAAGTTTTCTAAATTTATAACTAAATTATTTATTCCTGTTTGAAGTATTTTAGTGGCATCTTCTAGGCTTTTACTAGTTATGTACAAAACAAAGTCGTCTGCGTATTGTGACATATATACTTCACCTATGATGTTACATAAAGAATAGGTAGCAATATTGAAGAGCAATGGCGATAGTGGATCACCTTGAGCTAGACCTAGGCCTGTACATCGAGCTATAAAACCATCGTGGTTTTGAATTTTTACAGTCCTAAAACTAAGAAAGTACCATAAATAATTACATATCTGTGATCCCACACCAGCCTTGTCCATTATATCTAAAAGTGAAACTATGTTAATATTATTGTACGCGTTATCAATATCAATAAAACACGCCAAAGTCTCTTGATCTCTTGAAAATCCTGTTTGGACTCTTGTTACCAGTCTTATCAAACTATCTAAGCATGATCTAGACTTTCTAAAGCCTACAGTCTCCTTCGAAAAAACCCCTTTACTTTCGAAATACCACTCAAGTCTCTTATTAATAATTGAATGAAATATTTTACAAACGCAAGACATTAAACTAATTGGACGCAAAGACGAAACTAGAGACGGGTCGCGTCCAGGTTTGGGGATGGGAACTACGCCAATATCACGCCATTGCAATGGTGAGAAACCTAAAGCCAAGTAAGAATTAAAAAGTTTAAGCAAAATACATTTTGCGTTTTTAGGCAAGTGTTTTAACATGGAGTAACAAATACTATCACAACCCGGGGCTGTATCGCTAGTCTTAATATTAGACTCTAATTCCTTTAATGTTATGGGGAATTCTATTTTGGGGTTATGCGAAGTAAATGTAGGCTTATTTGGTAGTACATAAGCAGGACATAAATTGTATAACAAGTGTTCGATTTTAGAACTATCTAAATGGGTATGTTCAGTTTTGTTTCCTTTGAGCCATTTCATCTTCCTCCACATTTCACCAGCTGTCGAAACCGATTCCAAAGAGTTACAGAATTTGTGCCAATTATCCGCTGATGCCTTCCTTATAAGTATTCGCGAATCTTTGATGCATTTATTTAGTGTTGTCAGATTCGACGGAGTAGGATTTTTTCTAAACTGAGATAGGGCTAGTCTGCGTTTGGCAACTGATTGTGATAAGTTAGAGTTCCAATATGGTTTAGGGGTAAATTTACTCGCAGGGTTTAAATTAACTTTTATGTATGGAATATACTTGTCTGCAGCTGCATTTATATTATTAATAAAGTTATTATATAGCTGTTGGGGCTCTTCTATTATATTAAAATCAGAGAACGTACTCTGAAGGTAGTTTTCATAGCTCTGCCAGTCCGCCAATTTTAAGTTACGTTTTTTTAAAATATTTGGATTGTATGTAATCGAAGTGGAGATAGTGATTATAAGGTGATCACTACCTAGAGATTCATTGCTAACTTGCCAGTTAAAAAAACACGAGATATCTGAAGTAGCAAATGAAATATCTGGCGAACTGCGTTGTATATTACCCGCGACCAGTTTAATGCGTGTGTGGTTATTATCATTCAAAGATACAAAATTACTGTTAGCTAATAAATTAAATATCTGAGAACCCCTGCAGTCTGTTTTATATGACCAAGTAAAATGATGTCCGTTGAAGTCGCCTAAAATTAAAGATTTGCGATTAAACTTGTAAAATAAATCTTCCCAGTCAGTTTGACGGGTATGTACCCATTGAGGACAATAAACCGCGACTATGTTTTCAATTCGTCTGCAATTAAAAAACTTAACATGTAATACTTGAATGTCTACGTTAGCAAGTACCGTTGGGCATATTTGGGCTTTAAGAGACTTGTGTATTATGATACTGACCCCCCCATAATTATCCTCCCGATCGGTTCTAAAAATATGGTAATTATTAATTTTGATGCTACTATTCTGGTCAAGCCAAGTTTCACAAACAACTGCTATATGTATTTTATTTTGTATTAGTAGATTTTCAAACAATAATAACTTTGGTCTTAAACTTTGCGCGTTCCACTGTAAGATATTGATAACGGTATTATTATTAACACTAGTCATTTTGAAAGTTACAAGTAATGCCAAACAATTTCTTAAGTAAAGACAAATCCGTAATATTAGCAATAACAGTCGATAAAAGCCATTGTACAATAATGCTAACACTTAAATTCATTTTTTTGAACCAGTCATACCTTTCAGACAGTAATATCCTTTTAATTTTATTTAATGTAGGCTTAAATGAATAATTAGAAAACGAAATTTCCGGGTTAGACTGCATATCAGGTTCAGGTGACGCGGCCTTATAGTTGTATGTATTTGTTTTACTGTAGTTATTATTGTATTGTTCATTTCTGTTGTCACTGCGTCGGTGTCGATTCCGGCGCGGGCGGCCTCGGCGCGATCGCCTACCGTTCGCTGCCTCAGTCTCAGGACGTCCGCCGTCAGTGACAGGTGCGCGATCCTCGTCGTCCGATATGTATGACTCCGATGACAGTGACTCATTCGCCTCTTGCAGTGATTGATTCGATGGGCTGCGTTGTTTACGTTTGTTATTTCTTTGATAATCCCTTCCCAACTTATTATGCTCCTGCTTATCATTTGCTGATACTACCGCAGCGTATGATTTATAATTTGTAATGTTATGAGTATAAGTATAGCTTTTATAGTTGTTAGACTGGGGATTAGATGTTGGTTTTTCAAACTGTTCATTATAGCTAGGTGAAAAAGGTGGTATGTACATTGTTAGTGCACGACGGTATGTACAGTTAAATTCAGACATTAACGACCTAATTTTCCTTTCTTTAATATAAGCAGGACAAGATTTGACTAACGACATATGACTTCCTCCGCAGTTGACACATTTGTAAGTGGAAGTTTCACAGTTTGCATGATTCTTACCACATTTAGGGCAGATAACTTTTAAAGACGGGCATACTTTTATTGTATGACCAAAACGCCAACACCGTGAACATTGTGTAACTGGAAACACATAAGGTACAACAGCAACATTGACGTCATATATTTTAATGTACGGCGGGAGGTAGTTTCCTTTAAAACAAATACGAACACTCTCGCTTAATGACCACCCAGACTCATAATCTCTCCGCTTTAACCTTTTTGCTGATAAAATGTCAAATCTGTTATCTCTTTTAATGCATTCTAATAGTTCTAAATCAGATAGGTCTAAATCTATTTGTCTTATAATACCGTAGGAGACATTTTTCTCCCATGTTTTCTGAACCCGCCATTCTTTTTCCTTGAAACTTTGGCATTCCAACAACTTCTCAGCACTTTCTTCGTTGTCAAACCTCACAATCACCCTAAAAGAATTCATGAACTTGACACGTGTAATTCCCGTTATATTTTCAGAATTAAATAATTTGGCCAAAGCAAACTGCTTAGGTAACTTCTGTGTACTAGAAATACTTATTTCAATCGGTTCTATTCTTCTTCTTTTCTCACTGTTGCCCACTACTGTCCAATTTTCATTATTTTCCACCCCCTGTTCTCCTGAAATATGTATATTTTCCTCTTCGTTGTGTTGTTGTTTCTCCCCTTGAATCATGTTATCTTCTTCCATACTACTTTCGCCCGTACTAATAATAGCTGTCGCTTCTCTGTTCTCCTCTAATACACCCTCACTCATATTTTATATTGTATATAACAACGCCGTGTCTATCGGCAGCGCGCGAACGCGCCGACGATAGGCAGGTAGTAAATACCGTTAACCACACACTTATTAGCTGTCTGTACACACGTCCTAGTCGCTCAATGAGAGAATGGACACTGGTCTGTTTGTTCACTGAGGTCCGTTTGTCCGGTGTCGTAAAAGGCGACTAAGGGATAAACTACGCAAGACAACATCGATGCAAAGAGAAGGAAAACTTGAAACCAACCCTATACCAACCCGTCTGGCCAGCGTGGTATAGTAGGCCAAAACCTCCTTTCTAAGGAGAGGCCTATGTCCAGCAGTGGACTGTTAGAGGCTGTTGATGATGATGAATCTTTGGAACGGGACTTTCATTGACAGAAAGCTGATGACTTAAGAAGTAACTTAAGCTAAGTTTTATTTGACTAGCTTCTCTCCGCGGTGTTACTCGCGATTTCGTACAACGATTGCGGGTTATACTGCGGGACTTAGCTACTAACTAATTATAGTCTACGGAACCCTAACTACTTTATTTTCGTGAAGACACTTATCTGTGACAGTGTATTATCCGAATCCCTTCCTAACAGAGACGGTTGTTTATGAAAACAATATTATAGATCAAAATTATAATAAATCTCGAGGGAAGCTGTGAGGCAAAGACTATACTCCCATAGAACCTTCGGGTCAAGAGTCATATTGCTACTGATCGGCAACAAATGGAACAGCCAGTCTACAAGGAAAAAAAAGGGGCCAAGTGCGACTCGGACTCACCTATGAAGGGTTCCGTAGAAGCAAGTGATATGATATAAAATCATAATGCGGTTCACAGAATACATCTACTGACCAAGTTTCAACAGTATATCTCTTATAGTTTCGGAAAAAAATGTCTGTGACATACAGACGGACAGACAGACAGACAAGACGAATCCAAAAGGGTTCCGTTTTTTGCCATTTGGTCCGTAGCCAAATGCTTTTAAAATACTGGTCGCTCGACCGGAGTGATCATTCATTCATTCACCAAATGAATGAGGTTATCGAAGACATAATTTCTCTTCTACTCCATGGCTTTTGAACCACAGATATCCTTCGCACTTACTACTAGATGTCCGTCAACTTGTTTATCTACTATTTCATAAAAAAACCCAAGACCGGTGTGTTAGTTATTGAATTTATTCATGAATTGAAACTGAAAATAGTAAGTAGGTACACGATATTAGCTGTAAACAACAGTACATAAGACATCAGGTAGCGGATACTCTTCGGCACGTGGCTGTAACAGGGACTAGTGCTGTGCACTCAATATCGAGTACTATTGCAGTTCCCATCTCGATTATAATCTAACATTATCTTTAGAAACGGTTGTTTGAACAG
Organism: Phragmatobia fuliginosa; assembly: GCA_932526445.1. Taxonomy (NCBI): domain Eukaryota; kingdom Metazoa; phylum Arthropoda; class Insecta; order Lepidoptera; family Erebidae; genus Phragmatobia; species Phragmatobia fuliginosa. The sequence goes on along the minus strand of OW052073.1, from coordinate 20,131,742 downwards.
TTCTATCAATCTGGAAAGTTTTGTAACATAGTTACTTAGTATACTTATTTTAAAACTTAATGCATAAGTAGTACAAAGGCGGTGTTAATGCCATGAGGCAGTCTCTGTCTTCACCAGTCAACCCTCAGGTGATGTAGGAATATGATGCGATAGATGCAAAATTAAGATATAAAATCTGAAAAGGTAGTTGTAAAGTTATAATTAATATACACAATTTTACTGCTAAATATTAAGATTTATGAACATTGATAAATGACATAATTATATACATTTACACACGCATACATATAAATATGTATAAGTACACATACAAGTCTAGTTATATTAAAAAAATATATATTAGCGAGGCTCTACTACTTGTCTCAAAATTTCGAAAATAAAAAATAATTAAAAGAAATTAAAACATAATAATTAAAGCTAATATCTCTTGTATTCTTCATATTCGTTCCACTATTACTAAAGGTCGTTTCTCCTTAAAAGACAGTTGTTCTAAAACTCTTATCAATACATATACACAAATAAATAAATTTGAAGTACCTTTTTGTACTTTTATATTAACAGCTTTTCACTAAATGCTTAAAAGTATATTATCATTACTAATCTCTGAAACTAATGAGAAAACAAAAAACTGAACCGGTTTTTCGCGGGATTTTTTCTGTCAGACAGCTTTTGATATAAGGAGTAATTTATTCTACTTTTTTAGACTACCTTCATTCCTCGGTGTTACCTATTTTAACAATAACCGCTGGTAAAATGTATAAATGTAATGGTAAAAAGCAATAATTCTATCGATAAACCGTACCAGTCCCATCGAACCCTGTAAAAGAACAGACGCATACATTTGAATACAAACGTCTATGATGTTGGGTTCAAGGCAGAACACTCGGGCACCTGCATGGCTGTAGGGTGACATTCTATTGTCAATTCAATCGTCCAGTGTCCTCTTCATGTGAATTTCAAATTTAACAGACGTACCGACACATCATAAAGTTAAATCAGAATACGTTACAAGTGGTTGCAGTTCTGAAAAATAACTTTTGCAATCAATAACACTTATTTCGTAAGCCATACTACTCACGGAATTTTCCCGCATTAAAACCTTAGAAATTCCATTATTTTTAAAGACAATTCACACGTTAGGAAATTGTGATGTGCCGCAGGAGGCTTAATTAATGAAACGGGCATTACAAATTTATGAAACCGATACATAGAACACTCAGACTCAGAACAACAATATTTTAACGGCGTTGTTGGTCTAGTGGTTAGCGTATACGATGGCTGATCAAGTGGCCTCGGGTTCGATTGCTGTGTCGGTCCAAATGTTTGTGTGATCCGCAAATATTTGTCTCGGAGTCTGGGTGTTTTTTATGTAGGTTTGTTTGTTTTCCTGGGCGGTTACCGCACTTAGTCCTTACTATTGGACCATCGTGCGTGTGAATAATATGTAGGTATTTACAAAAAATAAAAGTATGTTTATGTATTTATGTCAGTTGTCTAGTACCCATAATACATGCCCTGTTTAGTTTGGGATTAGATGAAGTTGTGTGTAATATGTCCGAAAATATTTATTATTTATTATTGTCCTATGTGGGGATGGAAACCACAAAATTTACTTAGGATCCTACAAAAACTACTTACGTACTCATATATCAGAACTTTTTATCTAGAATTCTCACAGTCACAATGTTAGTTACCATACTCCTCCGAAACGGCTGGACCGATTTGTATGAAATTTTGTGTGCATATCGGGTAGGTCTGAGAATCTGACAACATCTATTTTTCATACTCCTAAGACGCGAGCGGAGCAGCGGGCATTAAATAGTTATGTTATACTTATTATTGTATAACTGCGAACTTATTATTGTTTAACTGCGAACATTTTGAATTGTACATGTGAGCACTTTGTAGTCACTAGTAGCATAAGTTTGTTTGTTGACTGGCGGTTGTGAGTATGTCATGCTCGCTCAAAAGCCCTGCTGGCGTGTGTGGCGGGTCGTTCGGCTCCCTACGATATGGTTGAACTGGACGATGGCTGGTGCATAGGTCATGCTCGTGATACGGGCGCCGCCAGTCGGGGCTGGTCATCTCACAACTTCTATTTATTGTTTAATTATTTTTGGACACTACCTGTGTAAATATCAGCAACGTTACATTGTCCTCAAATTTAATAAAATGCCTTAAACAATGTAACAAAAAATTGTAAAAACAATGTTGGAAAAGAGTGTCCATGGAGTTTCTTATCTGTTCTTCTCCATAGGATCTACGAATTGGAACAGACGATTAGCTTCACGACTGACTACTGACTGACTACTTGACGTTTCAAAAGTGCTGTTGTATGGTTTACTTGAAATAAAATGGTTTGATTTGATTTGATATAGATTTCAGTAAATTAATACCTAGGATTCTCCATATAACTGTCTACATATTACTGAATTAATATTTATTAGTTATTTGCATAGCGCTCATAGCCGAGTGGCCTTAGGTGATTGGAAACAATCACCAAGGGTAAGCAACGACGGCGCGGTCGGACCTAGATGGGTGACCGTTTGTGGCATTATATGTAATGAGCGTTTCCGTGATTCGGAGGTCACGTTAAGCAGTCGGTCCCGGTTGTTATCATAAGATAGCAGTCGTGAAGCTTAGTTGGAGGCCTTCGGGCGGCTTAAAAACATCCAACAGCAAGATAACGTAGCCACAACGTGTCTTGCCTGTCCCCAACCCGCACTCGGCCAGCGTGGGGACGTATGGCCTTAACCCTCTCTTGAGAGGAGACCTGAGCCCAGCAGTGGGACGTTATGGGTTGTTGATGATGATGATGATTAAGCAGTCGGTCCCGGTTGTTGTCATAACTTCATAAGGTAACAGTCGTGAAGCTTAGTTGGAGGTCTTCGGGCGGCTTAAAAACATCCAACGGTAAGATTACGTAGCCACAACGTGTCTTGCCAGTCCCCAACCCGCACTCGGCCAGCGTGGGGACGTAAGGCCTTAACCCTCTTTGAGAGGAGACCCGAGCCCAGCAGTGGGACGTTATGGGTTGTTGATATATATTTGCATAGACATCATGTGACACCAGAGCTCTTCTCCTTGGTGGTCTTAGGGCACGTGACTGTATAAAGGCCTAGCATATTGACCTTATGAAACAGTTGCTTATGAAGCTGTATTGCTGCGGGACTCCTTGATAGGTGTCCTTTGTTATGTAAATACGTTTATATTAATATGGATTGTTGACTGCCTTGTTGGTCTAGTCATCTAGTGGTTAGCGTATGCGGCTGCTGATCAAGAGGTCTCGGGTCGGATCAAATGTTTGTACGATTTGCAAATATTTTTTCGGAGTTTGGGTGTTTTTGATTTTTTTAACTTTAAATGGCAATTTTTAATTAAAATGAAACGGCGTGCTCGAAAAATCAGAAAAATTCATGATGGGGTAGTACATGTGATGAACTTTAAAGGAAAATTACATCGTCTTAAATAACTTTCTTAATTTAGACTTATAGAGACTTGTAAAATACGCTTATTAGGAAAACTTCGTACAAAAATTATGGGTGACTACGGAACCCTATTCCATGCGTGGCTTGAAACGAACTTGGCCAATTTTTTTTCATATGTTTTTCGCACCATAGCCCCGTTGGGAAAAGGGGCGTGTGTAGGACTCCCGGAGAACCGCTCTATTCACTTAAACCCGCTGTGAGCTACCTCGCCAGTCCAGATCAGTTTCAGGAACGCATATCAGCGGCTTCTGGTGTTCTGACTGCCATACCCCATGACACGATCCATCCCGGGGTGATCAGAATCACCTATGCCCTTCGAATAATGGGTAGGATCACTGATGTTTTCAAATATTCAAAACATTATGCAGGCACCACACTTCGTTATGCGCTATTCGTTATGTGTCTGCGCCGTATTCACCCAAATATTACTTATGCGCTCAAACAACAAACATGCCATCCACACTTCGAACTGTTATGTCAAATAAGCATCAAATAAGACAAATATGTGTGTTGTGGAAATGTGTCATTGTTATTTTTATGGTGAGCGAAACGAATATACTCTCCACACTTCGCCGTATGCGCGCGAATAACCCGCATAACGTATAGCGCATAGCGAAGTGTGGAGCCTGCTTTACAATCAAATGTTCGTAATCTAAACCACATACGCATCCAACAAAAACAGATCCAACAAAAACTCAACTACCCAAAATATTTTTGAACTTAATTATTTCATAACCAATTAAATATTGACTTATAACACCTTATAACGACAGAACAGGTATCGAACCTTAAACTGCTATATTACCATATTGTCGTCATAACATGTGGGTTTCGTAAGGCCATATACCATAATAGGTAGACCATAAAACATAAGGTTTTAACTCTTACGCAAGCGTTTATAAATCAAATTCATAGTACTATTATAAAAATGAGATGACGTTCTTGAAATTTGAATTAAATCGCATAAAGGTTGAGACGAAATCTTGATAAATTAATGTATTTGTTAAATAAATTAATATTTCGGACATCTGACACAACATCATCTAGTCCCAAACTAAGCAGAGCTTGTACTATGGGTACTAGACAATTGATATAAATACATAAACATACTATTCTTTTGTAAATACATACATATTATACGTAGAAAACACCTAGACTCCGAAACAAATATTTGTGAATCACACAAATAATATCTGGTCCGACCGGAATTTGAACCCGAGACCTCTTGATTAGCAGTCGCATACGCTATCCACTAGACCAACGAGACATAAATATATTGAAATTTGTATAAATACATTACTTGTCAATTGAAAACTATCACGACAGTTTCCGTCATTGAATCAAGACATCTGCATAGGTTATTATTCCCACTACAAAGATCCTTTGTAATTATTCACAGACATCAACAGAATTGCCAATTTTCTTTGCAAGGACTATTGGCAGAAGAGCCCGCGGAGATGGTCAGGCGTGTCATCATTCGCCACAGTCGTAAAATACATGCAAAACCCCCTACAATGGTTGTATAATTTACTATCTGATTATTGTTTTTATTAATATCTTAATGAAATTGCCTACGGTCGTTCGATTTAAATGCAAACGATGCAAACTAGATCGAGCCCTTACTTTACTATTAATATTATAAACGCGAAAGTTTGTGAATATGTATGTATGTACACGCAAAAAGTACTGAATGGATTTTGATGAAACTATACAATAATATAGCTCATATATCAGAATAAGATATAGGCTTCTAATTGCCGCGGTAATCTCCATGGCGGAGCCGCGGGCAAAAGCTAGTGAATAATAAATAAGAGAAAGAATTAAACTCAAAACATCGTTATAAATTATTGACATATAATCTATGATATTATTATTCATTTTATTTATTAGCCGCAGGACCGACAACCGTTGGGGTTAACGTGTTCTTGAGTGGAGACCGCGTCTCGGTAAACGTAGTATAGGACGTCCACAGGCCAGGTGGAGTAATGATTTGCGCAAGACGGCTGGCAGGAGCTGGATGCGAGTAGCCGAGGATCGAACTAAGTGGCGTGCAATTGGAGAGGCCTATGTCCAGCAGTGGACTGCGATAGGCTGATGATGATGATGATGACATATATGACTGCCACGGTGACTCAGCGGCAGCTTATGCCACTCCTGTGCCTGAGGTCTCGGGTTTGATTCATGGATCGGGTTTGTTTGATTTGCAAATATTTGTTTCGGAATATTGATATTTTTATGTAGGCAACAAAATTAGGATATGCCTCTCTAACAATTAATTTCATTTATTTTATTTTTATAAAAGGCAACTCTGGCATTGGGAATAAACATCCTGTGTCACGGTGGACTTTACAAACATTACTGAAACGGACACAAAGAACATCCATACCCAAAACAACAATTTGTAGATCACACAAAGTGTTGAACCATATGGGATTTGAATCCACAACACTTTGTGCAATAGAAAGCAGCGTGGCGACCGGTTAAACCAACCGTGCAGTCAATGAGGTAATGAATCGTTTAAGCCTAGTCGAAAATCTCCAATCGATACAAATACTTGATCTGATTCTTTTGGCCTATTTTGAAATTGAATCCTATCATTTCGTTGAAACCACCCACATGATAGGTCTAAATTAGTATAACTAGTTTACATAAACACATAAGATGTAGTTATTATGCCTAAACTGGTTGACCATTATGTTTTGTACATGGTTACGTATCTACACGTCATTCTGACGTAACAATTCTCTGATGTTTAACATACATTAAATATAACATTTCTTAACTTTATTTACATAACATGAGCAGTGTCTAAATGGTTATAAAACATATCACAACAAATTTAAGCAAAAATGTTTCATTAAATTATAATATTAAATAAGTTTTTTCAGTTATGACACTGTCTGCTTAGTTTGGGACTAGATGGAGTTGTGTCAGATGTCCGGAATAATTATTTATATACTAGCTACGCCCCGCGGTGTTACCCGCGTATCATTATGGTTGCTATGCAAGTGTGTTATGCATAACAACCTGTGAAGTTTTGACAGGAGATAAACAGTGATACAATTTGACATCCACGATTTAATGTATTTTTATAATCACCTAGCTTTCGTCCGTTTATCTCGATTATTGCAGTAAAAAGTAGCCTATGTGTTATTCTGATATATAAGCTATATTACTTTAAAGTTTCATCGAAATCCGTTCAGTAGTGTATGCGTGAAAGAGCAACAAACATACATACACACATACATACTCACAAACTTTTGCGTTTATAATATTAGTAGGATTTTGATTTATATTATTTTCTTAATTATTACATACCGTGCCTTAGTTTTCAAACAAAAATATCCTTAATAGATGAGAGAATATAATAGATATAATATATGGAATAGAATATTTTATTATTCATAGAAGGGTACGTACTCGTACCTCACAACCTACCCTTACATATGGAAAGTAGGTATCTCACAACTCCAACGCAACCCTTAGTGTCTCACTACTATATCTCACCCTCTCACATCTGAAGATTTTACCATTAAAAACTTTGAAACATACTGTGTACATGTACATACCTAGTATATATAGTGAGGCGATTCACACACTGCCCCGCGCTCCGTGGCGTAGCGCGGGGTGGCAGATTTTAATATTGTATGCAAGTAGTAGCAGATTTTAATATTGTATGCAAGAGGTTTGGCGAATCATCGCCAAACTTCCAAACTCCGGGTTGCTATTATGAATTTCTTAAGAAAAACCCAATAACACTTTTTGGCCCAAACCGGGATTTGAATCCGAGACCTCTTGATTGGCAGTTACATACGCTATCCACTAGACCAACGAGGCAGTTAAATAAATATTAATTTCTGTCTTAAATACAGCTTCATTTAAGTACATTCTCTGTTCTGCAGCTCTGGGCTGCTACACTATGTAGAATGCACCTATTTATTAATTTTAATGCGCGTTGTATACGTCTTCGTCATCATCATCATCAACAGCCTTTAACAGTCCACTGCTGGACATAGGCCTCTCCTTTAAAAGGAGGTTTTGGCCTACTATACCACGCTGGCCATGGGTGTCGTAAGATGCGACTAAAGGAACAAAATAAGCAGCTAACATCACTGCCAAGAGAAGGAAAACTTGAAACAAACCCTATACCAACCCGTATACTTACCCGTATACTTAAATCTTTTATATTAATCATTAACGACATGGAACAAACTTCTGATTCATCATCATCATCATCAACAGCCTTTAACAGTCCACTGATTAAGACAATCATATTCGTAAGTTGGTAGTTAACAAAAATCTCACAGCCGTGATGCAAAAATAACAGCGTCAATGTGGTAGGGGCCAACGAAACGATGTGTGGAGCGTAATAAGCAGTTGACCAATATGCTACAATGGACCGTTGTGTGCCTCTTTGTTCGTTGTGGGCCAAACCACAAGAGGCGAGGGGTAAAGTCATGGCGTGAAAAGTAAATAACAACATGGCCTGGATGTTTTAATAACAGCAGTTCCCGGATGCCTCTGGTTTCGGGCGCAGATTGGCACACCGTGTAGTTTTAGTCGATTCGATGCCGATACACCACTCCGTCGCAAGCCTTACACAAAAGGTAACAACATGGCGCATGATATCGTCAACTTACGAATCTGCCATAGATGAGCAGCATCTACTTAAGAGCCGCTGATAGTGGATGGGACTCAGATTTCGGCAATACACTTGTGATTCTTGAATTACAAGTACCCACGGATGCCAGTAGTTATTTACAGTCAACTGACCTATCTGCTTACTTGTCTCCTTTTCCCATAAAAATCTGTTCAGCGGTTTACAATATATGAGGCAATAATGATTATTACACACATACAAGATACGCACGAAAAGCATAACCCACCTGGGGAGTTGGGTAAAATTAGAACGGTCATGTTATTACAAACAGCAGTCAAAAATAAAAGTACTCGGTCCATCAACTCTGTTAGTCTCATGTTTCAATCGTTATAAAGTGTAAAAGATTTGTTGCTGTAGAAGATTTGTTATCTGCACAGTCACCAAACCTGATATCAGTTAATCAATAAAATCAATATATCGTTTACATATTTCAGCAAATCTTCACTAAAAACACAGTCAAACTTTGATTTATTTTCATCAACATACCCGCTCTCGCTACAGTTTATAACTTATACGTGTATACAAACTAACATGGTATTGCTTAATCCGCTGTTGCCACGCGCCCGCTCGCGCTCAGCACATAAATGGCACTCTTTGTTTTCTTATCGGCACACTAGCTATGGGAAACACGGTTTTCTCTACACAATGCCGTCCATACACATCTATAACTACCTAGTATCTACTGTACTTATAGTTAAATATGTTAGCTTTGTAAGCGATGAATAACTATAATAGGAATTCGTATAGCGGTTACAAGTGTTGTAGATTCGATTCCGATACGGGATAACATTTGTGTAGGAAATTTATATATCGTTGTTCGAGTCTGGGTGTTTTTTGTGTCCGTTTCATTAATGTCTGTAAATTCTTCGCAATACATAATACATCTTCTGTGAGAAGGTAGTACTGCTCCAATCAAGCCTCTTCGTTTTTTAAGCATATAGTTCCAAGAGTAGGGTCACCATCACTCATAGTGAGTACAGACAATGCAGCATGCTGACCCACACTATGGAGTCTTGGTGAGATGCGTCTGCATCCTTAGGCCTCTCACACTCATCAACGAAATACCACAAGACGAATGCTATAATTTTTAGGTTTCTGGAGGTATGCGACTGCTAATCAAGAGGTCTCGGGTTAAAATCCCGGGTTGGGCCAATTCCGGGATTTTTACCCGATTTTTTTGTTGTTGGGTTTTCTTATAGGAAATTCTTAACAGTAGCCCGGAGTATAGAAGTTTGGCGGTGATTCACACCCATGCTTGGGATGTTCGCGCCTCCGCCGCCCGGTTCGCCGGCGGCGAATCGGGTCTGATTGGATGTCGTCCTCTCGGGCCGTCTCCGCCGCCTCCTTCTGCGTGATTCCGTCCTCGCAGAAGGTTGCGACCGCGGTAAACGAGCTCCCACGAAAACATACTGACAGCTAGTTCAACCTTCGAGTTTCAGTTCTCCTTTACGGTTGCGGAGATCCGATGCCAGTCGCTCCGTGTTGAAAATTAAATTCTGGTAAACTCGGTTGTACTAGTAAGTCGACCCCAAATAATTTGGGGAATAAAGGTTAGGAAGAAGAAGAATTAAAACTATTCCGATGTTTTTCAAACAATTATATAACAATGAGCAACTGAGTTGAAAACAAAAGCAACATAAAATTTATGTTTTCATCAAATGTGGCTTATCAGTATTGCCTGACGACGATATTTAACTGTTTTGTTTATCACATTACATACATACAATAATATGCTGTTTTCTTCACAAAATAAGCGATATTTTTCTATGTATACAACAAAGTGCTTCGGCATAGGAAACGTGACGGCAAGCCATGACCAGCACAACTTATCGTATTGCTAATTCCGCGTTTTGTCAGTAAAAATACAATCTTCATATTACATATGTTTGTTCAGCAAATCAAATTACCGACACATTTAGAATAATACATCATATTAATTAACTTAAATTGCGCAACGTTGCTTGATTTATTGACAGGTGAGTGTGGAATAAATGAGTCAATAAACTATCTAGTAGAACTGTGAACTTATATGATTAAATTACTGTGACGTAAACAGGTTCATTACTGGTACCAGATAGTCTGACAGGTTTTTCTTACTAAGGTATAAATAATGAGCACACTTGATAGGAAAGCCGTAACATGACACTAATTAGACAGTAGGCTCTTAAGTTTGCGGGATATATTAATAATAAATCTATCAAATGCACTCAACATGTATTATGTTATGAAAATAACATGGTCATACATAAAAAAATATGTATACCTACACGTCGAATTGAAAACCTCTTCTGATTTTTTCCTTGGTTAAAAATATAAGTATCTTAAGACCATAATATCATACGTCCCGTATTTAAGAGGTCAATAAATTGTTAAGGTTATTATTTTTAACTACTCTGTCAGCTCTACTAGGAATCCCTTACTCTGTCAGCTAACGAAATGTGTAAAACAACGCTCTGAAGTGAGCATAAATTTAGTATTTACCAGCGAATGAATGAGAAACGATTTTCTAATGTTTTACAATAATATAATTGCTAAGATTACCTATTCTTACGATAGAGTTTCTCAGAATGTTACATATTCTGTAAGCTGTTAAAAATAAACTTTAAGTCGATAATAAATTAGATCAATTTCTAGGAAGCGCCGAGCTGTTGTGGATAGATGGATTGAACACAGAGCATTTATAGGAAGCAGTTATTTTTATAAAAGCCCGCATTAGGAATATTAATCCTGTCTAGTGGAGGACCCCACAAACATACATGAAACGGACACAAAGAACATCCAGACTCGGAACAACAAGTTGTGAATCACACAAAGCGGGATTTGAATCCACGGTAATTGGCGCAGTAGATAGCGGCATGTCGACCGCTTAAACCATTAGGCCAACCGTGCAGTCAAATTTGTAATGAACCCCGGAGAAAAAAATTCGTCGTGGGTTCGGAAGACTTGACATTGGGACTTGGCAATTCATCATCAGTCATAGAAGAGTAGGTAATATTTGTTACATACAAATCCTTTCATTTCACACATTTTTTATGTGGTTTGATGTAATGAATAAGTAAATTTGATATAAAGTTAAAATTGATCATTGGCTTTCAAAAGGAATAATGTATCTCTGTTATCAATTTGTATTTTTCTTACCTTAAAAATCTTTGACTTCTAAACAAATTTAAAATTTGAGTTTTTTTATTTTAAGGGGAAAATTTTTTTTTCGGACATTGTACACACAAAGCCATCTAGTCCTCAAACTAAGCAGAGCTTGTATTATATATACTATACATATATAGTATTATGGGTAGCTAGACAACTAATATAAATACATAAACACATTTTTTTTTGTAAATACATACATATTATACATAGAAAACACCCAAACTCCAAAACAAATATTTGCGAATCACACAAACATTCGGTCCGACACGGCAATCGAATCCGAGACCACTTAATCAGCAGTCGCATACGCTGGCCACTAGACTAGCGAAGTAGTCATACCTATTTACATGTGTAAGGTAGGTATTTCATATATCAAGAACTACAACAACAACTGTTGGGCTCGCCTCTCCTCTCAAGAGAGGGTTAAGGCCGTACGTCCCCACGCTGGCCGAATGCGGGTTGGTAACTGGCAAGACACGTTATGGCTATGTAATCTTGCCATATATTTCCTCTAAAAAAAACTTCACCTAGGATTGTAAAACTAAGAAAGAAGAATACTTATTAATCATGTTCATTCTTCACTCATTCATCATCATTAATCTTCATTCATTCTCAAACTTCGAAAATCTACTACAACTTTTGGTTGGTCTAATGGTTAGCGTATGCGGCTGCTGCTCAAGAGGTCTCGGGTTCGATTCCCGGGTTGGACCAAATATTTGTGTTCTACAAATATTTGTTTCGAAGTCTGGGTGTTTAATATGTATAATTATGTATATATTTACAAAAAAAAGTATGTTTATGTATTTATATCAGTTGTTTGGTACCCATAACACAAGCTCTGCTTAGTTTGGGACTAGATGCTGTTGTGTGTAAGATGTCCAAAAAATTATATTTATATTTGTTCTTCCATTGTTAAGTCCATCCAAGCTTCTATAAAACTGTTCTAAATCTAGGTTAAATGAAAATGGGTCCGTAATTCAACTCTGGTCACGTGTCAGCCTGCGTGAACTGTGACGTATGTTGGTTGCTAGGTCAGCCAACCTGGCTTTGTAACAGTTCTAATACGGTCTTAACGAAGTAACTTATGACATAACAATCCACACAACGCCATCTAGTCCCAAACTAATCAAAGCTTATATTATGGGTACTAAACAACTGATATAAATACATACATATTATACATAGAAAACACCCAGATTTGGTCCGAACCGGGAATCGAACCCGACACCTTTTGATCAGCAGCCGCATACGCTAACCACTAGACCCACATGCCAGTCAAATTATAATTAAACAATCATAACTTAGTAATTATACTTATTTAACTATATAACTTATAATATAATGCCTAAGTTTCATTTGTGCCGACTTTATTTTAAAGACATCTCCCGCATTACCCCGTATTATCCCGCAGACTCAGAACAACAATTTATGAATCACACAAATTGGAATTTGAACCCACGACTCTTGGCGTTGTAGAAAGTAGCGAGGCGACCACTTAAAAGATCATGCTTATCACACACCCGACTGTGTTGAGAATCAAACCCCGAACTCTAATCTTACAGTTTAAATTACTTACTTACATCTTCACCAACAGAGAAGGCGATCGCCTTTTACTAACATACACGTAGAACATTTGTGAAATCGCAACAAAACTAGTTTTTAAAACCAACAAATTAAATCCATGTTAAAATGCAAATTTGAACTCCTAGAGAAACCTGACGCAATTAAGTGGCAAGTTTTTTTTACTTAAACATGCATTTCTAGACTATTTTAGAAAACCTATACCCGTCCTATAAGGTGTAAACATCCGCTGTTGAAAATATAAAGCCATAGACATATGTTTTTACTTTATTGCCATGTAACCTAGAAAATAGATCGCCTTCTATGAGCTTGTACCGTGAAACTATCATATAACAATTATAAAACTATTTTTATATACATTGACACTTACTTTCAGCCATCATACTTGTACCGATAAGAGAAACGGCAATGGATGTTACGATGTTCTAAACGAAATGTGCCGAGTGTTACACTAGTATAGGTAGTGTAGTAGATCTTTCTGCCTTCACTTTTGTTGCTAAGCGAACCCTTTGCATGTGTGAGTGAGTGCAGTGCCCGAGGCTGTAGGGATGTACTTGTTGTTGTGATTGAATATTTTTGTACTTTTTAGACCTTTTCAGTAAACGAAGTTCCTATCTGTCCATTGATATAGGTTCTTGATTGTTTATTTTCTCTTTTGTAAATATGAGTAACTAACACACGTGTTTTCCGTAACTAAATGATATTTAAGTAGAATAGACTGTTATTTTACTTTCGTCATAGCATCAATCAAAAGATTTTTCGGTACGGTTATGTGCAATAATTTCGACGACTCTCAACAGAGGTCTTTGCCCTCAAAAGGTTTAAAACAACAAAGTAATCATGCGTCAATTAAATCCCTTATTCAATTATACAATAAAACCAATTAAAACAAGTTTCGTAACGTACCTTTGGCACGCGCAATCAAACCGATACGATACCAATGGATTATAATCAGTTTCCACAAAAAATTTCGCAATTTTTCCCAACACTATTATTATCTTTCGAACGGCACGCACACATGCGCACGCTGCATTCGATTATGACACAGCCAAAGTATCAAACGCGGTTCTAACGTTGAATTCGATACGAAATTGAACCTTATTGCTTAGGCAGTTCGGTTTCGAGATTCTAACTACAGTGTTAGATGACTATTGCTGGTATAAAAGTGACGTTTTGAAGCTGTATGTATATTGCACAGTCATCGACCCGTATCTAGGCGAACCTACCCCAATGTGAAAAATATAAGTATTTATGTGTGATACCTACTTACATCTGTTGAAATAGTCGTATTTGTGCGACTTTTTAAAATGATGTGTATGGATATATTGTTACCTTTTTTATCTGTAGATTTTTTTGTAAAGATTTTTATATCGGGCTTCAAGATTGACGGTAGTGAGATCCAAATATGAGATCAACAAGTAAAGTGGTGTAGCTGTTAACGGGCTTGTCACCCTGACGGCCTGACCCCTGCTACCTTACCACCCCCTTAGGAGCTCTGGAAACCCTACTCACTCACGGGATCACAACAGCACCAAAGTGATTGTTGCTTGGCTGCGGTCTTCTGTAAGGCGGACATATTTCAGCAGTTGGGCTGTTCCAATTTAAGCGCAATAGTTCACTATGCTCTATCTTTCTTCTAAGACTGTGGCTCAAATGTTTGTTTTCCAGGATTATTTACTATATTTCGAACAGAACACCAACTAAATATTTTCAAACTAAACAGAGCTTGTATTCCCTATGAAAACTAGATTGACAGTATTGGGTTCAAATCCCGGGTCGGAATAAAAAAAGTGTTATTGAGTTTTTCTTACAGGTACCTACCTAATTCTTAATAACAGCCCGGAGTCTGGAAGTTTGGCGGTGATTCACGCCCGTGCCCCAGAGAGCAGGTTAAGCCGTCGGTCCCGGTTGTCATGAACGTCTATGACAATCGTTATTGGGAAGTCAGTGCCCTCAAATATACTGACTAGTTCATCCTTCGAATTTCAGTTCTCCCTTAGGGTTGCGGAGGTCCGATGCCAGTCGCTCCGTGAAAAACCTGATATTCAGGTAAAACCGGTTGAACTAGTAGCCGACCTCAAATAAACTTGGGAATAAAAGCTAGGAAGATCATGACATACATATTATACCTAGAACATACTACATCCGAAAGAAATTGACTGACACGACTGACTGAATTGACTGCACGGTTGGCCTAGTGGCTTAAGCGGTCGCCACGCCGCTTCCTACTACGCCAAGTGTCGTGGGTTCAAATCCCACGTAGGATGACACTTTGTGTGATTCACAATTTGTTGTTCTGAGTCAGGGTGTTCCTTGTGTGCGTTTCTTGTATGTTTGTAAAATCCCCCGCGACACAGGAATTTATATTCCTAATGCGGGAGTTGTCTTTTAAAAGAATAAAAAAAAAACTGCAGATCAAACAGACATTTGGTCCCACCCAGGATTTGAACCCGAGATCTCAAGCACAGCTGTCACATATACTACCGAAGAACTGACAACCCTCCAAGTATACCACCTAGCGATATAGGTCTTCTTAAAACAAGTAGTTGTTTTTTACTGTAAACGGTACTTATTCGCGATAAATTAAAAAGGTTACGATACCATTTAATTGCCGACGTTTCGAACAGGTTATATCGATCGTTGTCATGAATAGTCTGTCAAAAAACATGAATATGTGTAAAATTCGCGAAAGTATAAAAACAGCAAGTATTTTCAAATGGCTATTCACTATGTTTCTATTCAAATCATCATCCCAACTTGGATCGAAAGACCAAATTTGAGTGGGTTTAGTCGTGCAGATATCCCACGTCTGAAAATTTACATGTTACAATTATAATTTGCATTTAAATTGTTGTAGTTGCATAGACAAACTAGCAAACAATTTTAGCCAAAACGTAGTCGGTTCAGCTGTTGATATGAAGTCTTCGTCGGCCCCGTAATTTAATGGAGAAATGTGAGTAAAATAGAAAAAAAGCGGCCAAGTGCGAATCGGACTCGCCCATGAAGGGTTCCGTATCAGCAAGTAGTTCTTGTAGTTCGTTGTAACTTTCATTGATGTTTTTATAATAGTGTATTGATTGGATGAAATGTAAATTGCGTGTTACGACGATTTATGACGTATTAAAAAAAAACTACTCACTAGATCTCGTTCAAACCAATTTTCGTTGGTAGTTTGCATGGTAATGTACAACATATATTTTTTTTAGTTTTATCACTCTCTTATTTTAGAAGTTAGAGGGGGGAGGGACACACACACATTTTTCCACTTTGGAAGTGTCTCTCGCGCAAACTATTCAGTTTAGAAAAAAATGATATTAGAAACCTCAACATCATTTTTGAACACCTATCCATAGATACCCCCACACTTATAGGTTTTATGAAAAAAAAATTTTTGAGTTTCAGTTCCAAGTATGGGGACCCCCAAAATGTGTTGTTTTTTTTCTATTTTTATGTAAAAATCTTAATGCGGTTCACAGAATACATTGACTGACCAAATTTCAACAGTATAGCTCTTATAGTTTCGGAAATAATTGGCTGTGACATACAGACGGACAGACAGACAGACTTGACGAATCTATAAGGGTTCCGTTTTTTGCCATTTGGCTACAGAACCCTAAAAATGGAATGAATAATGAAGAAAAAATACGTTTTTATTTGGACAAACACCTTTATCTATACAACTGAATAAATTTGAGTGTCTGTAGGTATGTAATATCAAATGATCAGTTTTTTACTAAATGCATATCAAAGTATATAGGTACTAACATCAAAATTGAAATTTTTAAAATTTTGTCTGTTGGTTTGTACAGGGTAATCTCTGGAACGGCTTGATATATTTTGATTGGACTTTCACTGGTAGAAAGTTTATGACCTAAGGAGTTACTTAAGCAAATTTTTTTTGAATAGCTTTACTACGCTGCGTTACCCGCGATTAACTACAATAACTGCGGGTAACATCGTGGGACCCACATAATTTATAATCTATTTTGTAAATTTTTCTCATTATTTCCTCATTATTATGTAAGAAGAAGTAAAATAAAGAAACTAAAAACTCCCTATTGATTAGACCAATTTCCATCAAACATAGCTAAGAACACTCCTGAATAATTCACCTTTCAATCAAAAAAAGAATTCAAAATCGGTTCATCCATTCGGGAGCTACGATGCCACAGACAGACACACACACAGACAAGTCAAACTTATAACACCCTGTTGATTTTGCGTCGGGGGTTAATAACGAATACTTTATCTTACGAT
Organism: Phragmatobia fuliginosa; assembly: GCA_932526445.1. Taxonomy (NCBI): domain Eukaryota; kingdom Metazoa; phylum Arthropoda; class Insecta; order Lepidoptera; family Erebidae; genus Phragmatobia; species Phragmatobia fuliginosa. Next base: position 20,114,606 of record OW052073.1, on the reverse strand, counting down.
TATATGTCATACTAGATGAATCCCGCAGTGTTACCTGTGGTTGTGTTGTAAATCGCGAGTTGCGCCGCTGAGCCTAAGATACTGCTTATGTCATTAGCTCTCTGCCAGGGATATTTCCGTCAAAATCGGGCCAGTCATTCCAGAAATTAACCTGAACAGACAGACAAAATTTTTGAAAATTGTTTTTATGATGCACGGCACATACATGCTTACATCTGCATTTAATTAAAAAACTGTTAAATTCATATTAAAACCAGATTTTAATTTTATTTATTTCCATTGATATTTGCGTTTACTACAAAAGTATTTAAATGTCAAAGTTATAATTTTATTATCTGTTGAGCGAAATTTTATTATCATAGGGTCAGCAATATGGCCGAGTGTTTCACTTAATGGAGAATAAATTACTTTGCACATGCAATGAATATTATTACAATCGATTCGGAGGTTATACAAATGTTCTAGAACATTCTGAATTATAGTATCAAAATACTTTGAAATATATTTTATTGTAAATACTAATAATATTTCGGACATCTTACACATAACGCCATCTAGTCCCAAACTGAGATGAGCTTGTATTATGGGTAGTAGTCAACTGACAACATAAATACATCAACATACAAATTTTTTTGTAAATACATACATTTGTTACATAGAAAACACCCAAACTCCGAAACGATTATTTGTGAACCACCCAAAACTTTGGTCCGATCCGGGAATCGAACCGGAGACCTCAAGCACAGCAGTCACATACGCTACCACTGCGCCACCAAGGCAAAAAAATGCAATAACTGCCTCGTCGATCAAGAGGTCTCGGGTTGAATTCCTGGTCGGGCCAAAAAATAGTTTTTTGGTGGAACATACAAACCTACATAGTACCAAAACTGTAGCCCTGTTAAAAATTTAATTACGTGATTCTTTAAGAAAATTAATAAACAAAATATCTGAGAGAATCGATTTAACTTTCCAAAGGCTTTAGTCTGCTTTTGTTTGTCAAATAATTAGATCCATCCGAAGTTTTATAATAACTCGCACAACATTTATTTAATAAATAAATCTGTAATAACGAGGTAGGATTAAAATAATATTTAATTTAAACTTTAATTAATACAGTCCCAGCTTTGATATCATCTCATCTTCGAATAAATAATTGTTTTTATCGTCGATCACAAATATTGATCGAAGTATTTTATCGTCAATACTTCAAGTTGGATTGGGTTTTTTTCTATTTAATTTTTTTAAGGTACTTCTACCTTTATAGTTTATGATTTGATTTTTGCCAGTCCCATGGATTGGGTAGTTTATTTTTAAATAAGTACTTTATATCTTTGATCTTTCGTTTATAAAGTTGAAAAAAAAATAGGATTGTCTGTTTGTGAACATAGGTGTTATTTTTATTGTAAAACAAAAAAAAAAAAAACATAGGTTACTCTTTAACGAAATAACTGACAAACATACGGGTGGAGCCACGGGTAAAAGCTAGTGGTCTATAAAATAGTTAAATTCTGGGTTAAAGGCCACGACACAGTTAAGGATTAACTTTAATTATGTGCTATGATTCGATCAAAGTGGTGTGCAATGGCAGAGGCCTATGTCCAGCAGTGGTCTGCGATAGGCTGATGATGATGATGATATGTTTGGGATATCTAACACAACTAGGTTTCAAACTACGCAGCTTGTACTATCAAAGCTATACTGACTGATAAAATATTTACAGGACCTCAAGCACAGCTTATTATAGTAAAAATATAAGATTTAAATTAATAATGCAGGCAGCCCAAGATCGAATGGAGTGGCGTTCTCTTGTCGGAGGCCGAGACTCACTTTGGGTCGCTGAGCCAACGGAGTGAGTAAATAATATTTAAAAAAATATTCAAATACCCAGTCAAAATTGGAAGCTAACACCTATCAAACAATAATCCTTCTATTCGTTAAAACTTCAAAAACCTACTACGACCTAAGAAATATACAAACTTGACTGCCTTGTTGGTCTAGTGGTCAGCGTATGCGGCTGCTGATCAAGAGGTCTCGGTTTCGATTCCCGGGTCGGACCAAATGTTTGTGTGATCCACAATTATTATTTTCGGAGTTTGGGTGTTTTTCTATGTATAAAATGTATGTATTTACAAAAAAAAAGTATGTTTATGTATTTACATCAGTTGTTTAGTACCCATAATACAAGCTCTGCTTAGTTTGGGACTAGATGACGTTGTGTGTAAGATATCCGAAATATTTATTGTTATTATTATTTATTATACGTACAATCAAAACATACAACCCTCCTCGTAGAGTCGAATAAAGAATGATCAAATTGTATATTTTTAATATATATTAGCTGCCAAAATGACTCTACCATGCTTAATGGAAAGCATGAACAGAATCCAGGAATAGCGGTCACCGTCCTCACTGCCACAGCGGATAATGCAGCACGTTGACCCACACAATGGCGGCTAGTAGTCAAAATCTAAACAAGCAAAGCAATACCATGAACGAAAGTCAGTGAAAACACACATATAATATTGTTAGAGTATCAAGTTCCTAGTAGCTATGAGCTACTGTATCCAGTTGTTTTGTACCGTACTAATTTTAGTACCAACAACCTGCAAGATTGTTGCAATAAACATGTCTATGTGTGGCTCTTGCTGATAACTTGAACGATAACAATGGTCTATAAATGGCAACTCTAACATTATCGTTAGAAATCACTATTATAACTTGTTTTGAAACAGCATCTCAAAAGTAGCTGTGTAAGGTAATATAAAACGCAAAGAAATTTAGAATATCCTTTTTTTAAAGTAGGTTAAATATAGATTAGGTTATAGGTTTAATATTTTTATACATATACTAACTTTGAAGATAACGAAAGAAATAATTCAAAATCACATTTAGTTTTTGTCATTCATTTTCTGGTAGCAATAATTTGAACCCGATGAAAATTTGCAATAATTAATGTCACGATTGATTTTTAAAAGACCATTTGCATACTAGAATAATTAATATCATCAAAAGCCTATCGCAGTCCACTTGACATAGGCCTCTCCCATTGCACACCACTATGATCGATTTTCGGCTTCTCGGATCTGGCTCGCATCGAGGAGTATACTACTTCTCCATACTACTACTCCATTGACAGACAAAATAAAAATTGAAATAAGAATTTTGGCATCTAAATTATTATGTACAACTGTATCCAGCTATAATCCTTTGCTGTATGACATTTTAATGAGAAATCAGAGACAAAACTGAGATGAAACATAGATAAATATGATATTTGAAGCTGTTTGTATTTCGGGTCAAAATTTGACTTCATTTGTTGTGGAGCTTTCTAGCTTTTGAAGCGTACTACAAAAACAAACATAACATTTCAATAGATATAAAATAGAATATAGATAAAATATAGAATAAAGCTATGGAAATTATAGTCACGAATTACAATAAACTAACAATGGCCGCCAACGCCTACTTACAACCTGTTTTAGTCAATAAATCATTAGTTTATTTACCTTTACTGCTATTATTATAGTTTCAGTTCAGTTTAACCTGTATTTCTTATGTCTCAGGGTCCAAATTCATCTGTACTAAAATACCTTAGATCAAAGAAAATACTTCTAAAGACATATGAATATACATAGACAGACATCAAAACTAATATCGAGTTATATTTGACCTCTACTGGCAAAAACAAGAACTGCATGATTGACCTAGTGGTTTAACAACAACAAATTGTTGTTATTAGTCTGGGTGTTCTTTTTGTCCATTTCATGTATATTTGTACGGTCCCTCGCGAGATAAGATATTTATTAGTAATGCGGGAGTTGTCTGTCATACACTCGGCTGGCATGTTACTGACAACCGGGATCAACTTCCGTACTCCGTTATTCAAATTCAATTCAAATTCAAAATTATTTATTCACTTAGGATGCAATACATCTCTTGTGACAGGTCAAGATTCTACATGTACATTTATGCCATGTTCGCAAACAATAGGTAGAGCCGGAGAAAATAACATGGCAATAAAAACTCGCGGCCACTCCTTTCAAATCGCCAATGTTTACATAGTTTTAATGTTTATAAACCTGATATGGGGGTAAGGTGCTGCCACTAATATACTATACACCATGTTAAAGGACTGATGCAAATTATAGTGATTAAAAATTAGAACGTAAGCTAATTTAAAAAAAAAAAAAACAACAGCCTCAGTGGGTACAACATAGTAGGAGCATCTACTTACAACAAAGGTAAAAACTATATGTGCTCAAATATTGGCCAAATTACTGGTAACGAAAGATTAAATATAAAATATTAATTATAAGATCAAAAGAAAGAGAAGAATGGCCTTTATTCGTCACCTAGAATCTTACAAAAGTAAAATCATGCTCTTAAACAATGTGATAACAACATTCACATGAGTAGAATAAAATGATAAGGAGCAAGTAGTCAAATCCATTTTTCTTTATCATTTAAAAATTCGTCAAGTGTATAATAACCTTTACGTATAAGATAAGTTTTGACTACATTTTTAAACTTTTCCACTGATAGACTCATAACACTAGCTGGTAACCTATTAAAAAATCGCACGGAAAGACCCATAAATGAATTATGCGTTTTATGTAGCCTATGATATTGACCTACTAATTTATGCTTATGTCTCGTGTTCACCGAGTGAACGTCACTATTCCTGTGATATAAATGCATATTTTGTTTTATAAACATAATGTTTGCAAATATATATTGTGATGCAACTGTCAAAATGCATATCTCTTTAAACTTTTCTCTAAGGGAAACTCGTGCACCTACTAGTTTGTAAATCGCACGCACTGCACGTTTTTGGAGAATGAAAATTGTTTGAATATCAGCTGCCTTGCCCCATAGCAGAATGTCATACGACATGACGCTGTGGAAACAACCGAAATATACTAGCCTTGCTGTTTCCACATCCGTAAGCTGTCTGACTTTGCTGACAGCATACGCTGCAGAACTGAGTTTCCCTGCGAGACATGATATTTGGGCGCCCCACTGTAACTTACTATCTAAAGTAATTCCCAAAAAAACCGTTGAATCAACAAAATTAATAACTTCATTGTTTAAAACTAGATTTGTACTGATATTCCTTACATTTGGCAAACTAAACTTAATAAATTTGGTTTTTTTAGAATTCAAAAGCAAGTTATTTGATGTAAACCAGTCAAGGACTAATGCGAGGGACCTATTTACTTCGTCAGAGTAATCGTTTTTGCGATTGGTTTTGAATATAAGAGAAGTGTCATCAGCAAATAGAACAATATCGCATAACTTACTAGTAAAAAATGGAAAATCGTTTATATACACCAAAAATAAAAAAGGACCCAGAATTGAGCCTTGTGGCACGCCCATACTCACTGGTGATCCGGAGGACCTTATTCCATTAATATCAACATACTGTATTCGCTCAGTAAGATATGAAGCAACAAGATTAAGAGCTGTACCTGTTATGCCATAATGCCTAAGTTTCAGCAGAAGTGTACTATGCATCACACAATCAAATGCTTTTGAGAGATCGCAGAAAACACCAATGGCGTCCTGCGAGTTTTCCCAGGCACTGTAGATATGTTTAAGTAGTTTAGAGCCTGCGTCTACTGTTGAGCGACCCTTTGTGAATCCATATGCAGTAGATTATTAGAATTAAAATGTGTTTCTAATTGCATTAGTATGGCTTTTTCAAAGATTTTACTAATAGCTGGTAAAATAGAAATAGGTCTAAAATTACTAGGGTCGCTTTTTGAACCAGCTTTAAACAAAGGAATTACTTTACTGTGTTTCATCAAATCAGGAAACACACCGGTATCAACACATCGATTAAATATTGTTGCTAAATGTGGTGCTATCTTAATAATAATGCCATCAATTAATTTAACAGAAATACCCCATAAATCTGCTGTCTTTTTGCAATGAATTGACTTAAATATTTTTATTATGTCAGTGGGGTTTATAAAATTAAAACTGAATGGTACAGTACACTCTTTCACACTGCCTCTCATAAGTGATTGAGCATCAACCGGACATGATCTTAGGGAGCTGGTTGCATTTTTATGTATATCAGCAAAGAAATTATTAAATGTTTGCGCCAGGTCTAAATTGTCAGTTACAGTTATATCACCAATACTTAATTCAAAACTATGTTCACGTAATAGTTATTAATTATCACAAAGAACTACAATAAAGACTTATAACTAATTTAATTACAAATAAAAGTTAATTTTAATTTTAAGATTCACAAAGTTACGTCTGACTTTTTACAGGGTTGCCAGACCAAAAAAAAGATATTAAGAATATCAACATCATTAGAAATTATTATTGGGGTTGTTTAAAATAGTATTAGCAGGATTCGTTCTGTTGTGTTTCGAGGTCAAATAATTCAGAAGTATTTCAATAAGTTATCATGGTAAGGGTCACTATTCCTGCGTCATATATTAGTTAAAGTCAAAGACGGAAATTATACAGAGATATGCTTGACTAGCACAATTCAGATATGTGCCGATTATCGAGCACGTAGGATTCCGGCTGTCATTTCCTTGTTGATATTAAGACGTGTTTATTGTGCAATGTAACGATAGATTTAGAATATATAATGTAGCTTTAAGATCATAACGAAGAGATTCCATGTACATACCTTAGTACGTAAGGTTAGATAATAGTACAGTACTTAATTAATAAACATGGCTCCAAAAGAATACACGATCATTGTTATTCGATATCCACCTATAAGTCGCCATAATCGTGGACCCCTACGACGGACCAAGCAAGAAGAAATAAGTTCGCCATAATTGGTGACCCCGACAGTTGAACAAAGAAGATGAACAAGGACCCGAAAATTGAACTATGAAGAAACCGAAAATTGAACAATGAAGAAGCAAGTAATCGTACCTTCTGAAGGAGATTATATAGTGAACTAGTATAGCAGTATTGCATAAAGGATCAGCCACGTTTATGGTTCATGCAGTGATTCTATCGTCGCTCTCCAAAACAACAATGATCATCATTCAAGTCTCAGCCAGCCAGCAACCTCGGCCTCAACAGGGAATCCACACCCAGGACGCGACCGCTCCAAACTGGTTATCCCTTCGGCCTCATCAGCGCCCCGACACACCGCTTGTAATTCCGACGCACTGGAACCAGCGGACTTCAGCCCCGACTCAGTGGGGACTAGCGGCATACATTAGTGTTCTCAAAATGAACTTCTGACGCCGTTTCACGAATAATAGAAGTAATCTCTATGCCGTCAACGCTAGATTACGACGAGAATTGTCGTGTGCAGCAGAAAGGTCAGAATTAAAGAAGTTGCCTGGAGAGTTAGAGCAATATAACGACAAGACGATTTAATTACGATGATTTCAGATTTCCTTGAGATTCCATCATCAGATCGATATGATGACGATGGGACCTCCTGTAAGCTACGCCCATTCCAATGCAAAAACAATTTTTGAAATCGGTTCATAAACGACGAAATTATCGCTGAACGTACATATTATACCTTTTTTTTTGTTAATACATATTAAATACATATTATGCATAGAACACACCCAGACTCCGAAACAAATATTTGTGTATCACACAAATATTTAGTTCGACCCGAGACCTCTTGATCAGCAGCCGCATACGCTGACCACTGGACCAACAATGCAGTAAAAAAAACAAATAAAACAATCGCACAACTTAACGCAAATTTTCTGTCTTGATTGCAATTTTCCCTAATACATAGCTTCGTCAAGTTTATTTAGCAACAATTCGAGACAAGTGTAAAGGTTCTAGAAACTTAACAGAACCTGTTTGAACTAATCGTTTGTTTGTTTACAAATTGCAACACACCGTAATACCGTACTGTATTATAAAGTGGTTTGGTTGTGTGAGTTGTATGCCCTTGTACAACGATTTATTGCCGGCCCTATTGCTCCGAACATAAATAATTGTGATTTATCCTGATTCAGTTTGTAATTTTTGAATTTTGTGAAAGAGATTGTCAGTGTCATTTTGAGTGAAGTGATTATTTAACTAATTTCTTTAAAGTAGCCAGATCTTTAAAGTAGTATTTTCGCAAAGTGTTTGACACGAATCATGATATGTGGATATGCGATCGCAGTGTGATGAGGTTCTCCTGCACTCATTAAGATGTTCCTGCCCATTCTATGGTCTGTCTTAGTTCTTAGTTGTTGGGAACGGTGTATGTCCAGCAGTGAACGTGTTTCAGATAAGATTTTGATATTTAAGCCTACCAAAGTGACTCTACTCTGCTTGATGGAAAGCATGAGTAGGGGCCACCATTCTTATTGTGAGTGCATACAATGCAGCATGGTGGCCCACACTATGGTAGCTTAGTCAATTGTTCCTGCATCGGCCTCTGGAGACCGGGAGAATGATGCAGAATGATTGGGCCTCTGGTCTCACACTCACCAACGAAAGACTACAGTAAGAATGCTGTCATTTTAGGTTTGTCTTCTGTGTGAGGGTAGTACTACCCCGTTCGAGCCTACCTATAACATCAGAGTGGCTCCACTACCTTTAAACTGATAATGGTGTGCGTTTTTAATTAAGTCGATTTTTAATAAAAGATTTTAAATAAATTGATCAATAAAAATGAAAATCATTTTTTCCCTAACTGTTCACTGACCTGTCATTTATATAAATCTTTATATTTTATTACTCTGAAAACGTGTGATTGTAATTTTTTTTATGAACAATCTATTAAACTATTGCAAGTCTGATTAAATTCAGACTAAATCATAGTGTAGGGCGCTATAAAGTACGATTGTCCAACGACTTATCAAATACCGATATAATTGGCGCACTTCACACACCTTCTGGTACACTGCCAGGGTGATAAAACAGGATCATGTTTTATTGAATCGATCATAAGCTAAAAGCAACTAATACATTTAGTTCGTTCAAATTCTTATCCAACATTGAAAACTAAAAATAAACTAGTTGACAAGAACGATGAATGTTAACTCTTTCAGTTGCCAACTGAGCAACACGGGAGTCCTTCAGTAGTCCTTCAGTTTACCGTGAAATATTTATGAGTTAACTGGTTGAAACTTTATATAAACATTGCATCATCTGTTCGCTTCTGATCTAGATTCAGTAGGTACGACCGTAAGCACGCAATTACTAGTACATTTAGAATTCTGATTTATATCTTTGTTTTTATACTAGCACTTGTCCGCCACTTTTTATGTATTATATTCACTGTATTAAGTAGTTTTTAACCGTATTACTTAAACCGTCTCCTTGCTAGGATTACGTAAGTAGACCAATAAAATAGTAAGGACCGATTTTGACGGGAGTTTTACTCAAAGATAACTAAGTAATAAAGTAAGTAGTCACTTAGACTCATTTTTTAGACTAGCTTTCCTTCACGGCGTCACTCGCGATTTTTTGCCAAGTGGTCTTAGGTGACCGGAAACATTAACCAAGGGTAAGCAACGACGGCGCGGTCTGTACCTAGATGGGTGACCGTTTGTGGCATGTTGTGTAATGAGCGTTTCCGTGATTCGGAGGTCACGTTAAGCAGTCGATCCCGGTTGTTATCTTAAGATAATAGTCGTGAAACTTAGTTGGAGGCCTTCGGGCGGCGTAAAAACATTCAAACCCAAGATTTACGAAGCCGCAACGTTGTCATGCCGGTCGATGAACCCGCACTCGGCCAGCGTGGGGACGTATGGCCTTAACCCTCTCCTCAGAGGAGACCCGAACCGAGCGGTGGAACGTTATGGGTTGTTGATGACACCGTGGGAGGACATTGCTTAGCTAGTTATTTTATTTCTCCTAAACGTTGATAAGATTTTTAGAATAGTATTCGTGTAAATCACTCATTACAACTGGCAATAATTTTAAATGTTTTTGCCGTGTTTAGCAAGTATTAAATTAGTTTTACACACATAAATTCGTTTATGATTGCATGTGAAACCTACTTTTAATTGTAATAATCGTCTCAGTGAACAATAAACATGTATTACATTGAGATTAATGTCATCTCTTGTTAAGCTTATGCAGTTATACCAATTCTTAATGACTGTCTGCTAAAAGAAACTTGGGTTTTTGCATTTCGGTTGTATTATATTTGAATTAGCTGATTTGATACGCGAGCCCAACAGTGGGACGACAAGGATTGCTGCTAAGAACCGACATTCAATGGCTATTAATCGAAAGTTCAATATACATCATAACAATAATAATTACAATGATAAAGCATTTGAATTGGTTCTTTTGGGAAAGTCTTTTAGGCGAAGATGCGATATATTTTAGAAATTTTAAGGTTTCACTTAACAGTTTTCGATTACTTCATTGGGGCAGTTGACAGATCATTTAGGTATATGATTGCCTTGTTGGTCTAGTGGTTAGCGTATGCGGGTACTGATCAAGAGGTCTCGGGTTCGATTCCCGAGTCGGACCACATATTTGTATGATTCCCAAATATTTGTTTCGGAGTTTGGGTGTTTTCTATGTATAGTATGTATGTATTTCGAAAATAAATATGTTTATGTATTAATATCAGTTATTTAGTACCCATAATACAAGCTCTGCTTAGTTTGGGACTAGATGATGTTGTGTGTAAGATGCCCGATTTTTTTTAGGTATTTAGACGCAGTGTAGTAAAGATTATGTGGACTTGTGTACACAACACAAGTCCTATGTAAACATTACACAATTTTGTTGAGCTTGGTGTTAACCATTGCGCATGAACTTTTTAAATGGTCGAGATTTTAACTTCAAACCTTCAGCTTCTTCTTCTTCCGAAAAATCTTTCAAGCCTATGGGATATAATTATGGGAACTAACATTGTAACACGAGAATTTAACATAATTATATAGACTAGAATTAATATTTTAATAATGTAGATTTATTTTAATTTATCATTATCGCGCTGCATTTAATGTCAAATGTTATTATAAATGTAACAAAAATCAGCCAGATTTATAAAGGTATAAATTGTCGTTTCGTGTCTATTAACCTGTCAATTTAATTTCTCGTGAAAACCAAGGTGTATAGGTGTGGCGACACAGTAAGGCTAGGTGCAACGGTACTGGCGCGGAGCGGGCTCGACCCGAGGTGCGACCCGCCGTCGAACCGGTGTTGCTTGCCGCCAAGCTCTTGTTCTACTGGCTGGTACAGCTAAGCACACAAACTATCTAATAACTATAGGAATCGCAATCGCAGCTTTCGCACATGAGGCATCTGTTCCATCTAAACAGACGGGTCATTTCATATTGAGTGATATATATGTGTAGGCGTAGGGGTGTTTGTCAGGGCCGTTGCTTTCTCCGGAATACATTTTGTGTGGGCTGCGTGGTGTTCCTCGAGCAGAAAACGAAAGTAGTTAATTTAAATAATCTTTTATTAACACGTAGGTAACTTAAAGTGAGAACAACGAGCCGTAAGGTAGTTTCTAGATGTGATTCGCGTCGTGGTCGATCGGTGAATGCTCCCCGCTCGGCCCGCACGAACACTTATATAGACTCCACCGAAGCGATGACGTTTCACCGCTTGCGACTCGTCGTCAAATCAGCTCCCGTATAGTTGAATATTCCGACACGGCCATCCTGCGGGACACACGCCTCTGTGTGTTACTCTGAAACAAAATTCAACAAGCAGCATCACATAGCTCTGTCTCACGTAACATCGCAAGAGAATTTGAAAACAAAACCTTAACATTAAACCAAATATTTTTCTCATCAAATAATAGCAAAAACAATAATCGGTACACTCAAAACACAACTGACTTGATTATCACGTTATCTCTCTCACTAGAGACATCAATCGTACTAGGCAAACCAAAATACTTAAGCTCTACATGTGATTATTTTGCTATAGCATAGCACAGTAACCTCCAGTTACTCATCCTTGTGCGAACCCCACATGGGAACGCCGAGTCTACTCCGGACTCTATTGTTTCCAATGAAACCCGACCTCTGCCAGAGTTGGCTGCCTACCGCGTACTCACGGACTACATTTAAGTAGATACCGATTTCTACTGAGCTACGGCTACACGACAACCCCTGGTACGGTCCAACCATCATGCAAACTTAAGTTTTCTCCTCAAAATCTGAACTACTTTGTTCTACATCGATCTCGTCAGTTATGTCCTGGTTATCCGGCATTTTTTTTTTCTGCAACTTATCATGAGCTTATTTAAAGGTACGGTTACCGTTAAGGGCCTTTAACAGATAGCTGTCACCATGACAACCCGTGTATCTATGATGTGACACCCTCTAGAGTGACACACACCCAGAACAATACCCAAGTTCGCCTACCTGATAATTATCACTAAGCTTAAGTTCCGAAATACACAAAGAACATTGAAGTAATTCACCCAGTTTCGTGTTAGAATCTGAAGCATATACTTGGAAGGAAAAAAAAGAAAATGACCATCTTAAAATGTTTCTTTTTTTTACCCATGGGCGCAAGCGTGCACTCAAGCGCCCACAGACAAGGGTCTGTCTCTAAGTGTTAAATAGCTTCAGACTCAACACCTATAAAAATAAAGGACTTCCATCACCCGCCATATACTACTACACGACAGAGGCCAAAAGTTTGATTGTCATTTTCACGCGTACATAGCATAGACCTTAAGGATTGCAAACTATTAATGTGTGACAAATAAAAACTTTTTCCTAGGAGCACAGCTGTAAAAACAGATCCATACTCTCGTATATGCTCTCTCAAAGGCCTAAACACATTAGCAACACTGGCGTCACTCACTTCTCTAGAAGTAGGCTGAGCACGCATCCAGCGTTCAATTGCTAGACGGAGAACAGAACAAAGGTTTTACTTCCCTCAGACAGTGAGTAGCCAGCAGGTTGCGCCTCGCGCACAGCATGAGCCAGCCGTATGCTGCACGTCACGCAGACGACGCGCACACCGCAGGTCCACATCTCACAGAGCGGCGTGCAGACCGCAGGTCCACACCTCAGCAGGCGGCGAGTAGACCGGAGATACGCGCCTCACCAGGCAGCAGCAGACAGCAGATCACTGCACGCGCTCAGCTCGCGTAGACAGCGAGAAGATGCTATGATAGGCATTAGGCTGCTTACGATTACCGTCACTAGTCTGCAACAGAACGACAATGTTATGACTAATCTCGGTCACGGCGGCCAGTCTTAACGGAGACAAGCCACTTGCTCAAGATTTTGTAGTACAAAAGTGTATGTAAACACTCGAACACCGTGAGGAAGGAAGGATTTAAAATAATCAGCACTAGATAGCTTGTCAAGCTTTCAATAATGTCTTTACAAACCTTTGCTCGTCATCCCGTATAGTTAAAACTTAAGGCCATTAAACTTAACACAGAATAGTCAGCCAGTTACAGAAATTGTCCGATGACTAACACGACTTAGCATTCCTGCACTGACTAGTGCTTAAACCTTTTATAAGCTCGGCCTAACCTGACCCTTATAAATTGTCTCACAAACAACACTGCTGTCTAGCAAACTTAACACTTTAGAAGTTCATTGAAAACCTGGCACTTTTTAAAATCTTCCGTAATGTCTTAATAACTTTAGCAATAGCATGAAAGAACACGCGCTTCCAAGATCGATAGACAACACAGTCTTTACCGGTGTCAATACTTTGCATTTCGATAAACATGACCAGTAATAGTGTGGGTATTACTATTATGTCTTTGCATACTTAATGCGTTAGTACAACTTCGTTTGATTTTGCGTAAATCGATTAAAAGTTACTTGGCTTTCAAGTAATAGGTTAGCGTTGCATTAGACAGCCACAATAACTGCTACTGCTATTAATTCTCTCATTCGGTAAACAATGCGGAACCGTAATAAAGAATGCCTAGTTTATTATGCACAAGTAGGGTAGTTATAAAAATTGGTTTTGATCACGTCCAACAAATTATTCGCAATACGTAACCCTTTTCTTAAGCCACAATCTTACACCTTAGCCTTAGGCAAATTTTTTACACCCGTCGTCGATCACCTTGATTCACTTTCGTACACTACACATCAAAATTATGTCAAAATAAATCAAAACTAGATATGAAAATATGATTCGATCTTACCAGTGTAGCGTTAATTACAACTCACAAGCTTTTTCGGTAACCTCACATATTACCGTGTCGGCACTGGTGAACTGCATTGCACCTCTTTCACATTTCACTCTCTGACGATCCTGTACAAGGCACGGATGCAGCTTCCATCGCTTGGCACACTGTTTACTAACTGGAAAGAAAACGTTACACACACGAACACACTGAAACATAGTAAAGTACCCACATTATTTTTTAATTTAAATACCAGACGTTTAACAACATTCCAGAAAACCAAAACGATTTAAAATCGTTTGCAATTGTTACTTAAAAACCAGTTAAAGGCTACATGTCACACATTTACGATTTCTATGTTCCCGCGTCATTAATTAACTTACAATTTTATTTTTCTTGTTGTTGCCGGTAGTTATTTCTTACCAAAACTTTACTAAATTATCTATTTGAATCAAGAAATACAACGAACACTGAATTTTAGATAGCGAACACTCTAGAACACGTGGCTCAATCTCACTACGGTTTTCGTTTGTCTGCTCGGATCCCACATCTGATGTAGGCGTAGGGGTGTTTGTCAGGGCCGTTGCTTTCTCCGGAATACATTTTGTGTGGGCTGCGTGGTGTTCCTCGAGCAGAAAACGAAAGTAGTTAATTTAAATAATCTTTTATTAACACGTAGGTAACTTAAAGTGAGAACAACGAGCCGTAAGGTAGTTTCTAGATGTGATTCGCGTCGTGGTCGATCGGTGAATGCTCCCCGCTCGGCCCGCACGAACACTTATATAGACTCCACCGAAGCGATGACGTTTCACCGCTTGCGACTCGTCGTCAAATCAGCTCCCGTATAGTTGAATATTCCGACATATGTATATTCCTACCTACAATTCAATAAATGAAAGAATGGGTACCGTTCTTTGAGTATCCTTTTTTCTTAATAAAAAAAGAAATTGTTTTAGCAGTCAATGTCAAGTTTGCATGTTCCACGGTAGCGCCTGAACTACTAAATCGATTTCAATGAATGACAAGTCAATAGATTTCTATTGATAGCCCGAGTGCCATAATTTTTTTACGTATTTCGATTCTAGCTTTTGTTTTCTTCTAGGTACCAATGATTTTTATTTTAAATTCAACCATTAACGTCATCCATATTTGGATTAATAAATCTATTTTGGCATTAATTATTACCATAAGGTATGTGAAAATTAACTGCTCTATTGCTAACACCGCCGAATTCATCCATATATACAATATCCACTACTTTTATAACCTTCTTTGCTTGATTATTTTCTTCTTAATATACTTAATCCTAATTTTCCATCTTCAATTCCCGCAGTGCTGCTCTCGACTCCACGTCTGTCTTTTATTATGTTAGTGGGATCATATAAGTACGCATTAATGTTGGGATAATGTGGGTATTTAACCCTTTATCTATCCCTTTATGGTATATATATTAGTATACTTCTTTTATGTAAGAGTTTTTATATATAAGAGCCTGCCGAAGTGATACTACTCTGCCTGATGGAAAGCATGAACAGAATCCAGGAGTAGGGGCCACCATATACACTGCGAATGCAGATAAACAATGCAACATGGTGACCCATACAATGAAGGATTGTTTAGGTGCTTCTGCATCATTCAGCCTACCCGGTCTCAGATTCCCCAACGAAGCACGACAGCAAGAATGCTGTTTTGCTGGTCTGCTAAGAAAGAGTGGTGCATCAGTCGAGACGGTCCTTCTGAGCTGAAATCATCGTGGCTTCACTACCCTTCTTTTTTATTGCAGTGTTAGCCGGTTATTGCTTGAGGTTGAGAAGGGGGGCATATCTGCATCAGTGGACATATTTCGGCTGATTTGGTGAAATATGTACTGTCACTTTATAAATGTCACACACACACACACACACACACACACACACACACACACACACACACACACACACACACACACACACATACACGCACACGCACGCGCTCACACACACACACACACACACACACATAATTTTACTTACACAAAACGTACTAAATTTTAGTATTAGGTTTTTGTTACAATAAATTCTCTATTATTGTTATTTTTCTAACTTCGTTTTTCGATTTATTCTCCCAGTGTTATACAATATTTTACTGGAGAAATCTGGGCCAGGGGATCACAGGTATCCTAGTTTGAACTCCTGACTCCCACATAAACTTGTATCAAGTGAAATCAAAGAAACTTAAATAATTATTAAAGAATTCCCCAAAACGATTGACAATTAAACCATAACATATTACAATCAATGTTTAAACCACGGCACCGATCCCACAAGTCAGAACATGCAAACAAACAACATTTGACACGCACAACTTAATTGTATAAACAATTATATAATTTAAGTTAGTGTCACTTGTGTCAGTGAGTGTACTCAGCCGATATTAGAAAGCTGCCTGGCGCCAGTGCGGTGCTTCTACTGTTCGTCTTAATTATACGTCGCCGATATATGAAAGTTGTCTATCAGTACTATCTACAAGTTTGTGAGATACAAGCCCGTGCTGCGATGTTGCTAGCCTGCAAATTACATGACAGATAATTGGTTCATTTCAACAGTTTCTGAGTAAAAGCTATTTATTTGAATTCTGTAGCGTTAAAAGCTAATTTTGTAAAGTAAATTACTTGTTCATGAAAATGTCTTGAATGGTGTTCAATTTAGGTTTTTTTTTGTATTAAATAAAATCAGACCTAGGACCTAGAGTGATCCTAGCTGCTGCATCCGTATCGTGTTCAGTCCTGGGTTTGATTCCCAATCAGTAGTTTTTTTTTTATTTATGAGCTCGTCAAAGTGACTCTCCTTTTCGTGATGGTATAAATTACAGTTATTTCGTTTTCAGTCTCTAGCTGGGTATCACCTGGATACCCAGTTACCTGCCAGGATCCATAATAATATTATAAATTCGGCAATACTGTCACGTTTTTACACCAGCAGCCAGTCACATGACTCTCCTCTGTTTTGCAGAGACTTCTGGGGCTTTTTAGGGGTCCAGCCAGGGTCTAACCATAACCATAAATTGTCAAATATGTTCTTACGGTTCATGCGTATTAAGAAAAAGTTACCCCATCCAAAAACTACGGTAACTATGATTAGTTAGCTATACAATGTATTAATCTACTCGGTTATGTCTTAGGCTTGAGCCTCATTCATTCATACTCATAAATAATCTGTGCTTTACACGAGGTATTAATACTTAACTAGAAGTAGAAGGGTGTGCAGCAAACAATAGCCTGTAGGATAGAAAGTCAAAGGCAGGCGTGTATATAAATGTTGTTTAAACAGTCCGTCAAAACAATGTACTTACTGACATTTAGATTGTGTATTCCGTGGTACAGGGTAAGGTTTGCGGGTAAAACTGACATCCTTCTATCCTTGTACTATGAAGCTGTTTGATTGTATCCTTTAGACGTCGCTATCACAAAGGTTGATGAATTAAAATGTTTTTTTTTTGCAGAATTTATCTTTTAAACAGCATCGTAAGCGAAGATTCTGAACGTTAGAAAAAAGTAGTTTAAACTTTTTTCGCAGTCTCGAAAGTTGGCTAAGGTCGTTTATTATGCAGTTTCATAGAAGTCGTAATATGTTTCGTTCTAAATCTGAAGGCACAGAATCACTGCTAGGTGTTTAAAAACAAAGTGTAAATTCTCTGTCACTGTGACTCTATTAGTGCAAAATTATACTATCTTCAAATTTCCTAAAAGCAGACTTTATATCAATACTTATAAAAAAAGTTTACATTGCATAGTATATATAAGTTTATTTAGAACTGTGATGAACATGAATACATAAATTCAGGTCCGGAAAAACGTTTTCATTTTGATTTATATACAATATATTTATTATAACTCAAACTAAAATACAAGTTAATATAAAAATAAATAGTATATTTACAATATTTAAAATTTAATATATCATTTTCTGCATTGATTTTACTACTATGTACTCTGTATATATACTACTACTACTATAGACTCTCATAAGAGTCTAGCATCTAGAAGAGTAAAAAAACCTAAGCGATCGCTACAACAGTACCGATCGCTTAGATTCCATACTTTGATTGATCAATCAAACCCGAAACGAATTAGATCACTTCCTTATCACCTAACACCACGGATAGCTTAGACTTGCCAAATATCAGAGTTACGAAATCTTCTGTAATGTCGGACTGTATTCCATAATTTCCATACTATTTTTCTTTAGTAATGAAGATATCATAAACTTCAACCCTTAAACGAAAAAATATGATTAAATCGTTAAGTCTACCCGTGACCACGAACGGTATAACCCGTTCGAAACGTCGGAAAGTAGAAGATTTCGTAACCTTTTTTATTTTATCTCTATAAGTCTCGTTAACAGTAAAACATATGAGTAAAAGTCGCGAAAGTTTAAATTACGATACGTTTATTCTAACGATTAATATCTATACGACACATTTTTTTTTTGACACATATCATCTGGTCCCAAACTAAGGAAAGCTTGTGCTATGGGTACTAGACAACTGATATAAATACATAAACATAAATACATATTATTTAAAGAAAACACCCAAACTCCTAAACAAATATTTGCAGATCATAAAAACATTTGGTCCGAACCGGGAATCGAACCTGAGTCCTCTTGATCAGCAGCCGCATAAGCTAACCACTAGAGCAACAAGGCAGTTTAAATATCTAAATATAATTAAAGTTTACATCGAGAAGAAACAAACCAGTCTTTAGACATTTGTGTCCTTTGCGATAGTAAAATATAATCCAATCTAATTTGAAAAGCAGAATACAGAAATTCAATCTAGGTACGAAAAGCGAGCTAACCCTTCCAACCGCTTCTGTTAATATCGACAACTCACTGCCAATTTACTCAATAATACATTTTTAATTAAACCGCCGTTTGCCCAATTTCAATTACGTTTCTGACTGTACTTCGTCTGTAGACATTACTTGATTTGTTCTGACATTTGATAAAGAAAACAATTATTTATTTGTTTGAAACGTGTATGTTTCTGACTTTAGATTACACAACCTGCTATTTAAACATTGTTTATTACTGTAACTTTATACTAAAATAGCCATTTACCTATAAACGTCAAGTTAAAACAATTAATTTGTTAAATAAAACTGTCAAATATAAAAAAATAGGCAAGTGCGTGTCAGAATAGGGTTCTGTAGTCACCCATAATAGACATAATGGCATGTGGATTTAGAATCGTGTCCAATAGATAATTGTTATGTTTATTTATTATTTAGTTATTTTAGTACGAACTTTTCCAAATATGCGTATTTTACAACTTAGTTCTCTGTAGCTCCTGAACTAACAAAGTCATCTAAGCCATAATAACTTTCCTTTAAAGTTCATCATATGAACTACCAAATATATTTTTTTATTTTTTTTGATACAGCAGTTTAGCTTTTAGAGGAGGGAGGGAGGGGACGTTCTGTGTAGAACGGACTCTTAAAGTTTAATAACTCGCAAACGGATACCTAAATCAAAAAATCGTCTTAATAAACTCTCAATGTTTTTATAAGACCTTGATTCTCCACTTGATAATATATTATCATCACTACTTTACGCGTAGGGCAGGTACCTCAAATAAAAATATTTTGTGTAATTTTATTGTAGCACTTTGTTTACGTTATCAAAACACATATCCATGCAAAGTTTCATCTTTCTAACACTAACCGCTTGGACGGTAAATCAAGGACGGATGGCCGGCCACGAGGAAACTATAAGGGTTCCTAGACATGAACGAATCGGAACCCTAAAAACAAGATAAAGAAATTGCATCGTATAGAATCGGGTGCGTTCGTATTTGTTCGAGTTCACTCGGCTACGCTCAACACGGGTCATTGGTCTGACCCAGATCTGCGCCCGCGCAGAGAAGCACTGCTGTTGCTAACAGCGTATGTATGTATATTTTTATTGCTATAGAACATTGCGTGTTTGCGTTTAGTTTGTTATAAAATTACACATAACTAGCAATAACAACCTGTTTTTATAACCATAACAAAGTAGAAAATGGCAAATGACACGCAAAAATTAATAGTTAGTTATTACAAGTATTGATTAAGAACGGGTGATGGGACGATGGCGTCGTGATAATAATATTGTTATTGAACACGGAAATGTGTACTAAATTTTGAGATTTCTTTTGCAATAATAACGGTTCCGTTTTGGTAATTGATATATTGAATAAGTAACTCGTTACGAAGTTTATATAATCTAGTTTTGTTCTGAAATTAAAACAGGTTGCTGTCCGGTAGTTATGTGTGCTTTTATAACCATAAATCTAATATGTATATAATTAGAATAAAATATCATTCGACAGCCTTGTTGGTCTAGTGGTACGTGTATGCGGCTGCCGATCAAGAGGTCTCGGGTTAGATTCCCGGGTCGGACCAAATGTTTGTTTGATCTGCTAATGTTTGTTTCGGAGTTTGGGTGTGCTCTATGTATAAGATGTGTATATATTACGAAAAAAAGTATAAAAGTATTAATAAGTTTGGGACTAGATGACATTGTGTTTCAGAAAAAGCTCCGCCCACGTGTATCACGAAAAAGTTGCCTATGTGTTATTCTGATATATAAGCTATAGTTCAGTAATTTACGCGTGAAAGAGCAACAAACATATGTATCCACATATATTTGTTGCTATTTAAAACGCGAAAGTTTCGCGTTTATAATATTATTAAGGGTTTATTTATTACATAAGCTACCCTCACACAAGATCAACCTAAAATAACAGTAATCTGCTGTCGGATTTCGTTGCTGAGTGCTATACGGAAGGTGGGGAAACGAAGCATGGGTCGCCATGCTACGTTGTTTGAATTCACAATGAGGATGGTGACCACTACTCGGACAGTGCATCACGTTGACCCACACTTTTTCACGCCCCGATTGAAGGACCCGGGGTCATAGAAGAAGTGAAACACATGCGTTGGTAGAGAGTTCCAGGTTTTAACTGCTCGGCACAGAAAGGAAGAGCTGAATCGTTTAGTTTGAAAGCGTTGGTTAACTACTCTGAAGCAGTGACTTCTGAGATCAGCATGCGTTGTAGAGGAAGGGGGGACCAGTTGGAACAACTCTTCAGAACACTCTCCGTGTTGTAAGCAATAGAGGACTGCCATGGAGGCGACATTTCTTCGCAGTTGCAGAGGCTCAAGGGACTATTGAATTAGTTCTACTTTTGCCTTCTTTCTTTAGGCTTGAATAAATACAAAAAAAAACTCCGTCCCACCAATTACAGGTCGTTGCTGATCGCTTTAAGAGTAACGTTTTAAGTGATAGATAAACTACTAAATCATAAACCTTTTTTACGACTTCAAATAATTTGATATGTCCGTAGTCGAATATTCCCAAATTACTTTCCAGTTTGTTTTATGACATTAAACAAACTAAGCATTAGAAAATTACTACTTGTTTTTATAGTTGCAATCGTCAATTGAACTAATTGATCAATTAATCAATCTATAAATCTTATTGAAATAAATGTCTTAAAGTTTTCAAGACGCTCATTAAAATGTATAATCCAATTACCTCACGTAAATTCTATAATTATTTCTCTCTAACTCCGAGTCGTTGATCCCAGAGTACAAGTTGCCATTTACGTCGCGTGCGATCATGAGGTCGCGGGTTCAATTATCGGACGGTGCTGTTTTTTATTGGGTTTTCTGCTAAGAAATTCTCAGAAGTATCACGGAGATACGTGTCTAGGAGTTGATAATAACCTCGCCCTCCATTACCTGCGATCAGATATATCATTGCGGATATGTGAAATACTGTGCCTTCTGGCATTTCTGTAGAACTGTTGTTATAGGGGTCGTGGGGTCAATTTCTACAACAAATATTATTTGATATACTCGTGTTTCTATATTGTCTTCAGGTATCAGCATCACCTGTGGATGTCCTACACTAACTACGTTTGCCGATACACGGTCTCCACTCTAGAACACGTTTACCCCAATGGTTGTCAGTTCTGCGGCTAATATGTTCAGCCCATTGCCACTTCAGCTTCCTAATCCTGCAGGTATCATTTACTTAAAACACGTGTGGTGACTTCCACATACAACTCAAGCGAAATACATACAACAGCGCCATCTACACATAGGAACACGGAACCACGAAGAAAACGAACGAACTATACGGAGTAACTACTAATCCTGAATCGCGATTCAGAAATTCTCGCGCCGATTAGCATATATATAACATCTCAACATCAACTGTTGGGCAGTAGCCCGCCAGGCACCATCACCTCGCCTGGTCGGAGGATCCTACCTTTGTGTTGGAGGAGCACGATATCCTTTCCTCCACGTACTTATTATAAAATAACCTGTCTGCTATTTTGCACTCCTATTAGGTTTCTATTAAGAACAGAATGTTCATGGATGGTGTTCATTAGCCGGTGTACCCTTCTTACTGGTACTAGACTATTACAGTTTCCATCGACTTTAAAATAAAACTAGGACAATTTCGCACATTACAAGGACTACTTAAAAATAAAATTGGGAAAATCTGTGAGCTTGACTTCAGAATTTCTTTTGATCATCATAACCATGTTTCTAAACGTATTCTATTTGAGAATATACATAGAATGTCTGTATAAATAAGCTAAGAATAAACATGTGTACCTTGCTACTGAAATATCCTTAGCAGTGGCAATAGTAACCATAAAATAGATATTAAATAGAATAGATCAATATAGCACTTCAAGGTTCACTGGCTGTGTGGTCTTGTTACAAATAGATCAATAGTCACGGATAGTTATCAGACGATAAATATCAATGATATCTGTCGGCAGGTATATTGAAAAGTAGCACTTAAATTGAAGGGTAATAGAGGATATTATGGCACGAAGTAGATTGTTTTTTTTAAGTATTATGAGTATCAGTAAATCAAAATCTGAAATATCAGAATAACACATAGGCTACTTTTTACTGCAATAATCGAGATACACGCGGGCGGAGCCACGGACGAAAGCTAGTCTAATATAATTCTACACTGACTGACTGTTTTGAAGGCCCTGTTTTATGTTACGGATCAGTAAAATTTTGACATTGTATAGCTATATTGTAACTGCCTCATTGGTATAGTGGTTTGGGTAATGGTACTGCTGATCTAGAGGTCTCGGGTTCAAATCCCGGGTCGGGTCAAAAGTGTTGTTGGGTTTTTCTGACAGAAAATTCCTAGTAACAGCCCGGAGTGTGGAAGTTTGGCGGTGCCTCGAAGCCGTCGTTCCCGGTTGTCATGAACATTTATGACAATCGTTATTGGAAAGTCAGTGTCCTCAAATATACTGAAAATTTGATTGCGGAAGTCTGATGGAAAAACTGATATTCAAGTAAAACCAGTTAAACCAGTAGCCGACCCCAAATAAGCTTGGGAATAAAGGCTAGAAAGAAGAAGAAGAAATAAAGCTTTAGGTAAAAATAATAAAATTAGTTTACCATAAAAGGTTAAAGTGAGCCAACCTTCAAAGTTAGACAGACAATAATATGTCTGTCTAACTGCCTGGCTGTCGCATACTTTTTTTTATTTACTTTTAAAGAGGAACATAATTATATAAACGGTTAGTCACAAAAATACGTATAAAAAAGTATTTTTGTGACTAACCGTTTATATAATTATTTTCCCCCGTTTTTGTAACACTTTTCTGGTCGTAGGGTGATAATAAATAATCTAACATTGAAATAATTTTTCATTTTACATTCATACACGAAACGGACACCAAAACACCCAGACTCAGAACAAGAATTTGTGAATCACACAAGGTGTCGTCCCACGTAGGTTTGAACCCACGACACTTGGTTCAGTAGAAAGGCGACCGCTTAAACCACCAGTCCAACCGTGCAGTCAACATTTACTGTAAGACATTTAACAATAATACTATTACAAACACAAATGCCTGGACGGTACATTTCAATGACTCTTAAAATCATTAACAATCATTACCACACCATTAACGTCTGCCATAAAAGTTACAGTACCATATAATACGAACAATGTACATTGTATAACACTAACACAGTCATTAGGTACTTGGCAGGTGGCAAAACCCTTTCTAATGTGACACCAAGGTGCCATTAGCGACTTTGTACGGCTATTGTTAGTGAAGAAGTAGGGTAACCATGTTTGCTGGACGATGAAGGGGGATAATATCTTTATAAAAATATATTTTAACTATGTTTTTATATCAGTTGTCTAGTCCATTGTACAAGATCTGCTTTGTTTGAGATAACATGGCGTTGTTTGTCAGATGTCTGAAATTTATTTATCATTAATATTTATCATGGTGTATTATAATATTTATAATACTAGGTGGAGTATTCTGTGGCTCAATTATAAGACTTTTCATGTGTTTTGTAGGTTTATTTTATTAACATAACTAGGTCATGCAAGCGGGCTCATCCGTTTTTATATCGGTTAATACGGTAAGGAGTAGCCAATGTTGCCTCAAAAATCCAAGCCCAATTTAATTAAACTCCATGTAGCGATTTAACAGATTAACCGTAACAGACAGACGGAGTTACATTCACATTTTTAATATTAGTTTATATAGGCTAAATAAAATAGGTGTAAAATCTGACCAGTTTCTAAAAAATCAACACCGAACATTCGCTTTTCAACTTACTCTGGGTTTCTGTTGTCTTCACGATAGATGGAACAAATATGTAAGTTGAAGGGTACAACAGGGTACAAGAGGAAGACCATAGAAAAGTTAAACAGACTGTTTAAGAGAGGATATCTGTAGAAAGAGAGTTAACAGTAAAACATAAAAACGGCAGACTTAAACTTTATCATATCTATTTCTTTAGCATTAAATCCAACTCCAAAATGCTTTTTCTGACCAATAACTTAAAACAGTTCACAAATATTAATAACCAATAATCACGAAACGTATTCTAATTTTATTAATACATAATCTACCTCTAACATGTGATTAACATGTGATACTAGTATATTGACAACTAATAACAATAATGTAATTAATATACAAAATAAAAAAAATATTCAACATCAATTATACTGTAGCAATAGTAATATAGTAATGTTTAGCGATGAAATTGGTAAAAACATGGGCCATGTTTTGTGTGAAACTTTGGGGCAACCAGTGACAAACTACTGTAGCCCTAATGCGAACTACTCTCAAATATTATCTAAAGTAATAGAAAACAAAAATTGTTATAATACAAATACTACCTTAATTATACTTATTGGGAGAAGGGGAAATGCAAATATAAACAAAATTAAATATTTATTTGAAAAACTTTCTTATTTAAATGTAAAAAAAATAATTTTATTTGCCTTTCCTTACTGTAAGGGCTTGCCACAGAATGAAAATAATATTAGATATAAACACAATATTAAATTACAAACAATGATATATTATAATGATAAATTTGAATTTATTGACACTAATTCTGTAATAAATAATAATTATTTTAAGACAAAAGATAATTATTATCTTTCTGGTTATTTTAGGCGACAGATAGCTTCTTCGCTATCCTATTTTATTTTTAAATCAACCAAGATGTTGGCTGTGACTTCTGCTTCTATTGAGCAGAATAATACTAGTTGTAGTATAGTTTTACCTTTGACATCTGCTTCTATTGAGCAGAATAATACTAGTAGTAGTAGTAATATAGTATTGACACCGACATCTGCTTCTATTGAGCAGAAGGATAGTAGTTATAGTGTACATAACCCACCATCTCTTTCTAGTCATTTAAACCAAAGATTTCGACAATAGAGTGTACCTCTAGCAACACTGTATCCATAAAAACTTTTAACAAAAGCTGTATGTACAGTAACAAAAATTGTTTGAACCTGGTACATCAGAACATTCAAGGATTGATGAGTAAAGAATTAGAATTAGAGCTCTACCTAAACTGTAATAATATTGATATTTTATGTCTAACCGAACATTGGCTTAGTAGTCATCAATTCTTGTTTAATTTCAATCATCACCAGGTTACTAGCTCGTTTAACAGAACAAATATGATACGTGGTGGCTCATTAATAATCACAAAAAAGAGTATTAAAGTTAAGGAACGATTAGATATTGTCAGTCTGTCTGTTGAGCGAACTATAGAAATAGCTTGTGTAGAATTTGAGCGGTTCATTGTAATGAGTGTGTACAGGCCCCCATGTAGTTTATATGATATATTTGATAAAATCCTTGAAGATGCATTATTTAGGGCTACACAAGGTAATAAAACGGTTGTTGTCTGTGGTGACTTCAATATAAATATTCTCGAAAAGTCGAATATAACTGTAAAGTTTTTAAATTTATTGAAGTCATTTAATCTATGTAACGTTTTCTTTGAACCCACACGTATTACAGCCAGTAGTGCCACTTGTATTGATAATATTTTTACAAATGTGAAACCAATTAATATGTGTATTGTAAGTGAGCTAGATTCAGATCATTGCGGGCAGTTCGTTTCCTTTGCGCGAACAAAACCAGAGGTTCAAAGGAAGCGCATTAGTTACGTTCCGATTACGGAGTGCCGCATGAGCCTGTTCAGGAATAATATGGCTGATAAGTTGTTGAGATTGCCCTATGATAGTGACCCAAATCTTGCTTTCGCTTTGTTATTTAATATGATTAATAATGAATTTAAATTAATTTTTACATCAAAAACATTAACGATTAGTGATCGTGTAGTATTCAGTGACTGGGCTACTGCGGGTATATATAAAAGTCGACAACGGCTATATGAGCTGTATTATGAAAAAACATATAATCATAACCTAGATTTTATACAATATGTCAAAAATTATTCAAAGACGTTTAAACGTGCCTGTTATGTTGCCAAATATCTATATTTAAAAAACAAAATAAAATCATCTGGAAATAAAATAAAAACCACATGGGATATTATAAATGCTGAAACCGGAAGTTCCATTGTACGAAATCGTGACTTCCATTTAAAAATTAATAATGTAGATATAAAAGCGGATGTGGAGGTTGCGACCGAGTTTGAACAGTTTTTTACCAACATTCCGATTAGAACAACCAAGACTCTCTCGTCATCCTCTGTCTCTGCTTGTTGTTTATTAGAAAATAGTGTAAACCGGTGTGATGCAGGATTGGAATTTTCAGTTGTTAGTGTAAATGATGTCATTAAGGCTTTTAAAAGCATAAATGTAAAGAAGACAACTGATTTATGGGGACATTCAGTACATACTATATCTGCAATAATTGATATGATATCCCCATATTTAGCAACTGTTTTCAATTCTTGTATCGCATCTGGTGTGTTTCCTGATCTGATGAAGCAAAGTAAAGTGATTCCATTGTTCAAATCTGGTAGCAGTTCAGATCCATCTAACTACCGACCTATCTCAATACTTCCAACATTGAGTAAAATTTTTGAAAAATTGCTTTTAAACCAAATGTTACAACATTTTATTAAGCACAACTTGCTTCATCAGAAGCAATTTGGGTTTACTAAAGGTCGTTCAACTACGGACGCGGGCGTGGAATTGCTTAAACATATATATGGCGCCTGGGAGGATTCACAGGATGCGTTTGGTATTTTCTGTGACTTGTCTAAGGCTTTCGATTGTGTCCATCATCCTACACTCATCAGGAAGCTACAACACTACGGAATAAGAAATAATGCTCTAAATATTCTAACGTCGTATTTGAATAAAAGAGTTCAAAAAGTTGATATTAATGGCAAAACATCTTCAGGATCCCAGGTAACAATGGGCGTCCCACAGGGTTCTATTCTAGGTCCATTTCTGTTTCTCATATACATAAACGATCTAGCATATTATGTTAGTGACAATCATGAGATTGTACTGTTCGCGGATGACACATCCTTAATTTTTAAAGTTAGGCGCCAACTTGACAGTTTTAATGAAGTCAACAGTGCACTCTCGAAAGTGGTACATTGGTTTAATACAAATAACCTTCTCCTTAATGAGAAGAAGACCAAATTTATTAAATTCTCTACACCAAACGTTCGACATGTCACAACCAATGTTCGATTGAATGGACTGGAGTTGGATCCTGTGGAATCTACTGTATTTTTAGGTATAACTATTGACGCTAAGTTACAATGGGGTCCCCAAATAGAAAAACTATCCGGTAGGCTAAGCTCAGCGGCTTTTGCTGTAAAAAAGATTCGACATTTAACTGATGTTGATACAGCTAGAATAGTTTACTTCAGTTACTTTCATAGCATAATGACTTATGGTATCCTACTCTGGGGTAACTGTGCAGATATTAATGCCATATTTGTCTTACAAAAACGTGCCGTGCGAGCCATTTATAAATTAGGCCCTCGAGTTTCTCTCCGCTCCAAATTTAAAGAGATAAATATTCTGACTGTATCTTCACAATATATATACGAAAATTTAATTTATGTTCAAAGAAATTTAGCAAAGTTTCCTAAACTCAGTGATGTTCATTCGGTAAATACCAGAAACAAACATAATCTTTGTGTTCACGTCACTCGTCTCCACAGAGTAGGCAACTCGTTCATGGGACAATGTATACGCTTCTACAACAAACTCCCTATTGCTATTAGAAATTTGCCATTACGGAAATTTAAGAATACCATTAAATCTAAGTTATCCGCAAAGGGGTATTATACCATAGCAGAATATATTGATGATCAAACCGCCTGGGATTGAGCTGCCCATTCTGCACATGCTGTTTATTTTGAATGTTTAAATTTATGTTGATATGACGATAATTTATAGTTAAATTTACATTACATATTTAAAAAAAAAAAACTTTAATTTGTTGCTATTGTTGACATTTTTTAAATTATTATAGTTGTGACATAATTGTAATTATCGCTTTTATATATGTCTTTTGCATTTAAGAATATTGTCTGGACTTTAAAAGAGACTGTGATCCCTGAGTTTGTTTCGTCCTTTCTTCTCAGGGCTAGTCCAGTTAGGAAAGGCCGAACTCATCTGCTCAAAAAAAGTTTTACTTGCAAAAGTGTTCATGTAACCTAATTGCAGAATAAATGATTTGATTTGATTTGATTTGATTAAATTACCACTACCGCCCAAAACTTGTATACCTTTCCGGTTCAAGCAATTAATTTGAGCATACATTCCCATTCTGCATTAAAAATTGTGTTTACGAGTTCACGACACACCTTTTGAGCTTTCAAATTAATTAAGAAGGGCCATTAAAAATAAATCATGGAGGCCCTACTGATAAATAACCACTTATGTAATTGTTGTTACGAGTTTTATTTACTTCTAATGTGTATATGATATGTGACATTCATACAAGAAAAACAAAATTGAACATGTGTGTTTGTAACATCAACTGAACAGTTTTTTACTTAATGCATATGAAAGTATATACGGTACTTACATTAGAAAAGTTTTTTTTTTGTCTGTCAGTATGTTTGTTACGGCTAATCTCTAGAAAAGTTAGACAGATTTTGACTGAACTTTCACTGGCACATAGCTGATGATGTAAGGTGTAAGTTAGACTATTTTTTAGACTAGCCAAGATTTGCGGTGCTCACAATTTACAACAATAACAGCTGGTAACAGCCCTGGAAGTCAGCTAGCCTGAACTGAATTGAATAGGACTGGAATGGAAAAATTGAAATTTTGGAAAAAAAAAACATTTTTGACTGCACAGTTGACCTAGTGGCTTAAGCGGGCGTCTCACCGCTTCTTACTGGGCCAAGTGTCGTGGGTTGAAATCCCACGTGGGATAACACTTTGTGTGATTCATAATTTGTTGTTCTGAGTCTGGGTGTTCTTTGTGTCCGTTTCATGTATGTTTGTAAAGTTCCCCGCGACACAGGAATTTATACTACTAATGCGGGAGCTGTCTTAAATTGACATCAACAACTTTGATAGACACTGCTGGACATAACACTCCCCCAAGAAAGGGCGTTTTAGTTCTCATCACCACGCTAGTGAGATGTGTTTGTACAGGGTTTATGTCAAGTGGAAGCTTATAAACCCATGGTACAAATAAAGGTAATGGCACACCGTGTTCTTAAAGCATTACCGGATAACTGTGATGTCAGCTCTAATGTTTGACCGGTAAACTGTTTTTAAAGAAGATTACTTTATTCGTGCAAATTGCAACTTTTCTAGTTTTTTTTCGTGCAGAATATTTTATGAAATTCTCTCTGGATAGTCGATTGAATAGATAATAATATGTCGGTTACAAGCCGACTCAAAACAGGACTGAGGTATTTTATGGCTATCCTATAAAATGACTTCAAATTAAATAATCGATATATTAACTATCAGTTAAAAAGCTTTTGTAGAAATAGGATACGAAATAATGTTTTTGTAAGAATAGTTTAATCTCCTAAATAGATATTATGGATGGGTGTTGAATGTTAGTACTAATAAAATTCGATCTACTTAAGGTACAAATAGTAAACATACCTATTTAGATATATCATAAATTGTATTAGCGTCCCCGATTTGTACCATATTAATATGTACTACAGTAATAATAGTGTTGTTTCGTTACTTGTAATAATTAGTCAATTCATCATGTAATAATGTGTTTAAGAATAAGTTGACTACACATGTTCGGTTTCGAACTTAGATAGATACAATATTTGTTCTTATCTCTTGCCTCGATAGATGGCGTTGATGACAAATTAGATGGCACTATTATAAGTAGGATAATGTTTTTATGATCGTGGTCGAGCTACGTTTACCCGTTTGTTTATATAACCCGCGTATCATTTACCTTGCTCAAGAGCCCGGCCCATATTTAACACATATTTATTATTTGAGTATTATTTTTCTATATATTTTAGCCAACAAAGTAATTCTACTCTGATTGATTATAAGTATGAATGGAATTCTATGCAAACAATGCAGCATGGTGATCCACAATATGGCGACCTATGGAAATGCATCTGCATTATTGGGCCTCCGGTCTAATGCTCACCAAAGAAACACGGAACCACGAATGCTCTCATTTTAGTTTGGTCTTCGAGGAGAAAAGCTGTCCGTCTCTTTGTGTCCTGTTTGTATTGTTCTGCATTTGTCCAGACTTGTGCTGCCTACACCATCTCAATGCAGACACCTTGACTTGATAGACCACCTTGCGGAGTCTAAACTGTACCGTAATAATAAATAGTTAACATTTTAAATAACTCATTAATTTTTACCAATTTTAATGCACCTGTATCATGATAAGTTGTGTTTTTCGTTCCTTAATTTATTCTTAGGTAATATTTTTTTACATTGCAGATAAGAAAAAGTAACGTTCACAAATAGCTAAAAGAATTAAAAATATCAAATTGGTTCATAAATGACGAATATTTAAGGAAAAGCCACCATATTGAAAGCTTCCTTCTTTTTTACGTCGGTAAATAAATATAAGACTTTCAACTTCGACATTTTGTAATGATTTCGGTACTCGAGTGTATGTATTGTCTGTTGGTTACGTTAAGAAATAATAAGGGTCCTGGGGCGATGCCATGACTTGCATTTGTACACAGCGCAGGCAAAACAGTAGGTGTACTTTACATTCCTAGGTATAAAACCTATTTAAAATAAAAGTTTAGAAAACATTGACAAATTATTATCGTATATATTTGAAGCATGGTTGATATCAATGTATTTTACGATGTTAGAGCAATAAATCAATTAAATAATGTAAAAAAATTGTATTGGTATACTAAGATTTTTTGCGTTGGTTTTTCTTAACGTTTATACAAGGAACAGAGTTAAGGGCTCGTAACATTCAAAAGGAGCCTTCCACTTAAGAAATGCACATTCCAAAAGTCGAAGTTGAAAATAGTATCTGTAATAACATGTTCTATGATCTAGGTAGAATAAAATTCATAATAAATGATTTTAGACTTACTGTGATACCTCTATTGTGACAACATTAGCAGTTCAATTCATGTATATTTTTGAGCATCGGGAAAGAGCTACAAATAAAACACATACACAACAATTTACATTATAATAGAAATCTGCGAGATTGCTACCAAAAAGGAACATGGTAGCAATCCCGCAATCATTTTAATGTTACTGACCATGAAAGTTTAAAACAAAACATTTTTACAATATATTTTTTTCGTACAAAATATTACTTGTATGTACTTTGTAATTGATTGGATCAGTGTTTATGAGGATTGATCGTAGGTTTGAATCCCATGTAGACCAAGTTTTAATGATTGTGCGATGAGCACGATTACTTTTTTGTTTGAAGTTTTTGATTCATCCATAGTAGTTTTTATTTAGGTATATATGTTAGGTGTCTGGTTGCCATAATACAAGCTCTGGTTTAATAGTCATTAGACGATGTTGTTATGTAGTAATTTGATATACGCGTCTTATGAGATACACCTATCAAATTACGCTATCTATTACATACAGATATGCACTTTTGACGTGCCAGAATTATAGCTAATTCTCTCTAATCGATCTGGATATTTAAATAGTTAAATATTCTACCATATGCCCCCAACGCTAATAAGTCCTAAACTACGCAGAGCTATGGGTAATACACAACTCATAGAAACAGCTTTTCTTTCGGAATACATACTTATAACACCCTAACTCCGAAACATACATTTGGCTCGATTCGGGTTTCGAAACCGAAACCTCATGCACACCAGTCGCTGCCACTACTGCATTACCTAAGACCCTAAGCTGTCTTTTTTATATCCATATCAATGCAGGAGCACAGATATTGCATACTGTCTTCTTATTCAAAATAATAATATATCCTATATTAAATTCCATATAATTATAACTATGCTTTTGTCCAACGTGTGCATTTAAAATATTTTTGAGTAAACTCATAATCCAACTGATAATACACGATATAACACGACGCTCTCTGTGTTCAGTATACACATGTGTGCCCAAAATAAGTAGTACAATTGCTTTAAAATTAAACTTTTACTGGTATCGTTATGGTAAATTAACCTTGCCTTACAATAGACCTACTTAACACCATAATATAAATTATAGTTGTTTTGCAAACACCATAAGGCCATTATTATTTTTTATTCTCATTAATTATAGCGAGGAAGGCTATTTGCGAAGGACGTAATAATTTTGTTATGGTTTTTTTTCATTAATTTTAATGGAAATTAATGAGTTTTGCAGTACGAGATCTCATTACTTATATAACAGTACGATTTTAGAAACAAGGGGAGTTGGATTTTAGAAACGAGAAGAGGCTCTTTGATGTGATAAAAAAGACCACTGTGTCTGATGAAAGAAATTGCCATAAATGTAATTAGAATTCTTCCTTACTCTACCGATGTAATATTGCTGTAGAGATTTGGATTTGTTTTTTATCTTGCTAAGTTAGTTCAAAGTTAGAGAAAGGGTAGGGAGTAGAGCCACGCTGATCTCAGCACGAATGGGCCGGCTAGATCGGGGCAGTACTACCCTCACACAGAAGACCATCCTAATAGAGAGCATTCTTGCTGTCGTATTTCGTCGGTGACTGTGAGACTGGAGCCCCAATCATTCTGCATCATTTGCTGTGCCGTGGCCTTTGGAGGCCGCGAGGATGATGCAGAATTATCTAACCAGGCCGCCATGGTTTGGGTCACCATGCTACATTGCCTACCCTCACAACGAGCACGGTGATCCCTACTCCTGGATCCTACTCATGCTTTCCATCAGGCAGAAAGGAGTCACTTTGGTAGGTTTGAATATTAAAAAAATGGGTTATAAACCTTACCTACTTAAAAGTGCCGGCCAAGTGCGAGTCGGACCACCACACTGTACATGTACACAAATAAATTAAATTGGAATGTCTGTATGTACAATATCAAATGAACAGTTTTCATAATAAATGCGTTACTCACTATTTACAACAACAACCGGACTCAGCTAGTCATAAATAATAGTATTCAGTCATTTCGGACCACGAATGGTTCAGTACCATTTTCTATACAACAATAGATACTCAATAAAAACCTTTTGACGAGATATCAAAGTAGTAGAGGCATGCTGATTTCAGCACGAACTCAGCATGGATAGACCAGGGTGTTACAACCCTCAATTAGAAGACTAACCTAAAATGACAGCATTAGTGATGCATATAAAGCATCTCACTGGGCCGCCATATGCTGCATTGTTTGCATTCTCAAAAATATGGTGACCCCTATTCCTGGATTCTATATGCTTTCCATCAGGCAGAGAAGAGTCACTTTAAAAGGCTGAATAAAATACATTTGTTGTACGAGAAACCCTCAAACATTTATTTTGTTTAAATTTTCAATTTGATTTTAGATTTTCTTTGAAATTTAGATTTTCAAAAAAAAATTGAACTGTCTACCTGTTGCTGTTACTAATATGTAGGCAAAAATCACGCTTGTTGTAGAATTACAACAAACGTTTGCAATTTCTTATTAAAACATTTATTTTATCCTGTTTAAAGTATTAGTTGTTATGGAGACAACAATAATATATTATCTGTAAAAAAATACTATTTAGCTATCACGGTTTGTGAGATACAGCCAGGTGATAGACATACAGTGGAAAAAGAGTAATAGGGTCCCGTTTTTGCTCTTTAAGAATAGAACCCTAAAAACAAAGAAGATGAACTTCTCTCATTTGTTCTTATTTATCGAAAATACAAGTACTGAAACAAGTATTTGCATATCACAGGGAATCGAACCCGAGACCACGAACATAGCAATCGCACGCGCTACCACTGCGTCACAGAGGCAGTCATATATAAAAGATACATAATATCCAAATAAAAGAACATATAAACAACATATCCCTTCTCCAATCACTGGGGGATATGATGCACTGTTCCTATACCCCTATCGTGTATCGCATATCATCCTTCGAGGGTACATTTTGAAGTATTACATGTGTAACAGTTATGACAGAATCACGAACATATTTTCCTGAAACATAACCCATATTTCTAATCCCTATTGGATTAAGCTCACGTTAGCTCGTAAATTGACAGCATTGGGTTGCACTTTGTAGTTGACGGTAGTGTAGAAAATTAATATCGACACTTACTAGACATTTATACGGTAATATTGTTAAGTTAGTGATATTTTTTGGATGACTGCCTTGTTGGTCTAGTGGTTAGCGTATGCGGCTGCAGATCAAGATGTCGATGGGTTCGATTCCCGGGTCAGACCAAATATTAGTGTGATCCACAAATATTTGTTTCGGAGTCTGAGTGTTTTCTATGTATAATATGTATGTATTTACAAAATAAAGTGTGTTTATGTATTTATATCAATTGTCTAGTACCCATAATACAAGCTCTGCTTAGTTTGGGACTAGATGATGTTGTGTGTAAGATGTCCGAAATATTTATTATTTACTTATAACACAAGCCCAAAATTACTTACTTAGATATCATCATTTTCTAAATTAAACTACCATTACTTTTATTTAACTCAAGAAAAAAATATATTTTGCTAATACATTGCTGCCTATCCTACTGCAAGAGAGAACCAATATAATTATACACGAAATGTAGGCCAAACGCTTCCGTCTGTAAGTGCAGAATCTGGTACATTCCTGAAATACTTTGTAAAACAAGCAAAAACTCTCTTGCAAAGACTAGGTTAATATAAAATAAACGTATTTTTATGAGACGCGTGTAGTATCCTAGAATAGAATCGCCTTGAGAAAAATAGCAACTACTGTACTCGTGGGTGCTAAATGATGAGATTCATCTGATAGCACATATTAAATGTAGCAAAACATTATAATCCTTGTTTATATATCCTACTTGCTTTCGCCCGCGGCTCCGCCCACGTATATAGCTGTTATCGCGGTCAAAATTAGCCTATATCCTTTCTCACGCTCTGGACTATTTGTGGACCAAGTTCAATTTAAATCGTAGTAGTTTTGTCGTGAAGGCTGGAAATACAGACAGATTTACCTTTGCATTTATATTATTAGTAAGGATTAATCAATTATAAACTGTATGTTATTGTTTTAGTTATGTGAATAGGTATGTGGTAGCTTATAGACATTAAGACGCTGTAAACGTGGACAATGTTACTTAGTTGATGTTCCATCCTATACATACAAGTATAGGATGAAATACTACATATAAAGTACGGCCAACGAGAAACGATACAAAAGTTCATTTAACATAAAAGCGACTGTGGAGTTAACAATCTATTATCTATCTCTTTTCATCTTTTGTATTGTCGTAATGCCTAGTTCTCCCGGTTTTAAAAATTTTAGGACCAAGACGGGATCGCCAACATTCGGGCTGCCAGTTTAGTAATAACACCCGAGGGTTGTATAGGCTATTCAAAGATAACGAGAAATTCTTGTAACTACGCTTTTCTATGAGGAAGTGGTACCGCTTTGAAACGGCACATGAAACCGAGTTTGTTGAAAGTTTGTTTGTTGACTGGCGGTTGTGAGTATGTCATGCTCGCTCAAAAGTCCTGCTGGCGGTGGCGTGTGTAGCGGGTCGTTCGGCTCCCTACGATATGGTACAGATGGACACTACCTGTGTAAATATCAGCATCGTTACATCGTTTTCTTAATAAAATGCCTAAAACAATGTAACCAAAAATTTAAAAACTTTGTTGGAACAGAGTGTCCATGGAGTTTCTTGTCTGTTCTTGTCCATAGGATCTACGAAATGGAACAGACAATTAGCTTCACGACTGACTACTCACTGACTACTTGACGTTTCAGAAGTGCCGTTGTAATGGTTTATTTGAAATAAAAATGGTTTGATTTGACTTGATTTGAGTTGAAATATGATCTTTCGGAGTTCCTCAGTCAAATTGTGAAAATGTATGAGTATAACATAACATGATCCTTTCTTGCCATTATTAGTTCAGTGATGAATAACGTAATATTTTTTTCTTTATATGCCGGATATTGGCACAGCGTTATGAAATTATAATTCTTTAAAAGATGTGGGTTCGTATTCGTTTAGTCACCTCCACTCAAGATATAAATATTCTTCACATTCTGAACATGAAAAACTGTCACCAAAAAAAAATTATGAACGGAAACATTAAACATTCAGTTCACAAATTATGAAAATAAATACCAAAACAATGGAGGGTGCACCCACGTATTGCTGACATCAGTAAATAACGATAGCGATGTTGTTGACCTCTTTATCGAGTTACGCACATACTGAAAACGCTCAAACCATTTGATATTCGTTGGTAAGCATAAAGACTTTGTCTGAGGAATATATAACCACAGTCATTAGGATATAATAGGCAGATTCCAGGTAGAAGAAATATTTCAGTAAAGGTAAAAATAGTAGATTTTTAAGTAAACAGTGGTTGAAGCAGTTGCCTTGTCGCTTTTTGCTGCGTGAGGTTATGAGTTCGATTTTATCTTAGGACAACTTCTTTTTTTGGATGTTATTTTATTGGTTTTATCTATTACACGTATGTTTTTAAAGTTTCTTGTTAATATCTTCTAAATGTGCAGTTGTCTGAATATTTTATATATTTCCACAACAGACCATCAGGTGAATTTTGTCCAAAACTCCGTATATCGCTGCCGATTCAAAAGTTGACAAGCAGTTCCTCAGCACTGCAACTGTGAAAACCTCCAAAACCTCGAAAATGGAGGTTCTTTTCTCCTGTTATTTGAAGTGATTTAGTTTCACGTAGTAAATATAATTTGCTAATGTATTAAACTATTTCACTGAGTGAAACACCCACACGCAAACCTCTAATCATTGGTCCATTCTAATTTAATTTCTGAAAACATTTTTCATATAGTCACACGCGCAATGTGCTCTACCCCTAAACTGAATCTCAGAATATTTAATAAGTGTGTTTGTACCCGATACAGACGACGTTTAAATAAATCCCTACTAATATTATAAACGTGAATGTAAGTTTGTTTGTTTCGCTTTCACGCGATAACTGCTCAACCGATCATCATGAAACTTTGTACACATATTCTTGGAGGTATAAGAAGTAGTATAGGATACTGTATATGTAAAAATATTTTTACCAATTTTTTTTAACTAAAATAGACACGGACAGAGCCGCGGGCGAAAGCTAATATGATTATAATTCTAACCAGGACGAAATTAAAACCACATTTTTCGCAGACCAGACGGCTAATGGAGCTTAAAAGTTCTGGAGTGGCGACAACGTACTGGAAGACGGTGCGTGGGTGCCTAGAAGGTGGATACAGATACCCGGTCAATGTCACGGGTAACCATTGAATAACGGTAGCACAGCTTTGGGGAGGCCTAGCTTGTGAAAATCAGGATTCGGCATAGATGTCAGCAACCGCTCGACAGGAGAGATACAATCATCTATTTCAGCTCCATAGCTTCATATCCATATGAAGACATAGCAACTTAGCTTTCAGAAGTAGTGATGGTGAGGTAGCAGATCGTATGTTTAATTGTAATATGTAAGCTTATGAGTGTCAGGTTGCCGTCCGTATGTCCGTTTCCACTGATATCTAGCTATATTTAAATACTTATAGTTCCTAATTTTGTTTATTATCATTTTAACAAATGGTCTATTTCAAAATGTCCAAGATATGCCTATGATAAGTAATCTCTAATTCAATATATAATAAATCTATAATATATTTAAATTAATTAACTACATGATAGGCCGTACGTAAACACAAAGGTCCAAATGAGTTTGTAGAAAACAAAACAATTAACGAGACGAAAATAAAAACACGATGATTGCATATTTCTCAATTTACTAATTCATGAAGACAATAGAACACATCTCCAACAAAATAATGAAATTAAAAATGACACCGCCACAGTGATAAAACCCGAAGCCCATGTATTTAATTTATAAATGTTTTTTTAAAATAGTAATGACAGCCGGCGGGAACTATGTATGCTAACGATCTGTCCCACTTTTGGGAAAACTTTGCTACAAAGTAGTTAGCAATAAACATTGGGATACTTTAATGTGAATTTGTGGCTGTGGTACACACGTCAACATTAGCCAAAAATTAAGTGTTTAATGAAAGAAATAGTTATTTTTTATTACATTTCTTCAGTCGTAGTACCCCGTTTTATTTGAATGAGGTTTGTGTATTTTGTATTTCAAGCTTGTGATAAAAATAATATTAATGATAGCTATATGGTATATGTTATTGCTATATTAGTATCGCAGACAGATTTAATACTTGTAAGACATGATGTAAATCAACACAACACACAACAACCAATGTTATAGAAACTAAATTCTACATTTCGTCTGCCCACCCACAAGGTCTAATGGTTAGCGTATGTGGCTGCTGATCAAGAGGTCTCGGGTTCGATTCTCGGGTCTGACCAAATATTGTGATCCACAAGTATTTGTTTCGAAATTTGGTTGTTTTCTATGTGTTTGTATGTGTAAAGTTGTATGGGGTGAACTCGTAAGAATCGGTAAGATCACTGAAGCATCGAAAGAAACAGATCAGTAAAAGAATATATATTTAAAGTCACGTATACCTTGGTTATTGTTTCTTTATCAAGTACTTATAATCTTTCTATTTTTTGCTCCTTTCCTATAATAAAAATAGCTTAAATTAAAACAGTTGGGGGAGGTATCCCACCAAAGGTGTCGTCCCAGAGGTGTGGAATCATGCAAGGGGCACATGGGCATAATCTATTAAATATATTCGAGTGACGTCATCTTTAAAATGTCCCTTTAAACATTGGAACTCATCCATTGTCACGCCACACTCAGCTAATCAGCCGGTGCCGTTGGACATGTAGTAATGTTTTCCGTGGTGACAAGTAAAAAAAATACGTAAAATGTAAAAGAGTTTCTAGAATCTTGTATACCATCTAGATAAGATATATATACGCCAAAGGTAAGTTGAACTATTAAGTAACGATAATTTATGCATTTTTCTCAATAAATATGTTAGTTATATTCACATAATTTGAATTCTTGCAATACGATTATTTGGGGTAGTTAGATACAGCTAAGTGCGGGGCACAATGAAATGCATCAAGGTGCCCCGTAATAGTATCAAAGTTTTATAAAAATATTAATAAAATTATATTGGGTATTTTGTATTGTCTGCAGAAAATGGTGCGCACGTACAAACCAAAGACCGAAAGACGAAATATAGATGAGGAGAACATCAAGTGCGCTATATCTGATGTAACTTCGAGGCTATTATCTATACGAAAAGCAGCTAACAAGTATGGAATCAAACCTGCAACTCTCCAACATCGTGTTGAAAAGTTTAGAAAAGCTTATGAGGAAAATCAACCATCATCTTCTAAGTTGTATGGATCAAAGTATACCGTTGCTCAAGTATTTACTGCCCAGCAAGAGAAAGAGTTTTCAGAATATTTGTTGACTTGCAGCAAGGTACATCATGGGTTAACTCTACAGCATCTTTTAACGTTAGCCTATGAGTACGCAGAGCATTTGGGATGCAAATATCCAGAATCATGGAAAAAAAATAAAAAGGCCGGTAAAGATTGGGCAGCAGGATTCAGAAAAAGAAACAAGGAGCTCAGCCTAAAAAAGACCTGAAAATACAAGCACCGCAAGAAGTTTTGCATTGATAAGACTATAATGGCTATTCTTTTGATAATTTTGAGCGTGTAATGTTATGATGTAAATTTACACCTGATCGTAATTTAGTAAATTTGGATAAAATAGGTATTAATACGGTTTTACCAACGCCTAAAGTTTTGCCTAAAAAGACACAGAGACAAAAAAGGACATATTGTCTGAGTTGAAAGTGGAGAATAGTAACTTTTTGTGGCAGAGTGACAATAAAAAACACTGCTTTTCCTGTTTGTGTTTTTCCTCGTGTTCATTTCAAATTTGATTTTAAGGATTTTCGAAAACAGGAAAATAGAATACCGATCGGATTATGATACGACTGAAAATGTCATTGATAACATATAACCCATAACATTTCACCAGTTCCAAAAGCTCATCATCAGCCTTTCAGACTGATAATGACACAATATCTTTAGCCACTATTCGACCATATCCAAAAGGCTTTTAATGAAGGACTAAGAAAGGAAAAGAAAAAGGTAAGCCGAAAGTTTACACCGACACTCCTGAAAATTATAAGCTGCAGATGTCAAAAGATGCAAAAGAAAGGAAACAAGAAGTTGCATTAATAAAGCAGAAATCAAAGAAGTTAAAACAGTAAGAAATTTATAGGGACTAATAGAAACTAAAAAGTCTGAAAAGAAAGAGTCAGTCTTCATTTGAAGATTCTACTGAGAATGAGTTGTTGAACTTAATTGATGACGACGATGATGGAGAATCAGACAAAGAAGGTGGACAGCAGTTATAAATTCCTAATCTTGAAAATATAAATATCGATAATTTCCTTCTTCTTAAATTTAAGAATAAAAAATCTATCGTTCAGCATGTGGCCAAGGACATTTCTAAATAAAAATTTTACTGAGTATGAAGTGTATTGAAAAGTCTCAGAAAAATGCAAGGTCTTATATTTTCGTTTTGCCAAATGTAAA
The DNA here is from genome assembly GCA_932526445.1 of Phragmatobia fuliginosa. Taxonomy (NCBI): domain Eukaryota; kingdom Metazoa; phylum Arthropoda; class Insecta; order Lepidoptera; family Erebidae; genus Phragmatobia; species Phragmatobia fuliginosa. The sequence continues at coordinate 20,073,166 of OW052073.1, read as the reverse complement.
AGATAAAGCAAGCGTTGATTTAAGAGATGTGGTTTCACAACTGCTTAAACCAAATTTTACCAAAGGCACAAATCGAATATTATGTATATTAAAGCAGTTTATTTAAGTGCGATAAGTTTACTTAGTTCGTTAATCGTAATAAAGTTTTTATGATTGTTTTGTTTCTCTTTTTTGAGAAATAAAGATATTATATACTGTTAGATTAAGTAAAATACGAACTTTTCATAATAAAAATTACAACTATCATGAAAGGGTGCATAATTTAACTAAAATTGGAAACAACTGGTGGGGCAAAATGATCCTTTTTTTTACAAAACATAATATTCGTTTTCTTTGGCAAACTAAACATTTCATTCCTTGACATTATATTTGTATAATTAGCTAACTACTAATAACGTTTGAGAAATCGAGAAAAACTGAATAGTATATTCACGTGTTATTCGACTTTCCATTTTTGTTAACTGATTTGTTATTTTAGTATTGTCAATCGTAGACTTTTTTCACACTTATCTGCACTTTCATTATAAATGTAACTCAGTCTGTCTATTTGTCTGTCGCACTTTCACTCCAAAACTACTAAGACAATTCAAATGAAATTTGGTACACAGTCTAGAGCCTCAGAAAGGACATACGTAGGTAGGTACTTTTTACTGCGATACCCGACATGAACACGGGTGAAAGCTAGCTTTCTATAAAATGAAACAGAAAAATCAAGAAGTATCTAACTACACAACTGTTCCCATCTCTGCAATGGATCCGCGCAGTACTTGCTCGACGCTCTCGATCGGTTGCAGCATGCGAGCGGTCCGCATTATTGATAGCCCTGAAGCCACCGAGTTCCCCGAGCCTTTGCAGCTGCGAAGAGATATCGCTACTATGGCAGTTCTCTATCGCCTTTACCACGGGGAGTGTTCTGATGAGCTCTTCCAACTGATCCCACCTTCTCCCTTCCTTCACAGGAACACACGTGCTGGTCTTGGAAGTCACCGCTTTAGAGTGGTAGAAATACGCACTAGAACTAAACGGTTTGGCTCTTCTTTTCTGTGCCGAGCTGTTAAAAACTGGAACTCGCTACCATCCCACGTGTTTCCTTCCCATTATGATCCCGGGTCCTTTAAGAGGGGTGTGAAAAAGCATCTCACAAAGCCGCCATAGTCTAGGTCAGCATCGCCATACTTCCTGCATCGCGGGAAGTGTGGTGGCCCCCACTCTTGGATTCCATTCATGCTTACCATCAGGCAGTATGGAGTCACATTGGTGGGCATCAAATAAATAAAAAAAAATAAAAAACTACACGCTATTACAACAGTCAACGTCAAAATTGAAATGGACACTTATTTTCCTGACTAGCGAATTCTATTTATTTTCAACTCTTGGAGTCGTAAATATTCATCACGGTTAATTCCTGGTTTGTCACCGGCAGCGGTCTCGGAACGTGTATGTGTACGTCATTACCTTGCATTTGATAGTGTTGTTTGTATTAATTTCCTTGCGAATCTGACGTAATCAGGAATGTTGAGGAAGTGTAGAAGAGTCAACATGTTTATCGATAACAATAGTGACGATCTTACGAGTTATATTGAATATATTTTTATACCTCACCTGATACGTTTCCTTAGATTATTTTCGTATAGTTTGTTTCTGTACTGCATCGTTGATCTAGTGGTTATTATGCGACTGCTAATCAAGAGGTCTGGAGTTCGGGTCGGGCCAAATGTGTGCTGGGTTTTTCTCACAGGAAATTCTTCCGCCCGTGCCTCGGAGCGCACGTTAAGCCGTCGCGTCGGTCCCGGTTGTCATGAATATATATGGCAATCGTTACCGGGAAGTCAGTGCTCTCAAATATACTGACAATTAGTTCAACCTTCGAATTTCAGTTCTCCCTTGGGGCTGCGGAAGTCCGATGCCAGTCACTCAAATAATATTCGGAATAAAGACTAGGAAGATTATGAAGTTTTTGTTATATAGAGGGATATAATATGATGCTTTGATGCGAACGGAGCCGCGGTCAAAACTATAAAAGAAAAATTCTTTAAAATTTCTTTAATTTTAATCGGCGAAGGAAAATTATGAGACAAAAATGCTTTTTAAAAAGTCATCACAATTAAGATTAATTCATTTATATATAATTTGAAGCTATAATTTTTAACAGATATTTAAATATACAGTCTAAAATATTTTAATGGATCCATAAATTGTTGTTAAAAAGTTATCTTTCTTGGTTTGTAAGTAGGGCAGTCGTCAGAGATCATGCGCGCACGCATCGTGACCCAAATTGGATCAAGATCTGGATTTAATCAAACCATAGATTAAATAAAAATATAGATACGTTGTTCTTTTACCTTTAATATATTTAAATAATATTTCAGACATATGACACACAACATCATGCAGTCTCAAACTAAGCAGAGTTTGTACTATGTGTACTAGACTAGATTTATAAATACATATTAATTTCTTTTTGTAAATACATAAATATTATACATAGAAAATAACCTAACTTCCAAACAAATATTAGCAGACCCGGGAATCGAACCCGTGACCTCTTGATCAGCAGCCGCATACGTTAACTACTAGAAGAATAAGGCAGTCAAGTCCTTTGTAAGCACTTTGACTTTATGTTATAATAGTTGAATTATATTTGCAGTACTGTGAATCATTACATTGAATTTACTTAAAAAATAAAAGTATTTTTCATACATTGCCTGCTTGGGTGGCGGTTTAAGCGATCAGCTGGACGCTTTCTACTGCAAAGAGTGTTGTGGGTTCAAATTCTACATGAGACTACACTTTGTGTGATATACAAATTGTTGTTTTGAATCTGGGTGTTTCTTGAGTCAGTTTTATGTATGAACAACATGTGGGCGTCGTCTTTTTGAAGTGTAAACTTCTATAGGCTGGTTTGGACTGTGAGTCAATTCCATGTAAGACGTCATCAATATGGTCTCGTTATGGTTTAACATTGAAGCTATCTGTGAATGTGTAGAAATATAATACGCACTGAGAGGACTTAAAATTCAAGTCAGTACGTGCAATTTGTCTCACAGAAGACCGGAGGCCCAATAATGCAATAGCATCTCAATAGGCCTCCATAGTGTGGGTCGCCATGATACATCGTTGCGTGTAGAGGTGTAGAGTAGAGGTGCCTTGGTAGGATCAGATATACATTTCAGTGGAATACCGAGTGTAGCTGGTTTCCCAGGACTTTAAGTAAAAAGTCTAATTTCAAATCAATCAATACAACGGCACTTTTGAAACGTCAAATAGTAAGTCAATAGCCAGTCGTGAAGCTAATTGTCTGTTCCAATGCGTAGATCCTATGTAAAAGAACAGACAAGAAACTCCATGGACATTCTTTTCCAACATAGTTTTTACAATTTTTGGTTACATTGTTTTAAGCATTTATTAAGAAAACAGTTAAATGTGAGGACAATGTAACAATGCTGATATTTACACAATTTAAATCAAATACTACGTAACAACTTGCAAATATTTTACTTTTGCTATGTACGAATTATGACATTAGACAACCACAACGGTTACTATAATAATAATAATAATAATAATGCATTTATTTTTTCTCATCACAAAGGTAGTTACATTAATATGAAGGTTAAAAACAGTTCAGTGAGGCTACATTCCTTTGTGAGAGACTGGTGTCTGTTGTAGGAAGAACCTGTGTTACAGATCACCAGGCTCACACCTCCCAGACAAAAAATAATAACATTTTTCGTAGCTTGTACTAGTATACAACAAAAGAAGTAGGTTGTTATGGAAAAAAAAATTAATACATTTATAATAACAGAAAAAAAAAAACAAAAATGAGTATGTGTGTGTGTGTGTGTGTGTGTGTGTGTGTGTGTGTGTGTGTTATTAGATTAATACAGCTCAAAATATAAAAAAATATGTTTTTATTCTTGACAATATTAACTTAGTGGTACAAGTAAATTCTCAGTATCATCATAGGAGAGACCCTGTAGCCATGGCGTCAGTGCCATCTTTAACTTAAACCTATTTAAAAAGTACACGAAAAGAAACAGCGTTGATTTTATTATATAAATATGGACCCAAGAAACAAGAGAACCTATGAGATAAAGTCGTTTTATAAGTCACATTGGTTTCAAAGATTTTATGCTTTCGACGTTTTGTTGCATTAATGAGAGGATCATAGTCAGTAAGTGAGTGGGTTCTAAGAATTAGACGAAAAACAAACAGTTGCCGAACTGTAAGGACTTCAAATTTCTGGTACAAGTCTCTAGTAGGATGCAAGAAAGGTAGACAAAGAGCCACCTTCAAGACAGCCCGTTGAGCACGTTCCAATTTGATCAGAATGGTCTTAGCAGCTCCTCCCCAGGATGTGATGCAATACTTCAGTATTGATTGGCATAAGGCGAGATACGTTATTCTTAAGATTTTTTGATCGCATACATGTCTTATGTTTTTGAAAATGTAAATTAGTTTTCTGGTTCTAGTAGTTAATACATCTATGTGTGCTTCGAAATTTAGATTTTTATCAATAGTGACTCCCAAGTAATTGATTGTATCTACCAATTGCAATTCTTTGCAGGTACATGGAATAATGGATATATTTTGACTATTGCATAAATGTGCAATGATGGGTTGAGGTGTTACAAAATTTGAATTTCGAAATTGGAACGCTATGTATTTAGTCTTATCAACATTTAGTGACAGGAGATTACAGTTTAGCCAACAAGTGACTCTATCCATGCCATCCTGTGCACTCCGATACGCATCCCCCCAAGAATCGCCATGAAAAATTAATACGGTGTCATCTGCAAAAGTGATTATTTTTCCGGTGTTAGATATATCCAATTGGCAAAGATCATTTATAAAAATTAGAAACAGGGTTGGTCCGAGGATACTACCTTGGGGCACCCCCATATTCACAGGAAGTTCATGACTTCGCACTCCATCAATCTGTACACATTGCGAGCGATCTGTGAGGTAACTTGTAAAAAACTGCAGCTGCACACCACGAACACCCATCCCCTCCAGTTTTTTTAGCAGTAGTGGGACAGAGACTGTGTCAAATGCCTTGGCTAAATCTAAGAAAATGGCTAACACTTTCTTCTTTTTGTCCATGTTAGTAACTATATGATTTGTTAGCTCATGTACTGCGTCATCGGTAGACCTATTTCTGCGAAAACCGAACTGCGAATTCGAAAGTAGCTTTTTTGCTTCGAGGTAGTTGACGAGTCTATTGTTGACTATTTTTTCAATGAGCTTTGAAAAACCGGGAAGTATAGATATAGGTCTATAGTTGTTGACACAGTCTCTGTCACCGCTTTTATGAATAGGATGAATGAGTGCTCGCTTGAAAGCCTTTGGGAAGATGCCGGACGAGAATGCCAAATTACATATGTAGACTAATGGTTCGACTAAAATACTTTTGTACCTTTTAATAAAACTGTTGGAGATACCGTCCAGGCCGATAGCACAATCATTTTTGAGTTTACCAATAGTCAATTCCATCTCACGTATATCTGTTGGTCGAAGCATAAACGACTGAGATTCAGTACAACAGGGCACGTTAACATTAGGAGAGTAAGCTATTTGCCTTTTCCCTAGAACAGTATTTCCAATACTTGTAAAAAATCTATTTACTGCGTCAGCTGATTCAATATGGTTATTGTTAGTGATTAAGTCTAATGCTGGACTTCTAGTTTGATTAGTGTATGTGATGTTTTTAATAACTTTCCAAAGTTGTTTAGTATTATTTTTAGCATTATTAATTTCTGATTTCTCATATTCTCTTTTAGCATTTTTGATTAACGAATTAGTGTAATTGCGATCGAGTATAGGTCAATTTATGAATTTCGTTTCTCGGATCTTTTCTTGTCTTCTGGTATAGTTTATCCCTATTTCTTATACACTTTAGTATCCCCTTTGTAATCCAGGGTTTTAAGATGTGTTTTCGTTGAGGAGTGCGTATAATTTTAGTACAATTTTCTAACTTTTTATTTAAGGTGGAAATAAGAAAGTCAACACTCTCATCAACGTCATTCATTGATAGTATTGGACTAAGATCTAGTTTATCGAGAGCCTTGTCAAGAGAGTCGTAATCAACTTTTTTGATATCTCTTAAAGGTCTAAAATTATTGGAGAGCATTTCTAGACTGAGTATAACACTAAAGTGATCTGTAATAGTAGTATGTGCAACAAAACATTTTGCAGAAAATTTGGTCTTAAGGATGACATGATCAAGACATGTTTGAGTATGAGTTGGGATGCAATGGGCAGGTAGCAAACCGTGTGCGGCCAAAAGATTCAAGTAGGATTCCGCTCTGTTGTCCTTCGATGTAGACGCAATATCAATATTAATGTCCCCTGCAATAATAATATTCTTAAATGAAGCTAGACTTGATAGTATATTATTTAATGATTCTAAAAATTTTGATACGTTTTTTTCACCGGGGCGACGATATATAGCTAGAATAATAGTGGTGTTATCAACTTTTATCATAAGACAATTAGCATCTACGAGATTTGGTTCTGTTATATTGTAGCTACTTGAAGACCTGGAGTATACCACTACTCCCTCATTTTGCGTCCTATGGTTTGTTGTAGAAGCACGGTTAAAACCATTTAAATCCGGTATATGATCGTTATTGTGAAGCCAACATTCAGTCAGTATAATCAAATCCCAGAGAATATTACAGCTATGTAGTAATGTTTCTAAGTGCGGCATATTACAATTAATACTTCTAATATTTTGAATCACTATATTAAGAGATGAATTGATTGGATATAGCATGTTGACACAAATTTCTTCAATATCACATGTACAGCTATCGGCTGTCGTTATGCTGTCCAATTCGCCACTAATCTGAGAGCTATTTAAATCGAACATATATATATTTAATGATTACGTTTGCAATTTTGACGTGAAATAAATAGGCCGAATGTTTCATACTGAAACTTAAAAGACATGTGTTGATAATGTAAGAATATTCTAAAAAACTCCACGATGACAACAAGAATAGCTTATTAGTTTCTATGTTAGGCGCATTGAGCTGTGCAGTGGTATAGCGTAATGTGAATTTAATCACATATTGTTCGATTAAAAGGACCTTGATTGTGTTCGAGTAGCTGTATAGTACTTTTCGCATAGTTTCTGTAAGTGTTATTTGTAAATAAATGATGTGTAAAAAATTAATCACTAAAATAAAACAAATCGGAATAATCAAATGTAAAGTGCCGGAAGGGCCATTGTGTATAGATAAGTTTTTATAACAATATCGTAAATAAATTATGTAATAATGGAATATAAAATTAATTTTAAATTGTAGTCATTTTTGTGAGCTTATTTTAGAAAAGTCACCCTCGCAATCTATACGTATAGTTGGATACCCCTCCTTTGGTCGTATGAAGACTTTTCCAAAAGCAGTCCAGCAGCTGGCTTGATGATGAGTTTTTGTGAATTCCCGGGCCAGATAAAATAGCCGTCTAGTTTTAGTAGTTAGACTATCTGTCACATAAATCGGGGAACATGTTCCTTGTATTTTCAGATGACTAGTGTTAATCTTTTCGCCTTTTGCCTTCATCTTATTGAAATTAATGACGGATTTCATCAAATTCTCTTTTTGAAAGGTTGATGTAAATTCGACTACTATAGGTCCTGGCTCGTTCTTAGTTTTAATACGAACAATATCTCGAATTGAACTGTCTAAGATCGGGTGGTTCACAGCTTGACCCAGATTCATGACATGAGTTTTGAGGTCTTGCTTTGTCTCCGGTTTATTCAAAGGGATGTTGCGTATTTCGATGCTAGTTGACTTAAGGCTCCTTTCTAATTGATCTACCTTTGCTTCTAAAAAAATTATTTGGTTTTTATGAGATAAGTTTTCCTTCACGACTGTTTCAAATTTTTGCATTAATACGTCATACATATTTGACAGGAATTCCAACGATTTCTGTGTCTCAACATTTTGTTTCTTAATAGTCTCCATGTTCTGTTTAATGCATAAGAATTCTTCTTCTTGTTTCTTTTGCATAGTACAAAGGAGCTCTCTAAGTTCAATATTAGCTAAATCACCATGCTTACGTTTTGGTCTCCTTGAGACATTAGAAATTCTTTGTTCAATATCGGATTGCATTAAGTCCGAGGCAGTATCCGATTCTTGTGTAACTATTATTTCATTAGGTAATGTCAATCCAGACAAAGATTGTGAGGTTGCAGGAGGCGATCGATTAATCGGCATGGCTTTATTCATATTTTAATTTAAATATTTGATAAAATTCTGTACCAAATGCAAAAGTTCTAATATAATAAAGATCTCAACGATATAAATTTTCAAAATTGAAAAACAAAAAGTGAAACATACACTGAGGTTTGAACTCGTTACATTCAACGTCATGTAATGATCCCTCTGTAATTCGCTACGTCTACAGTTGATGATTAAGTTGAAATATCGCTTCAGTACAGTATTGTTCTTGTTGTTGAACTCTTCGTTATCTCTGTTATCCTGGTACTTTTTATATTTTATTTGGTATTAAATATGTTTGTCACTCTCACCCGAGAAGGCGGCGCCTTACAGAATGATGGTCGAACAAGCGGTGACGGGCAGGTGGGCGGTCACTACGGCAATTGTCGAACGGCAACCTCTTCACTATTTATGCACTTCTATTATTTAAGACGGTATTTTATTTTTAACTTTAATTAAAACTATAATAGTGATTGCTTGGTAATTTATTTTATGTCGAGATCACATTTGTCTACCTGCGACTGCTGTTTTGTAATTCAATGGTTGGGTAATCAAAATCAGATGAATAAAATATTGTGATTTGCCGGTCGCTTTGCTCTGATATTTTGCTCGGAACCAAAGTAATTTCTTCAAAAAAAGTAACTTAAATAACCTCTTAACACGTAAGTTATCGCTCAGTAGAAGTTACGTGGAAAACTATCAATTTTGTCAAAGCCGGCTTAGGTAGACATGCACACAACTCATTTATTTCCATAGCCATTTTTATGTAAATCATCATCCTGATTTTGGCCTCTCCATAGAAAAAAGAGATTTCTTCCTATACTACATATGTTAACGGTCTGTCCAGACAGGTTGCTATAGTGTTTGTGTCAAGTTTTCTGTCTCTTTGCACTGCTGTTGCTCTGCGTAGTTCGTTCCTTTAGTTGGTTCTTATGACACCCATGGGATGATTAAGGGTGGTGCCAGCCCTTGTCCCGTTAAATCAAACTGGCATTTCTGGCGATGACACTTAGTAGAAATTGAAAAGAAAGCTCTTGAAAGTCATTAAAGTTAAATACGCCTGAGATGAAATGAGAAATCGATAGATTCATCTATAGTTGTTTCTCTAAAGTCAGCTCAAGTTTTTAGAATCAAGACGTTATTTATATATCAAGCCACATTGCGACTATCTTAATGGAAATTTAGCTATTAAAAAGCACAAGGCTGGCCTGTAAAACTTTATGACAGAGTTTCATTACACTTTTTAAGTTGTATCTAGTTTTTACTCTGTACCTACTAAATTAAAATATAGTTCATGGTTTTAATAGAAGTATTACTCTTGGTGTTGATAAGGTGAAAAAAGTAATACAATTTAAGCTTATGTACATAAGGCTCTTTCAGTAATAAAACTAGTTCATCTCTTAAATCAGCTCAGCTCAAAAAAACGCTCATAGCTGAGTGGTCTTAGGTGATTGGAAGCAACGACCGCGCGGTCAGACCTAGGAGGGTGACCGTTTGTGGCATGATATGTTATGATACTCCGTGATTCGGAGGTCACGTTAAGCAGTCGGTCCCGGTTGTTATCATAAGAAAGCAGGCGTGAAGTTAGTTAGTTAGTTGGAGGCCTTTGGGCGATTAAAGGTGTCTTGCCAGTCCCCAACACGCACTTAGCCAACGTGGGGACGTATGGGCTTAATCGTCTCCTGAAATTCAAGACCAGTAGTAGGACATTATGGGTTGTTGATCTCAAAAATAGAGGCTCTTAGATTTAAAAACATGTATGTAAATAGAATCTTTAATTATGTTATAGAGCTCAGCTGATCATTTATTTGTTTGACTGATATGACGTGCTTATCTATAGAACAACTGGTAAGAAACATTTTAGTGTTCAATAGCTTATCAATCAAGGAAGACCAGGAGTCAATCATTGTTGTATGTTATTGCCATAAGGTAACAGATTGTACTTTCCTAAAATCGTAATAAGGTGACGTATTTCTATATATTATATGACTTATTTAATATAAAACCTTAGTTATCAAATGATTGTTGGTATATTCTTAACGTCAATCAATTTTTCTAATATCAAATATATAATCAATCGTCTATAAAACTAGTACTTTTCTAACAGGTTCTTCTAAAATGAATACAACTTTAGATTAATTGCCCTAAAAACAATGCAGGAAGTATAGCCAGTTTTAAGCCTGTCTGCGATTGCACAAATAATACATTCATATGTTAGAAATAAATATTTATGTGGGTTAATTTGTTAACATACATATATTACACACAAACATACAAGACATCGTAGCTAAAGAACAGCGTTTTATTTCCTCGAAAAAGTGTTTTTAACAAGACATACATTTTTAGATTGTTACGTATAAACAATATAGATTACAGTAACTTGAACGAAGCCGTAAAAAACAGTATACTTATTTTGGAAGCACTACAAATTAATTAATAAATATAAATTTAAATAAACATTTTTTTGGACATCTTACACACAACGTCATCTAGTCCCAAGATAAGCAGAGCTTGTGTTATGGGTAATAAACCAGTGATACAAATACATAAACATACTTTTTTTTGTAAATACATACATATTATACATAGAAAAACACCCAGACTCCGAAACAAATATTTGTGGATGACACATCGGGAATCGAACCCGGGACCTCTTGATCAACAGCCGCATACGCCAACCACTAGACCAACAAGGCAGTCAAAAGTCAAAAGTCTCACAGAACACCAACCTTAAATAATAGCATCCGTACTGTCGTATTTAGTTGGTGGGTGTGAGACTGGTGGCCCAACAACGCATAGGCACCTCACTTGGGCGCCATATTGTCATCAAGCTGCATTATCTACACTCACATCGAGGATCGTCCCCACTATAAAAGCTAAACGGCTGAATCGAAATTTAAAAAAAATATGTAATGAACTTTATTTGAAAACTATAACGACTTAGATTGCTTTCTTAGTTCAGAAGTTATAGAGGCCTAGCTTGTGGAATACGCTTACTTCGAAAACTTCGTACAAAAATAACTAAATAAAGTAAATATAAAAATTATCTATTGGAAATCACTTGGCATTGTAAATAACTAATAAACCCTATTCTATGCGTGGTCTCACACGCACTTGGCCGATTTTACTAAATGCATATGAAAGTAAATACTTTACTTACATCAAAAAATCAATTTATAAAATCTTCTTTATTTGTTTGCTTCATGGTGTTACTCGTGATTTAGTACAAAAGCCGCAGGTTCAACGGGAGTCAGAACATAAAAAAACAACACACTCTTGACGGAAATTTCTCAGGATTTATTATCATAAGCTAAAGCCAACAAAAGCCTCAGCGTCAGTGGGTAAGTATAATGAATCGCTTATGAAGAAATCGACGTGTATCATGCTCGTAATAGTATCGAAGGCCTCAGCCAACAGATTCTTTTAAAAACATCAATTACTTGTAGTGAGCCGAAGCAAGCCTACACTTATATTTTACCAGTAATATGTACATTTGGACTATACTTAAAGTATTATACAACTTTATTATTAAACCAAGATATATAATTACTGCATTACACAGAGTAGAATTGTAAAAAAGAGAATGAAACAGTTTTAAATTAATACGATTAATAACACATGAATTAGAAGGTCTTTGAAGGGATTTTCAAGGTTTTTCTCAACTTTTATTTCATTACATTTAGTTACATCTCGCACACTGCCGTTTTTTATCAAGCTAAAAAAAATATTATTTGGTAACCATATTATTAGACTAGATATTATAGATAAGTTATAACCAGATGCAGCACAAAAGCACGGGCTCATCAAACAATTTATTTGTCCTAGGTGGAATTTGAACCTACAACCTCTGGCTTCACAGTCAGTATCACAAACTAGCAAGTATTCAACAAAATAACAATAATTTAGGGATCACTTAAAAATGCATTCGTTACCACCCCTAGCCCTGGTAACATAGATTCTAAACTGATAATTCAGACAGGCCTGATAAATATGTAAAATCAAATGACTTCTTAGTACTTATTGAAAACTTATGAAATAGCAGTGAAAAAGTAATGTGTTTAAGAATCTTACTGAAATAAATCCTGTGCAAGCCTTTTGTAACATCCTACTAACACTATAAACGCGAAAGTTTGCATGCATATATTTATGTTTGTTGCTCTTTCACGAAAAAAAGTGGCTGTGACATACGGACGGACAGACAGACAGACATGACGAATCTATAAGGGCTCCGTTTTTTGCCATTAGGCTACGGAACCCTAAAAACGACAGAATGGATTTTGATAAAGCTTCACAATAATATAGCTTACAAATCGGAAGAATACATAGGATACTATTTACCGCCATGACGGACATACACGAGGGCAAAAGCTAGTTTTCTACAAAAAAAAAACGAAGACCCTCAATGAAGTCTTTACAATGTAGGTAAAAAACCTCTGATTCAATTTCTTTAGCGCATCTGCAGCATATTCGATTATCACTCTCAGTACAGTCGTTGTAACAATAAGTTGTGAGGATTATTTATACACGTACTACACGACCTACTTAATCTTAAACACGTTATATGTATATACACTAAAATTACTCTACGTCATAGTTACTTACGTACTTTGATAATAAACTAGTCGGATATTTTTAGTCAGAGGCCTTTCCTCTATTCCATCAAAATCTAAGGTGAGGTCTTTTTATTTTTTTTCGTCGAAAATCCCCATGGATACCACCAGTTGGTGGCTATGTCGGACTCTAACCGGCTAAAATGTTTGAGGTACTGTGAGCCGAGGAATCGGGAACCCTCGAAAGGAAGCCCCTGGAAGTCTGACGTACCTCGGGCCACCTACGGCTTGTACGGCACCCCTTCTGTGTGGGAACCCCGATATTCCCTTTTGTTCTTCTCAAAAAGGGGCGCGTGACAGATGGCCTCACCTGTCGCCCCCAGGCATGCGTTTATGGAAGACGGATATCGTTTCCCGATTCTTCTTCTTCTTCTCAGCGTTTCGATGGCAAACGTAACGTGTCGGGAAAAGGTAAGGGTTAGGTAAGGTAAAATGGGACATTGTTTGGATTGCACCGCACAAACAGCTGAGATCATCATCATTCCCGATTTCGGGTGGTCGACTCGCCTGCGGTACCTGGCCCATTCCCCTTGTTATACTCAAAAACTAATCAGAACGCAAAGATATGACATGCAAATCTTCAAGAAAAGAATCGGGCAAGTAGGTGTCAGATCACGCATACAATTGTTAGGTGCACACAGCACTGGGCGTAGTAGTAAACGGCGTGTCGATTGCTTAAACCACTACGCCAACCGTGCAGTCAAGTCATGATTACAATGAATTTTGGCAAAGAGATAGATTTGGCCATGGTGAATAACATAGAACACTTTTTGTCGCGATAACAGACACACTAGCGGACGCTGGCTTACAATTTTTTAATGAGTACTTAATGAAACATTTACAGAAAAAATTGGGCACATATTACCTATCAGTCGGTAAATAAATTCAGTCACAATTTTTAGGTCAGATAAAACATCTGTCTGCCAAAGTGTCTGCTACACACGACACCATTTCCGCACACCATTAGTTATTTAGTAAATCGCATATAATTTGGTGATAAGTACTTTTATAATACGGTTATTTAATTTCGTACGAGGAAAGTGACGCAAATCGATGGTATTGAGGTTCGCGTAATCTTAGTACATTTTTAAATTGATGAACGTTTAAATTTATCCAAATAACATAAATTCTAAAGTTCTCTGCATGTCTGTTAGACCTTAGATTATATAGGCTACTTTTATGATAACCAGCATTCACACCTGCTGAGCCACGCGCAAATATTAAGTTGAGATTCTGATGAAGATCTTTAACCATATTCTAGGATCATCACAACCAAAGTCAAATATTTATAGCAAAGTAAAAACAATTATTTTGTTGCGTTTCACCGAATCAGTTAGATTAAAACTGCCCAACCTTATTCCGAGGGAGAAATTCAAATGGCAGGAACAAATCAAATCAAACCATTTTTTATTTCAAATAGACCAATACAACGGCACTTTTGAAACGTCAAGTAGTCAGTCAGTAGTCAGTCGTAAAGCTAATTGTCTCTTCCAATTCGTAGATCCTGTGGATGGTGACTCTTTGATTCTGCTCATGCTTTCCGTCAGACCGAGAAGAATCGCTTTGGCAACCTCATATAAATATATACACTCATTTGCAAAAAAAACGGGCGGTTTCGATTTTCTTCCTGGCTGAAAAAAATTAAATACCAAAATGGTTTTAATCATTTGAACATGTTACTGGCCAGTTAAAGAAGTGCCATAATGTTTATAAGAGTACCTTCCAAATTCAAATTTTTGACTGAGCCTGGTTTTCAAAGAAAGCAACTTTTAACTAAATTTTGTGGCGCGAATTCCCTATAGTGAATATCAACTCTAATTAACTTTTTGTCAATTTTTATTAAATTATCTGATGTCCTTGACATTTAAAAGTATTGTTATTGCTGTTTAGCAATCTCGAAAAGGGTAGATAAAGTGATAAAAGCGAGCAAAACTATTGCGCTGCTTGAAGAAGGTTGCAGCCAATGCTTCGTGGCTCAGAGGCTAAATGTGAGTCGGTCGACAGTTCAAAGGACCTGGCAGCGTTATCAAAAGACTGGTTCCGTCAAGAAAAGGCCTGGTTCTGGCAGAAAGACATGTACCGAACAACGGGATAATCGTTTTCTAGTTAGTCAAGCGTTGAGAAATCGCAAATCTTCTTATGTGGACCTCAAGAACATGCTCGAAGAAGTAAGAATTATGAAGAAGAATGTGCAAATTAGTCTATGGACGGTCAGGAGGAGGCTTCTCGCTGCTAATATACACAGTCATCGCCCGGCACGCGGCCCTAAATTACTCCGTGGACATCGAGTTGCCAGGCTTAGCTTCGCTCGAAATTGTGTGTCATGGACTCATGAAGACTGGGATAGGGTATTTTTCTCCGATGAAGCCAGGATATCTCTACATGGTGAAGACCGACGTCGGCGAGTGCTACGTAGACGAGGAGAACGCTTTGCAGAGGCATGTTTTGAAGAAATCACACCTTATGGAGGGGGCTCTGTTATGTTTTGGGCAGGAATAAATTCTATGGATCGTAAGGAGTTAGTTTTCATCGAAAACGGTACACTGACTGGACACCGATACATAACGGAAGTTCTAATTCCTTATGCACAACCCGCTTTAACCGCTCCTGGCGAAAACTCAATTTCTATGGACGACAACGCTCGCGCCCACCGGTCTGGCGATGTGGAAGCGTATATGCTAGAAGTCGGAATTCGTCGTTTGGACTAGCCAGCTAGAAGTCTGGACCTCAATCCCATAGAGTATGTCTGGGACGTTCTGAAGCGATGAGTGAGATCAGTGCAGCCGGCTCCGCAGACCATCACAGAGCTAAAGAATGTGATTACCGCGGAGTGGGAACATATTCCCCAAGAAACCATAAAATATATACTCGCGAGCATGCCCAGACGAATGCAAGCCGTGATTTCAGCAAGAGGGGGTCACGATCAATACTAAACTTTTATCTGCTTTTAATGTATTCAATAAAAACAAAGAAATTAACGCGTTTCATTTTTATTTAGCGAGCAGGTACAATAATAGTGTTTTGAACTTAAACATTATTTCTCAATAATTTAATCAAAATGTTATGATAAAACTGATGAAAACTATTCCTTCCTAATTAATTTATAAAATTCTGAGAATAACAATACCTAAAATTGTCAGACAAACAAATAGTAACTATAAAATAGTTCTTTGCTTAAGTGCCCGTTTTTTTTGCAAAAGAGTTTATATATACTACTCTAACGTTCATCTCAAACAAAGAAAACAAAATTTAATAAACATCCTCTGTATTCAAACAAAGCATTATAATCTCATCGAAGCGAAACAAAATTTTCCCTTTATTAAAAAAATACAAAGAACAAAATCAGCCCACTTTCTAAATTTACAACGTTTTAAAACAAATTGTGAAAATCATTAAAAAGCTGAAACGTGCGAGTTTATTTGAATTTCCCTTAAGTGAGGGGGTCATTGAGCTTCGAGGGGTCTAATGGGGATGGAGGGGTCCAATTACTGCTTAGCATATTTCTCTAATTAAAGGTACGAGAGACGAGCCGTATATCCCTTCGTAAGGATGTTTTTAAGACACTTAAAAGTTTTGTTTATTTGATATGCGTTGAAACACGTATCTTGGGACTTTGAGAAAATTCAATGTATTTAATTTTTATGAGACTCTTGTAAGTTTTAATATATTCCGCTTTCGGCGACTTTTTGTAGTATAATTTTATTAAAGTTTCTTTTTTCAATAAGGCTTTTTATTTTAATAAAGTTTTCTTTTAAAGTGGAGCCAATACAGTTATTGAAAAAATTTAAGTGCCGTGATATAAGAGAATAAGTTGACGTTATTTTAGGATTAAAGAGTGTATATGTTGTAAGCACCATTCGTAAACAAGGCAACATCTAAAAAACTTTTTTTATTTTCTGTCAGACATGCGTTTTCGCGATACGGAGATCTCGTTAAGCAGTCTGTCCCGATTTTGATCATAAGATAGCAGTCGTAAAGCTTAGTTGGAGGTCTTC
This sequence comes from Phragmatobia fuliginosa, assembly GCA_932526445.1. Lineage (NCBI taxonomy): Eukaryota > Metazoa > Arthropoda > Insecta > Lepidoptera > Erebidae > Phragmatobia > Phragmatobia fuliginosa. Next base: position 20,056,336 of record OW052073.1, on the reverse strand, counting down.
GGGCGGTTTAAAGACATCCAACGGCTAGATTACGTGGCCATAACGTATTTTGCTAGTTCCCAACCTGCACTCGGCCAGCGTATGGCCTCTCCCTCTCTAGCAGTGGGCCATTATAGGTTGTTGATTTGATTTGATGCGTATTATTTATTACTTGTATAATTTTACTAACCTCATGTTCCTTACTTACCAACGGTCTATAGGTGTTATGAATTGGCTTAAGCGACCGCCACGCCGCTTCCACTGCGTGAAGGTATTCAGGGTTCAAATCCAACATAGGATAGCACTTTGTGTAATCCACAAATTTATTTATTTATTTAAACTACATTGAAGTAGAAATCTATTTTTATGTTTAGCTCAAAATTTCTTTAATAATAATAAATAATTCGAACATCTTACACACAACGTGATATAGTCCCAAACTAAGCAGAGCTCGTGTTATGGGTACTAGACAACTGATATAAATACATAAACATACTTCTTTTTGTAAATACATACATCTTTATATATATAATTCTTCTGTGAGTGTGTATGTCACTGAACTTCTCTCAAACGACTGGACCGATTTTGATGAAATTTTTTGTGTGTGTTCAAGGGGATCTGGGAATGGTTTAGATTCGCAATTGGACCCGGTAGGTGGCGCTGCGATTAAGTTCTGGAATTTTAAAGTTGGGCGGTACGAAGTTCGCTGGGTCAACTAGTATTATATATTATTATAGAAAACACCCAAACTCCGCAACAAATAGTTGCAGATCATACAAATATTTAGTCCGACCCGGGAATCGAACCCGAGACCTCTTGATCGGCAGCCGCATATGTCATCCACTAGACCAGCAAGCTTTTGGTATATCTAGCTCTCTCTCAAGACAAAAAATAGAAAGAAAAGTTTTTCAATAGCTTTATTTCATTACACTCACTATAAAATCATTTATGACGTTAAAGGCCCATTGAAGAAGCGTATCAAATTAGCATAAGTGTCTCGAGGAGGAACAAAATGGCCGCCTCGTCCTCAGAAGGCAATCAGAGGTAATTGTTATATAAATCCTGTTTAAGTGGACGCCAATTATATATATTTCTTTTATCACTTAATAAGATATTTTCGGAATTAGTTGGAATGGAGAGGTCAATATAGCAGAGAATTAAAAAAAAATCGGCCATGTGCGTGTCAGGAAAGGGTTCCTCAGTCACCCATAATGGTAGGTGGATTTAAAATCTTATCCAATAGATAATTGTTATGTTTACGAATTAGTACGTTAATTTTGTATGACGTTTTCCAAGTAAGCTCATTTTACAGGTTAAGCCTCTATAACTCCTGAACTAATAAATTCATCTAATCCGTTACCTATAGTTTTCCTTTAAAGTTCATTATATGGACTACCATTACGAATTTTTCCAGATATTTTTAACTAGCCGTTTAGCTTTTAGAGGGGGCGGGGCGCCCTATTTTTACAAAAAAGTGCCCTTTATAGTAGAATTTCTCGCAAACGCATACCTAAATAAAAAAATTGTCTTAGAAACTCTGTATTGTTTTTAAAAGAACTATATAATGATACCCCACAAGATGGGCTGGCCGCGAGAAAAAAAAACATCCCCACTTTACGTGTAGGGGAGGTTCTGTGCATCTCGACTAAAAATACTTTCCTTAATTTTATTGTAACACTTTATCGACTTAATTACAACACTTTGCATGAATATTCATGCAAAGTTTCGTCTTTCTAGCATTTACGGTAAGTCGAGGACGGACGTCCGACGGATGGACGGACGTGACGAATCTATCAGGGTGCCGAGTCAAGAACTACGGAACCCTAAAAAGACAGGAGATATTATAGAAAATGATTATTATTATTTTATTGAGGGAGATCAATATATAAGAAAGTCATAGTGACTACTTTTTTAAATACTTTTAACATACGAGTATATTTATTTTTCGTCTACTCTCTTACAGATAGTATTTTCATACGCAAGGCCATCTGAAAACAAACTAGACGAAGTATATACTACTGTTACAAGAGAACTGAAATACATAATTTCTAAATATATACATACAAACTAACTTTTGCACGCGTGACCGTCGCCTGTATGTCAGAAATCACGGTAATAATTTTTCGTATTAATATGTAGAATATAAATGACACTCACAAATAATGTGGCTTACTTTTGGCAATAGAATTATCAAAATTGATTCAGTAGCTCCCGGGATTACATACAAAAACGTCTCAAACTAAAACATCACAAATTTTATTTCTATTTAATATTACTATTGATCAATGAGAACAGTGTGTTGATCAATCAGATTTAAGACAATTGATATAGTTAATCACATAATTATCAGACCTGTGTGGCGACTTCCACATTCAGCACAAGCAAAAAACATACAACAGCGCCATCTACCGAAGGAACATTGAACTACGGAGAAAACACGTAACGATCTATACGGAGTAACTACTAATCCTGCATCACGAAAGCAATATTCTCGCGCCGATTAGCATATATACAACATCCCAACATCAACTGTTGGCAGTGGCCCACCAGGCATGATCACCTCGCCTGGTCGGAGGATCCTCCCTTTGTGTTGGAGGAACACGACACCCGTTCCTCCACAGTGGTGACCCCGACGTGATTGGAAGCAGCCTTCAAGGAAGCAGATCAGCAGCGCCATCTTGCTCACTCCCACAGCGATGATCGTCATTCTAGTCACAGCCAGCCAGCAACTTCGGCCTCCACAGGGACACCACACGCAGGACGCGACGGCTCCAGCCTGGTTACCCCTACGGCCTCATCAGCGTTTAGGCACAGCACACTGCACCTACGGTCCACGTAAGAAGAGCATCTCTCTCCCGTCTACGCAGCAGCCAGCCACTACGCAGCAACCACCCCGACTCACTGGGGACTTCACCGCAGCACCGCGCACCGCAAGCGATTCCGACTCAATGGGATCAGCGGACTTCAGCCCCGACTCACTGAGACTAGCGGCATACAGTTCCGACTCACTGGAACTAGCGGCACTCAGTTCCGACTCACTGGAACTGCTCACTCCTGGCACTGGCAAGCTCCACAACAGAGCACAGACAGCTGTCTCTCATTATATCGACCTCCGGTCTTGGAGGGGAGTGATGTGGCGACTTCCACATTCAGCACAAGCAAAAAACATACAACAGCGCCATCTACCGAAGGAACATTGAACTACGGAGAAAACACGTAACGATCTATACGGAGTAACTACTAATCCTGCATCGCGAAAGCAATATTCTCGCGCCGATTAGCATATATACAACATCCCAACATCAACTGTTGGGCAGTGGCCCACCAGGCATGATCACCTCGCCTGGTCGGAGGATCCTCCCTTTGTGTTGGAGGAACACGACACCCGTTCCTCCACACCTGCGTAGAAACCGAATTCAGGACATCTGACTCAGCAGATATGGTCACCAGACCAACCACTGAACCACACGTACATACACCTCAAAATACACTTCCATACTATCGCTGGTACTTAATCAACACTATATTTCAGGTAGATTCAAAATGAATGCTGCTTTCCATTATAACTGACTGGTAAAAGATTATTACACTATACGATTTGGTTTTAATCATCTGCCAACCGTATGCGTGAGTAATAAAAAGTGCGTTTAGTGCTTCGAGGCACGGAAGGGAAGGGCCACGAACAAAAGTCAATATTAAAATAATAATTAGTTAAATAACAACAGAACACGGAAAACGGAAGACATAAAGCCCTTCGTAAACATTATAAGGTCGAGTGCATACGAACAACAAAGGAACCTTCATACGTTCGCACCTCAATGTATATTGTTATAGTGTGTACAAGGATTTATACCGCTATACGGTGGTCTTGAACTAAAAAATAAATTGTTTATTTTGATGTACACCGTTATGTGTTATTTATTGAAATAATATTGTTATTATATGGAAGGATTGATAGTTTGTTATTTTGAAGGGTCTTTCTGGTTCTGGCCGGAATAATGTAGCTATTTATGGGGTATTATGTCGATCCTTTTAAACTGGTTATGGTCAGAGAATAAGTGGAACAGCAATGTTCAGCTGGCCACCCTACGTCGACTCTGACCAAATTATCATATATATGAGTTACAAGCAAAAGATAAACTAATTTTAATAAAAAAAAAGCCGACTTCAAAGAAAAACTATTCCGAGCACCCAAATCGCGACAGGTATGGTTATGATATTTGAAGAGTTCGATTTCTCCAGGATCCTATCATCAAATCCTAGTTTTCTTATCAAGGGACCACATGAGAGGCACCAGCTTTTAAATAAAAATAATTATTAAAATCGGTTCACCTAACCGAAAGATCTGAGGTAACTAATCTAAAAAAATACATATGAATTGAGAACCTCCTCCTTTTTTGAAGTCGGTTAAAAAACTATTGTTGTCCGTGTGGTAACGGATTAAGAATACAAAGTGGCATCACCCCTATTCATTCCATGGGTGTCGTAAGACTAAAGGAACAAAATAAGCAGCTAACATCACTGCCAGGAGAAGGAAAACTTGAAACAAACCCTTTACTAACCCGTCTGGCCAGTGTGGTATAGTAGACCAAAACCTCCTTTCAAAGGGGCGGCCTATGTAGACATAGGCCGCTCCTTTGAAAGGAGGTACAAACAAACTATGTCTTCTAAGCTATGCTATGTAACTACGTTATGAATGTATTGAAAACTTCTTTCATTAAAATTTACTTAATATTTGAGGTTCTAAAGTGGAACACACAAGCATAATGACCTGACCTTTTGTAAATATGAGCGTCCCAGGCCTCTACTCTTACTGATGGAAAGCATGAGTAGAATCCAAGACCAGAGGTCCATTGCAAACGCAGACAATGTAATATTTGTATTTGACAGTTATATAAATACATTTATACCGAGTTTTTTTCATAAACATATACATTTTATGCATAAAAAACAAATATTTGCAGATTATACAAACATTTGGTCCGATCCGGGAATCGAACGCGAAACTTCAGGCACAGTAGTGGCATACGCTCCACCACTGTGCCACTGAGATAGTCATAGGTATAGTATAGGAAGTACAGCACCAGTATATAATCGGAATACTATATTCATTTACATATTAACGATCAGGCGTGGTCCCACGGGATCCTCAGTGGGTGTGTAACCCAGAAACCAGTCGGGGCACATGGTAAACAACACATGCCCACATTAATCGGTTAGCTTCATGATTTATTGCACTGTAAAACCACTGTAGAAATTACGTTCGGGGACCGCGTTATGTTAGATGGTAAATTATTTAAATAATTTATCTTTAAAAAAGTGAATTATTAGAAAATGTTATGTTCTTTATTATCTAATTTACAACCTTTGAAGTGACTTTTTTCTACTGAAAGCAATTATTGTTGAAAAAAGCAACTTCAGCATAAGGAATAAATCCTAAATCGCGTATCGTGATAGATTTAACAAATATAAATGAAGCGGACAACTAAACTCAGAACCATAATTCGTGAATTTATTTTAAAACTAGCTTTCGCACGCGTCTCCGCCCGCGTGTATGTCGGTTATCGCGGTAAAAAGCCTATGTCCTTTCCCAAGTTCAGTTCTATCTTCATACCAAATTTCATCAAAATCGGTTCAGTGGTTTAGGCGTGAAAGCGTAACAGACAGACAGAGTTACTTTCGCAGTTATAATGTTATAGTAGGGATTTAAGCCTGCTAAAGTGACTCTACTCTGCCTCATAGGAAGAATAAATGAAATCCAAGAATAGTGGTCACCATCCTAATTGTGAGTGCACACACTGCAGCATGGTGACTCTTTGTGAGGATAATTCCGCTCCGTTAGAGCCGATCTATTTGTGCTGAAATCAACGTGGCCCTACTACCTTGAGATTAATAGATAGATGGATCACTGCCTTGACTGCCTGGTTGGTTTAGTGGTTAGTGTATGCGGCTGCTAATCACGAGGACTCGGTTTCGATTCCCGGGTCGGACCAAAGATTTGTGTCATCCACAAATATTCGTTTCGGAGTCTGGGTGTTTCCTATGTATAATATGTATGAATTTACAAAAAAAAGTATGTTTATGTATTTCTATCAGTTGTCTAGTACCCATAATAGAAGCTCTGCTTAGTTTGGGAATAGATGATGTTGTGTGTAAGATGTCCGAAATATTAATTTATTTATTTATCACACAAGTGTTTTCCGAACAACACAAAAACACAACAACTTAAACACAGAACATTTACTTAAAAATATATTATTAATAAAAAAATGATTGACTATCTTCTACATAGTATCGTCATCGAACTTTGAACATGCAAAGGGTAAGTGTTTTACGGTCCATGCCTACCGTGAAACAGCCTTGATACCAATGATATTTAAACAGTTACAGCTCTATTTGCGATTGGAATACAACTGCGATTAAATCGCACACAACTGGGAAACCATATATAATTGTGGGTACGCATAATGTATTACGCATTTCCAAGGACGTGTTTTATCTATACAAAAAAATTAATTGAGGTGTATTGTTACTGAATACATATTAAATCATAAGATCGGTTGGTCCCGGTTGTTATCATATGATAACCGACCGAATAAGAGACCTTCGAGTGGCTTAAAACATCCAACGGATGTGATGATACCTAACCAACTCCAAAAATGTGCACATTGCAAGAACGTTTTAGTTTCGAATGTATTCGACATACTTACACTAACTCATTGCATCGTCAACTACTAATGTCTTTTCAGACAATTTTAAACCAGACTTGGGTTGCCTAGAAGATACGATGGGAGGCCGTGGTCTCCTGTGAGAATGTATTGCTCCAAAAGGAGTACACAGATCGGGAAAGGACCGATCCCGCTCTGGTGACTGAGGGGGTGAGTCCAATCCCCCGTGATGTACCCCAGTTGTGGGATACGGCAGGGGGGACACCAGAAGCCGCTGATGCGTTCCTAGTGTTTCACCCGACTTGCGACTTGTAGGTAGACCGGTAGTCCTACACACGCTCTTCGTTTAGGGTAGGTTTTTATTCGAAGGGTATGGTGCGAAAAGCATTTCTCGAGTAAAAAAAAAAGAAGGAAGGAAGAAGTAATTTATATTGTCTAAAGTAACTCTGTAATACGGTGTACAACTAAATAGTTCTCTATCCTATGTATACTTGAGTTCCAATTTATAAAATAAGCAAAACAATAATCCTACTAATATTATAAACGCGAAAGCTTGTGAGTATGTATGTGTGTATGTGTTTGTTGCTCTTTCACGCAAAAAGTATTGAACGAAATTGGATGAAACTTTACAGTAATATAGCTTATATATCAGAATAACACATAGGCTACTTTTTACTGCAATAATCGAGATAAACGGGCGAAAGCTAGGTGATAAAAAATACTTAAATCGTAGATGTCAAAATGTATCACTGTTTATCTTCTGTCAAAACTTCACAGGCAAACCATAATGATAGTTTGTAAATAGATAATTTTAAAAATGAGTTCTGGTTAATCACATGTTATGTAGGCTACTTTTTATCCCAAAAATACGCGGGTAACACCGCGGGGCGCAGCTAGTAAAAATTTATTTCTCATAGAAGCTTGCAACAGGCGTGTATAAATTAACAATTAAGGTACCTAATAGTGAAATAAAACGAACATAAGCTATGTCCTCATTTTTTTAAGTAAAATATCAATATTAGGTATGGTACATGTAGTATGTTATTATGCCTACTGTGTTGTGAAATAAAGCCTCCGTATCTTTTGCCGCTATCGTACATTTAAGCCAACAAAGTGTTGAGTAAGCACGGATTAGATATAAAGATTGCTTTGAATTTCTTTGTTGTGACGCCGAATATCTTGCCTAACATCAGAGGTTTGAGAAAAAAACTAAAATTAAGTGTATTTGTTACTGAATCACACGAAAATGTGGTGAAGAGATAATTTCTGAACTAAATTAATGTTTATTTTTTGTTGCGTGTTTATTTTTTTATTGTTTAATCGCTAATAATTTAATAGCTGTGATCGCGAGTAACGAAAAAAAAAATATTTGAGAAGCCGCGGGCGAAAGCTTTTTTTTTTTTTTCACTTTTAGAAAGATAATGGAGAATAACTTATGCTATTTTTTTAGGCGTTACTAACTTAAAATTTGAATTCATAACTTAAAATAAATACAGAAAAGAACACAACACGAAAGGTAATACCTAGATGACATAAGATGGGTATACTGCAAACAAACTGCATCAAAAGCTCCAAAGTTACCCTCGAAAGTAGACGGACGTTGTAACCACTGTATTTTACTTCATGATAATATATTAAGTGTAAGTGTATATCTTAGATTTTTTTAAATAAAACTAACGCATAGACCCTACAAACACACAAGAAACGGACACAAAGAACGTGTTTTCCCGTACAGTATTCGAACTTACACCTAGCGCAGCAGAGAGCGGCGTGGCGACCATTGAAACCACTAGGCCTACCATGCAGTGTCGTTGCTTTCGATTTATAATATAAATAGGAATGGATAGTTTGAATGTGTGGGTTTTACTACCATTCAAGAGACTTTTGGGGTCAACTTCATAGGCGATGTAGGTTGTATAGTGATGTTAATACATATTTATACATTCTAACACCTGCGATCTGCTGCAAGTCTATCAGGTGGGCAAGAGTACCTGGTTCGCTGCACCTGCATAGCCAATAATTGGAATTCATCACGTTTTGGCACCGTTATTATGTAAATACATCTCTAGTTGTCGCTCAATCAATTTAGTACTTTAGTTACTTCGATAGAGAGTTAATATTTGTAAAATATGTGATTTCGTTATGTGTTATATCTGTGTCTGATTAAGATTTTTCTTTGTGAATTTACTTAATATAATGATAATAAAAAAAAGACATCTTACTCACAACGGCATCTAGCTTCAAACTAAGCAGAGATTGTACTATGAAAGGTAGATTGACTGATAATAATACTCATATGAGTTTTTTTCTAAATACATTTTTATTATGTACATAGAAAACAACAAACCTTCGAAACAAATATTTTCAGATCATATCAACATCATCAATCATCAAGAGCCTTTAACAGTCCACTGATGGACATAGGCCTCTCCTTTGAAAGGAGGTTTTGGCCTACTATACCACGCTGGCCAGACGGATTGGTATAGGGTTGGTTTCAAGTTTTCCTTCTCTTAAAACCCTTTTTGGGAAGAGACTCGAGCCCATAAGTAGGATCTTATGGGTTATTCATTCATAAAGGAATACCAACATTTAGTCGAACCCGGAATAGAACCTGAGACAACAAGTACAGTAGTTGCATACGCTGCCACTGCGCTACCGAGGTGTCGTTAAGATATAGATTATATACCATAGTGCTATAAATACTTTGGAATAAAAAAGTGACTTGAATAGAATTAACAAAATTCGAATCGTTTAGTAGAACCAGCAACTTAGATACTTGAAAAAACAATAATAGAAATGTTGAGATAATGGAACAATTATTGACATAATTGTTCTTTCGTCCACAGTCGGCACGAAAATCCATAAATATATGAGGATGATGAACCATAAAAAATATATAAATAATGAGTGTAAATATATAAAATTTAAAGTGGGGTTTTACTTTAAACCACTAGGTTTAAAATAAAACCCACTTTGGGGTTTTATTAATATACTCATTATTGTTGCTGTTCGTGTCAGATCTGACAGTAGTCACTTCCACAACTAGGCATCTAATTCGCTATTTTTTTATTTATTTTTATTTCATTGCCGAATAGAAAGAAAGAAAGAAAACACGTTTATTCTGACATATACTGGGCAAAGCAATACACGGTTTAAATACAGATATGGAACAAAAGCAGTATTCTGCCCTGTGCTATGCCAGAAAAGGAGCCTATCCTAGCCTAGTGCTGTAGTCAGAGTGACTGCAGCGCTGGTATTACGATAGGGCCTGCGCCCGGTCTGTCGTCTGTCTGTTCGTGTCCGGTGGTGTATATTTATGTACAGTGTGTTGATTTAAAAAATAAGTGAGTATTAATAAGAATATATTTTATGAGGAATACAAAATGTCAACCAATGTTACACGTTCCCAGCTTGAGGCTCAGCGACAGACCAAATATTTATGCGTAGGCAAAAACTGAAATTCACTATTAAGTCACGTGTTTTCCTCCCGATATGATCCATCGTGCTTTCCATCAGGCAGGATAGAGTCACCTTGGTAGGCTAAATACAAAATAAAAAAAGCGGGGCGTGAAAAAGGAAGGCAGTTGCAGTGACGGCAGGCAGGACTCAGTTCCCTACTGGCGACGCAGTGCAGGTACTTTCCGAAGCATACGGGTCCGGAAAGGACCTGTGACAGTCGGAAGGAAAATAATCTTGGGAATCAAGGTTAGGAAGAAGTGGCTTCACCAAAACACAGCAAGTGTAAAATATAATATTCTTCGCATTTAGTTTCGTAAGACTCCAATAAACGTCATAACGTCCATAAATATCATAGAAATATGTTCAAATTATACCATACGAGACCTTAGGCCATGGCCATCAGAAACACCACAATGAGCACACAAATTGCATATATTTAGTGAAACTTATTAATTTCTATGTGTGTCTATGTATAATATGTATGCATTTACAAAAAAAAAGTATGTTTATGTATTTATATCAATTGTCTAGTACCCATAATACAAGCTCTGCTTAGTTCGGGACTAGATAACGTTGTGTGTTAAAATGTCCGAAAATAAAAATTTGGTATTCAGGACCCCCAACAAAAAATCACTTTCTTATACAAAAGTTTTTTGCTAGTGCACTCCTTAAATTACATTCTCAGAGATATTAGGTACTAACATTTAACTTCTAAGTAAAAATAAGTTTAATAAGTTTTTCTCATGGTGTACATTCACAACTAATTAACATTGACACAATTTTACTCTTTAACAATCGTTTTTTTTTCGTTAGAGACATTTCCTGCAATAGGAATATATATCCTGTGTCACGGGGGACTTTGAAAACATGGACACAAAGAACATCCAGACTCTGAACAACAATTTCTGGATTACACAAAGTTTAAACACAGAAGAGAGAAGCGTGGCGACCGCTTAAACCACCAGGCCAAACGTGCAGTCAATAATACTTATTTTTAGGAATTTTCCAGTTTGTTGTTCAGTGAAAAACACGTCAAAAAGACAACAAAATATATGGGTTTATTGTCAGCGTCTTATTCTTAGCATTGACTTCCAATATTGTTTAGGTTCGTAGTTGAACCGGTTTTACCTGAATATCAGTTTTTACACGGAGCGACTGGCATCGGACCTTCGCAACCTTAGAGGAGAACTGGAATTCGAAGGTTGAACTAGTTGTCAGTATTTTGAGGGCACTGACTTCCCAATAACGATTGTCATAGATGTTCATGACAACCGGGACCGATGGCTTAACGTCCTCTCCGAGACACGGGTGTGAATTACCGTCAAACTTCCATACTTCGGGCACCTATTAAAGATTTCCTGTAAGAAAACCCAACAACTATTTTTAGCCGACCCGGAATTTGAACCCGAGACCTCTTAAATAGCAGTAGCACATGCTAACCACTAGAACAACAAGGCATGGTTTATAGCTACCGTGTATCTTATAAAATAATATTCATTTAATACACAATAAAATAATCAAGATCTCATAAGAAATAAATAAATATTTCGGACAATTACACACAACGTCATCTAGGCCTAAACTAAGCAGAGCTTGTATTGTAGGTACTAAACAAGTGATATAAATACTTAAACATACTTTTATACGTAAAAAACACCCAGACTCCGAAACAAATATTTGTGGATCACACAAATATTTAGTCTGACCCGGGAATCGAACCCGAGACCTCTTGATCAGCAGCCGCATACGCTAACCACTAGACCAACAAGGCAGTGACAGCGTAAAAGTAAAAGAATATAATAGAAAAAGTAATATGCAAATTTTTGAAATGTTACATTATTCTGAACGGGAACAAGTTTCCTAAGGCGTTCAACACACGCACGTTCAACGTACGACTATTACGTAACGAGTTCATAAGTTTGTTCGGTGCGAGGTCGGTTCAGCGTGTCGCCTTCAAAATGACCATAGATCAACTATGTTCAAAAAAGGAATTATGCGTAATTAGAATGAAAACACTAATTATATAAGTGTCATTTATTTTAAAATAGTTTAATTTATCCCTCGCATCTCATAATAAGAGTTTACTGCCTTGGTGGCGTAGCGTATGCGAATGAACTTGTCGTCTCCTATTCGGTTCCTAGGTCGAACCAAATGTTTGTGTGATTCACAAGTTTTGTTTCGGAGTTTGGTGGCTGATGATGATGATAATGATGTTTGTATTTACAAAAAAAAAATAGTTTATGTATTTATATCAGTTGTCTAGTATCCATAATAGAGGCTCTAGTTAGTTTGTGACTAGATGGCGCTGTGTGTTAAATGTCTCCAGAATTAAAAATATTTCCGTGCCACTTAGGACTTTACAAACATACATGAAATGTTCTCAAAGAAAGAAGACCCACACCCAAAGCAATATTTTGAAGAAGTAAAAATAAAATTAAATAAATTCAAGTTTTCTTAGTAGTGTAGTTATTCTTCAGGGTTTGCTTCTTTAATCGCAGCTTTCGACACTACACCCAGAGGAAAGCAGTGACGTTGACATTTGACATTCTCAATCCGCCACTGCAAGAACGGTACTTTGAATGATATGACCTATCTGCCTAAATATACTCTATGTTTAAACTTCGTCCACAGCAACCGGCATTACCATATATATGTATGTATATAACACCTAAGTAAGTACGTTTGTTTAAACAAAACGACAAACAGGTACAACCTTGTCGAATTTCGAGTGTGTAATGGCTCGGGCGCCAATACCCACTAATTGTTTGATATCGGCGTTGTATGTGTTAACACTGAAAACAAATATTTTTCTAGGTTAAGCGTTTTGGTGTATTAGTAAAAGACTGTGTCAGTAAGAGATTAAATAGAGATGAACTCATTGTTTTTTCTGTACACCTCCTAGGAATAGGATAAGCTTGAGTAAAAAAAACCTATGATTGATTGGACCGATTTCCATCGAAACATAGCTAAAAAGACTACTGACTATTTCACCTTTGAAACAAACTAAAACAAAATTAAAATCTATTCATCCATTCGGGAGTTACGATGCCACGGACACACACACACACACACAGACACACACTCTCACACACACACACAGGCACGTCAAACTTATAACATCCCGTCGTTTTTCAATGTCGTCGGGGGTTCATAATTTGTCACTAAACAATTAATTCGTTGCTTCTGTATAAGAGAAGTAAATCGGAAGTCAAAACCCATTACCTTCCCTACTTGGAAGGGCAATAAATGGAAGGGAAGTGGAAAAAACGGGCAGTCTCAGTTAAAAATTATGTCGTATACTAGCTGATGCCCGCGGCTCCACTCGCGTCCCCGGGTTATGATAAATAGACTGTAGCCAATTCTCAGACCTTCCCGATATGCACACAAAATTTCATACAAATCGGTTAAGCCGTTTTGGAGGAGTATGGTAACTGACATTGTGACACGAGAATCTTATACATAAGACTAGCTTTTAATCTCTCGTATCCGCCCGCGTGTATGTCGGTTATCGCAGTAAAAAGTAGCCTATGTCCTTTCCCAAGTTCAGTTCTATCTTCATACTAAATTTCATTAAAATCGGTTCAGTGGTTTAGACGTGAAAGCGTAACAGACAGACAGAGTTACTTTTGCATTTATAATATTATATAAATATATAAATAAATAGTAGGGAAGTAGGTATAAGATACTCGTAACAAAATAAAAGTTACAGTTTCCATGCATCTATCCAACACTATAAAACCCAGCACTCACGACTCCAAATTATACGTATCATAATCATAAAAATTACACATCACAAACAACTTAGTAAAACAATAATAAAATCAATTCAAAAACACAAAAAAACGTAAACAACTTTAATAATAAATTGGGAAATTAACGATTTCTTACTATTATCAAAGATTGAATTTGGCAGCGGTTCAAAACAGAGCTAGCCTCGTCCTATTTGAGATAGGATATTATAAATAAACGCATTTGATACGCGGAAGTACCTCTCAGAAACCATTATAATGTGATCCCTCAAGGAGAATACAAAACGTAGTGTCTGATGCAAGAGTGAGATCAATTTCCGTTGGTCTAATTCTTGCGGTGGTCCATAAATTTATAGCAAAGACTTTATTTTGTGCGAACGTATGTGAGTTAGGCATAGTACACAATAGATATAGCAAAAAATATTATAGTACTAAAGTACACTATATAAGTATTTTCAAAATCAACAGATAGCCGTTTAATGTTCAATGTCTTGTATTTGGAAAACTAGGTAATTATTTTTATGTTTTTACGCTGACGGTTAAGTATTTATTTGTTAGTGATATCAATAATTTAGTGATCACTGTCATCATCATCATAATTACATAATTTCATCTTAAAAAGCATTTATTATTTAGCTCTAGTGAGTGAAGTAAACGAAAGCTTCAAAACAGAACTATGTTTCTCTTAGCAACTCGAAGAAAATTATTTTGTGATTGAAGCAACTATTATGACAGAGAGTTTCTATATAACACAATAAATAAATAAATAGTTCGGACACTTACACACAACATCATCTAGTCCCAAACTAAGCAGAGCTTGTATTATGGGTACTAAACAACTGATATAAATACATAAACATATTTTTTTTTGTAAATACATACATACATAGGTATTATACATAAAAACCCAGACTTCGAAACCAATATTTGTGTAGCCCACAAATATTTGGTCTGACCCGGGAATCGAACCCGAGATCTCTTGATCAGCAGCCGCATACACTAGACCAACAAGGCAGTCATGTGAAGCTATATTTTTAAGTCTAAATTTTTTTAGATTAATAGTTGTCAAAATAGCTCGACTCTCCCTGATAAAGATTATAAATAGAATTCAAGTGTGGTGGTCACCCTCTTTATTACGAATGTCGACAATACAGCACACCGTGACCCACATTACGGCGGCCATAATGACAACTAGACAGATTTAAGTAGTACGATATTTTTTAAAGAAAATAATTTTTTAAATTAAGAAATGGTGTGCACACGGATTATGTTTTAACTGCAATGTTCTGGATCATTCGAGATCTGTCACTCAACCAACACTGTGAATAAAAACATCTAAAACGAGAAATCATTTAGTTGTGATTTTACGGCGGTCCGTCAAGTTCTTGTGACACGTCCGCTAAATAAAAACTGGAATGCCTCTTAATGTACCGCTCGATTTTGTATTTAATCAAAACCACTCGAAAAATACTAAGATTAGTGCAATAAGGAGGTATACTGACATAGATTCTATGTGTGCGGAGATAAATCTGTACTAATAATGTATTATTTATATATATTTTAAACTTAATGCACATGTTGTACAAAGGCGGACTTAATGTCATGAGGCATTCTCTCCCAGTGAACCTTAAGATGTTGTAGAAATGCGATGCGGTAGATGCAGAGAAAAAAAACCATTACTGAGAATAACTATGTAAAAACAGATTAGCCTACTTAAATGTAATTTTTAAATACACATACTTAAGTATTTACGAGATATTCCTAAATACACATACTTAAACACTACTACTATATATATATAAAACTACATATACACACGGATACTATCGTTGTAGCTGTACTGCCAATTCGCTTTGAAGCAATTCACGCACTTTCACTATAAAGATGAAGAGCTTGTATGTTTGGTTGAACACGCTAATCTCAGGAATTACTGGTCCAATATGAAATTTCAGTATCACATTATCGGGACTAGTGCCCAGTTATCGGGAAATTCTATAGGCTATATTCTATAGGTTTCAATGAAAAATTTAGCAAAAAAGGGGGAAAATTATTTCTCTTCAGAGTTTTTGTTACGTGCGCCGTTTAAACTGTTAAAGTTTCGCAAAAATAATGTATGAAATAATTTTTCACCCTTAAAAGTTCTAAAAAAAGTCTGCTGGTTGGATCGCTTTGAACTTTTTATGGTAAATTGGTAAAAACATTTCATTACCATCAAGAGGAGAATTATTCTTCCGGCCCCCGAAAGCCGGGAGAGTATTATACATTTATTACAGTTACCCACTGCTGGACATAAGCCTGTTATTAGAAAAGAGGTTTTGCTACCATACCTAGCCAGACTTGTTTGGGTTTGTTTGCTTACGATGCAGCAATTTGATTACGGTAGTACAGGTTTCTAGCTTAGGACCTGACGGCCGGATCTAAGATGTCTAAAAATATCTAATTATCTGTTACGGTAATTGTAATTGGATTTTGGTAATAATAATAATCTATACATATAATAAATCTGTAGAAAAGTCATTTTTGTACATTGAAGAAATTGAAACAAAAAATAGCCAGCGTGTGAAAAGATAAGTAACAGAACCCATTTCCATCATTTTTGAAATTTTTGTCTGTTTGTCTGTTTGTCTGTTTGTCTGTTTGTTTGTGCGCACATCACGTAAAATCTACGAATTCAATGCTGACAATGTTTATATACAAAAATTATACGCAACTTGAGGTTTAACTTAGTTTTTGTTTCATCGAAATCGGTTCACTCTATCAAAAGATATGATTAATTTAGTGAGTTCAAGAAGTAAAATATTACGTTACGCAATTAAGTATAGTACTTGCAACGACATCTTAAGACTAAAAATAGAACTAATGTTGATAGTTGAAATCTAAATCCGATAGATGGCGTTGTGCAAATGACGTCATTTTCTGAATCGCGGTGTTAAGATTTTCCGCGCGAGGATGACGTCCACCGTGTTTACTAGGCAAATTGGGTTTCGTTAGGTGTCTTAAAAGTTCTTGCGTGTGTCGTAAAAGTTCTTTGGTTGCTTGGTTTATCGATTTTCTAAATTGGTCGAAAAAAAAGTATTTGCTTATCTTATTGGTTTCGTTTGGTCAACTTTGGTCATTGGTTTGAAGTACGAAGTTAAGATTGTATTTGATTTACTTCGTAGTTTGAATCCAATAGTGCCAATCGTTATACAGTAAGTTAGTGTTGCCAATTCGTTGAGTCACGACCACGAACAGACGATACGTTGTCACACTAGACTGTTCGACGCACCGTTCTTTTAAGTTTGTAGGCTATTCAGTCATAAGTGTTGTTAGTTTTGTTTATTGCTTTAATTTTCCTTGAAAATGCCTCAAAGAAAAAAAACTAACCTTTCGCTGCGTAGCCGAAATGCGAAAAGGATGAGACTTTGTAGGTCTCAGGAATCGGAAGAAGATCGTGAAGCACGGTTATCTGCTAACCGAGAGCACATCGCTCTTTCACGTGAATCGGAAACGTTCACCGAAAGGGAGTCACGTTTAAGTTCACAAAGAACACGGACCGCGACTTTGCGGTCTCAAGAGAGTATCCAGGAACGCGAAGACCGGCTGTCTGCTGATCGGGAGCGCCACTCTCTCTCACGTGAGTCAGAGACATTCACAGAAAGGGAGTCGCGCTTAAGTTCGCAAAGAACTCGGACCGCGACTTTGCGTTCTCAAGAGAATATCCAGGAACGCGAAGTTCGGCTGTCTGCTGATCGGGAGCGCCACTCTCTCTCACGTGAGTCAGAGACATTCACAGAAAGGGAGTCGCGCTTAAGTTCGCAAAGAACTCGGACCGCGACTTTGCGTTCTCAAGAGAATATCCAGGAACGCGAAGTTCGGCTGTCTGCTGATCGGGAGCGCCAGTCTCTCTCACGCGAGTCAGAGACTTTCACAGAAAGGGAGTCGCGCTTAAGTTCGCAAAGAACTCGGACCGCGACTTTGCGTTCTCAAGAGAGTATCGAGGAACGCCAAGCACGTCTGTCATCTGACCGAGAGCGACACGCTCTCTCGCGCGAGTCTGAATCTCTCTCCCAAAGAGAAGAACGATTAGAAATAGCTAGACATAACTATGTAGGTGTACAAAGAAACAATGAAAGTTATCTTGCATCTGAAAGGGAAAGAATAGATGAACTAAGACGAGCAGAAACAGCAGAACAACGTCAATCTCGCCTAGAAATAGAACGAGCTCGATACCATATGAATAGAGAAACAAATAGCGGAGCTGATGAGTCCATGGAAAATGACGATGCAAATATTTTATTACCTTGGGACAATAGGGAAAAATCAGGGTTCACATATTCGTCTAGAATTAATTATGCTGGCTTTACTTTCGTGGGTGACATGAGAGAAATTTGTAATTTTTGTCATGCTTTGAAATGGAGGAAAGAGACAGATGGAATGTGCTGCTCAAATGGAAAAATTGTTCTTCCAAATTTCCAAGATCCACCACACTTACTTATAAGTCTCCTGAATGGCGATCATCCCCAGTCGAACCGTTTTTTGGATAATATTCGTTTATATAACAGTGCTTTCCAAATGACTTCCTTTGGGGCAAAACAAATAACGGAAGGACCGTTCATGCCAACCTTCAAAGTACAAGGTCAAGTTTATCACCTTATTGGATCTTTGCTGCCAGAAAATGAACCCAAATTTCTCCAAATTTATTTTGTATCCGATTACACGCAACAGCTCAATGTTAGAAATCACAATTTTCCCCAGCTCAATGCTGAGCTTTTGGGTCAACTTCAAGAATTGCTGCATCGCGTTAACCAGTACGTTCGTGAATTCAAAGCTGCATTGGAGTCAATTCCACAAGGCAGCAATGATTTCAAAATTGTTATAAGTGCCGATAGACGTCCTGTGGGTGAACACCGTGGAAGACACAATGCACCCGTCGCAGATGAAGTTGCAGTTGTTTTAGTCGACCAGGAGTGTGAGAGACGTGATATCGTGTTGCGTACACGCGACGATCGCCTTCAACGCATTTTGGAAACCCACCGAGCTTACTACGCCCTGCAATATCCACTAATCTATTGTCATGGTGAAGATGGGTACAATTTTGGGCTGTACCAAGTGAACCCTACTACGAGAGTCACTAATTATCAAAAAAAAATATCTGCTCAACAATACTATTCCTACCTTTTACAAATAAGGCAAAACAGTTTCGTATATTTGCAACGATTTCGTGGTTTGTTCAGCCAATTTATTGTGGACATGTACGCAAAAATAGAAACTGAACGTTTAGTGTATATTCGCACTAACCAGCGACGGTTACGCGCTGAAGAATACGTGCACTTGCGGGACGCCATGCAATCAGATAATAACGTCGAAAACTTGGGTCGATTGGTTATTTTGCCATCCAGTTTCACAGGCGGTCCGCGGTATATGCACGAACGAACGCAAGATGCTTTTTGTTACGTCCGTAAATACGGCCGGCCGGACCTTTTTATAACATTTACAACAAATCCAAAGTGGACGGAGATTTGCCAGGCACTTCTCACAGGACAGGCGTCATACGACAGACATGACATTATTGCTAGGATTTTTCATTTAAAACTCAAAGTCTTGATTAATCTACTTACAAAGGAGAAAGTTTTCGGTTCAACTCTTTGTTTTATGTATAGCGTCGAGTGGCAAAAGCGTGGTTTACCCCACGCGCACATTCTTCTGTGGCTGGAAGAAAAAATTCGTCCCGATGCTATAGACAGTGTCATAAGTGCAGAATTTCCGGACTATAATGCAGATCCGATTTTGCATGACATAGTAAAAACACATATGGTTCACGGGCCATGTGGCCTCTTAAACAGGGAATCACCGTGCATGAAAGATGGTCAATGCTCAAAAAAATACCCCAGAGCACTGAAAGAACTAACTATGGCTGGGGAAAATGGGTATCCGCAATACCGGCGAAGATCACCGTCACAAGGTGGTTTCACAGCTACTGTCAGATTCCGTGGACAAGAAATAATTCTAAATAATAGTTGGGTGGTGGGTGGTACCGTATTCTCCAGTTTTGTCAAACGCTTTTCAAGCACACATTAATGTTGAAATTTGTAATAGCGTCGAATCTATAAAATATATATGTAAATATGTTAATAAAGGTAGTGATCAAGCCATGATAGCACTAAGAAATAACAACCAATTTGATGAAGTGACAAGGTATCAATCTGGCCGATACATAAGCTCTTCGGAGGCAGTTTGGCGCATTTTGAGTTTCCCTATTCATGAAAGGTATCCGCCAGTCATCCATCTTGACGTGCACCTGGAAGGCGGGCAGCGAGTTTACTTTCAGCCAGAAAATGTGGCAGAAAGAATGAACAACCCAAGACAAACCACCTTGCTCGCATTCTTTCGCCTTTGCGAAAGAGACAATTTCGCTAAGTCTCTGTTGTACAATGAAGTGCCACATTATTATACTTATAACAAGCAGCAAGGTGTTTTTAATCGCAGGAGACGTGGAACTGCTGTAGAAGGCGAGTCCGGCATTTTTAAAGAACACGTGATTGGAAGAGTATACACGGTGCACCCAAATAATGCAGAGTGTTATTATTTACGCCTTCTTCTTCACACAGTGCGAGGACCTACTTCTTTTGCTGAGCTCCGCAAAGTGGACGATATAGAATATCCCACATTTCAAGCTGCTTGCCGCGCACGGCATTTATTAGATGGCGATCAGCATTGGGATGATGCTTTAGCCGAAGCATGCGTCAGTGATAGTCCACATCGTTTGCGCCATTTATTTGCCATTTTGTTGACATTTTGTGGCCTATCGGACGCTGGGCAGTTGTGGCAAAAATATAAAGACGCGTTTGCCGAAGATTTTTTGAGACAGCAAAATATAAATAGTGAAACTTCTGACCAAGTACGTGAAAGCTGCCATAATAGGGCTTTGCTGGCTATACAAGATATAGTTACAAGTATAGGAGGGAACCCCCTCAGTCAATACGGCTTGCCGACACCGACAGTTGGTGGGGAACGAATTAATAGGGAGTATACATCTGAAATAAATTACAACCCCGAAGAGTTAGCAGAAATATTGCGAAATGGCTGTTCAAATTTGACGTCAGAACAACGTCAAATCTTTGATAGAGTATGCTGTAGTGTAGAACATTCATTAGGAGAAATGCTGTTTTTAGATGCACCTGGTGGAACAGGTAAAACTTTCCTCACTAAAGTTATCTTGGCTCAAATAAGGAGCCAAAACAAAATTGCCCTTGCCGTCGCTTCCTCAGGAATAGCTGCCACTTTATTACCAGGAGGAAAAACTGCACATACAACATTTAAAATACCAATCGACTTGGACCGCACAGAAAACCCTGTTTGCAACGTGTCTCGCAATAGTGATAAAGCAAGGGTTTTACGCGATTGCGCCCTTATCGTTTGGGACGAGTGTACGATGGCAAATCGTAAAGCTGTGGAAGCTGTAGATAGAACGTTGCGAGATATAAGACAAAATGACCGACCGATGGGAGGCTTAACGGTGCTATTCTGTGGAGACTTCAGGCAGACACTCCCTATAATACCCAGAGGAACGAGGGCCGATGAAATAGGTGCCTGTTTAAAGAGCTCTATTTTATGGCGTAGTGTCATATTAACTAATTTGAGCTTTAATATGCGAGCATATTTGGGAGGTGACGCAAACGCGCAGGTTTTCTCAAATTTACTACTTCAAATTGGTAACGGCACATACCCGACTCAAGAAGGAGGTAAAGTAACTTTAGTCGAAAGCCTGTGTTCTTCTGTTGCCTCACAGCAGGAACTCATTTCCTCTGTATACGGAGATCCATCAGAGATCTCGAACCATGACGCTGCTTGGCTATGCCAACGAGCTATTTTGGCACCTCGCAACGACCAAGCAGCAGCAATAAATTCTCAAATATTGGTACATGTTTCTGGAGAAAGTAGGGAATATTTATCTATTAACACGGTTTTAGAAGAAGGAGATGCCACCCACTATCCAGTAGAGTTTTTAGACTCTCTAAATACACCAGGTCTTCCAGCACACAAAATTTATTTAAAAGTCGGAGTACCAATCATTCTACTCAGAAATTTAAGCCCACCAAAACTATGCAATGGAACTCGGTTGAGAGTAACAAATCTCCAACGAAATGTCATCGAAGCCGAAATCTTAACAGGTTGCGGCTCCGGTGATGTTGTTTTCATTCCCAGGATACCCATTATCCCCAATAATTTTCCGTTTACTTTCAAACGTGTGCAATTTCCTGTAAGCCTCTGTTACGCTATGACTATTAATAAAGCCCAAGGCCAGACGTTATCCGTTGCGGGTGTAGACCTTACTTTTGATTGTTTTTCACACGGCCAACTCTATGTTTCTCTATCACGTGTTAGCAACCCAAACAACCTTTTTGTATATGCTCCGGGTAATTCCACCGCTAACATAGTATATAGAGAAGCATTAACGTAATCAACTATACCAAAGTCAGGACTCTTATCTAAATCATCAAAAAGGTGATATACTCTTATCTAAACGACGTTGTTTTGCTCTCGACAACCACGCGAACGAAGTCGCGGGCACAGCTAGTAATAATAATAAATTTATTTCAAAAAGTAATGTACAATGCACAAATGGATGACTTAACTACTAAGACATTTTAACACTAATTTTTCCAAAGAACACCATCCTAAACTAGGCAGGTGGAAACCTGTCTGTATCTTAGGAAAGAGTGTCCAAATTCTTTCAATCATAAGTCTTTCATGTTAGAGTACGTGCAAAGGGTACACATGAACAAATAACAATTATATACTGAGAAAAGAAGAACGAGATAAAATTGTGTTTGCGTGGTGTGTGGTGTGTGTGTGTGTGGTGTGTGTGTGTGTGGTGTGTGTGTGTGTGGTGTGTGTGTGTGTGGTGTGTGGTGTGTGTGTGTGTCGTGTATGTTGTGTGTGTGTGTATGTTTGTTTGTGTATAAATAATCAATCTATATGACAGTGGCTAGTAGTGCTTCGGTATCATTATAGGACAGAGTTAACAGCCATGAGTTGAGCTTGCGGTTTACCTCACATATACTTAGAGCGTAGATGTTTAACCGTTTATGTGCCCTATTATATAATCTAACACTTAATGCATTAAATTGCCGTTTTGCAAATGCGGTCTTGCAAAGTATAGTTGGACACAAGGGAAAAACGGTGCGTCGCTGAGCGACTAGCTCTTTTTTGAAAGGTATCATGGAGTGTCTTCGAAGGATAGCACGTAGAATGTATAGTTTTCTGACTGATAGGACCCCGCACTCTGCGTATAACTTGTGTGTAGGGTAATCTCGTCGCTTGAAATTTATTACCTTTAAGATAGCCCTTTGTGCTCTTTCTATCTTCAGAAACTCGACTTTATGAGTCCCTCCCCACACTGAGATACAGTAAGATAGCACCGATTGACACAATGCAAGGTACACCATTTTCAGAGTAGTCCTATCAGCAGAAAACCTAAGATTCTTAAAAATGTATATAAGCCTCCTGGTACGAGAGACTAAATACTGTAATTGTTTGCTCCAGTCCAGTTTATCATGCAAAAGGTTATAGTGAGCGAACCTTAAATGCTGTCGCGGACTTCTTTTAGAACTTTTAAATAGGAAAAATTCTGTCATACATGATTTTGCTATACTTTAACCGTTTACACGAAAAGCCCAAGGAAGATAAACCCCGATTTAGTCTAGTCGACAAGTTGAAAATGGTACAAAATAGAGATACTGCTCTTATAATTATATTTTTATTGGATCCGGAATGACGCCTAGAAAAATGTGCCAAAAGTGTGTATTAGCACATAAAAAATTGCAAAAGTTATAAATAATTAAAGATAAAAAAAATGCCATTTCGTTTTTTGCCAAAATTTCATAAACTATTAATATTAAAGGAGTTTCAAAAAAAAGATTTTAATTTTTAGTGTATGTAATTGTAAAAAATATATATTTTTTGGAAAATAACATTCATCTAAATTGTAAGATTGCGGAATTTGTAAATAAAGAATAATTAAAGCCACCGGTTTGTATATTTTAAGCACGTTTAGTTTTTTGAAATAATAATTACTGTACTGCTTGTTATTTTATTTCCTTGTATACCAAAATATAATGAATGAATAAAAATTAACAAACTATTTTATAAGAAATTAAAGAAAACTATAAAATAAGTAGATTTCTAAAAGGAAAACATAAATATTTTTTGAGGTCAAGGATTTTATATATGATTTTAATTCATAACTAGTATTTAATACAGAAATACATTCAAGGTCCATTAGCAATATTTAATATTTATGACAGCTGTAGTTAAATAAAATGCGTTTGATGTTTTTTTTTTATTTTAAGCATGGTTTCCGTTACATTTGAAGTATGTTCATGTAAAACATATGTTCATAAATGAAATAGGTAGTAGAGACACGCTGATTTCAGCACGAATAGGCCGACTCGACCGGGAGAGTACTACCCTCACACAGTTGCCTTGTTAGTCCTACCGACTGCCTTGTTAGTCTAGTGGTTGGCGTATGCGGCTGCTGACCAAGAGGTCTCGGGTTCGAATCCCGGGTCAGACCAAATATTTGTGTGATCCAAAAATGTTTGTTTCGGAGTCTGGGTGTTTTCTATGTATACAAAAACAAAGTATGTTTATGTATTTATATCAGTTGTTTAGTACCCATAGCACAAGCTCTGCTTAGTTTGGTACTAGATGATGTTGTGTGTAAGATGTAAGAAAAAAAAAACAGAAGACCATCCTAATAATGACAGCATTCTTGCTGTTGTATTTCGTTGGTGAGTGTGAGACCGGAAGCTCAATCATTCTGTATCATAGGCCTCAGATGCTTTCAGAGGCCGGTAGAACGATGCAGAAACATCGAACTAGTCCGCCATGCTACATTGCTTAACCTTACAATGTGGATGGTGACCCCTACTCCTGTATTCTACTCGTGCTTTCCATCAGGCGGAGTACAATTAATTTGGTAGGCCTAAAAATAAAAAAATAAAATTAGTTTCTATTTCGTCAGCTCAAACAAGTTTTATGCTTAATATATCTATACAAAATAAAAAAAATTGGAGTGTCTGTATATAATATTAAATGAACAGTTTTTACTAAATGCATATCAAAGTATATACGGTACTTATGTTTGTCCGTCTGTCTTCCTGCCTGTCTGTAATAACTTCTCATTTCATCAATTATCATCAACAAACCATAATATCCCACTACTGATCTCGGGTCTCCTTTCATAAGTGGGATAAGGACATACGTCCCCACGGTGACCGAGTGCGGGTTGGGGACTGGCAAGACACGTAATCTTGCCGTTGGATGTTCTTAAGCAGCTCGAAGGCATCTGACTAATCTTCACGACTGTTATCTTCTATCTATATTTTATTCACTAGCTTTTCGCCCACGTGGAATTTAGTCATATCGCGCGACATGGTAAGTAGATTGAACAATCTTACATGTTTTATGTTTGAAAATAAGGAACTTCCATACAATTCCCCGTCCCGTCGTCGGGATCATCGTCATCGTCCCCTATTTCAACTCTTTCTACCCTTATTTTCACGGTAAATAGTATCCTATGTCCTTTCCCAAGTTCAGTTCTATCTTCATACATAATTTCATCAAAATCGCTTCAGTGGCATAGGCGTAAAAGCGTAACAGACAGACAGACAGAGTTACTTTCGCATTTATAATATTAAATAAGTAGGGAAGTAGGGATTCATTAATCATAAACAACCGGGAATGCTATCTTATGATAACCAACTACTTAACGTAACCTCCGAATCACGGAAACGCTCATCGTGCCACAAATGGTCACCCATCCAATTACTGATGACGCCGACGTGCTTACCGTCGGCGATTATTTCCAATCACCTAAGACCACCTGACTATGAGCACTTCCTACTTCTCATTTATTGATGATTCTTATCTTATTACTAATTAGTTGTCCAGTAATATGCCAACATTTCGAATTATTTATTGCATCCTGTTTTTCACAAAAAGGTTATTTAATATAAAACTTGGAGAAAACATGTAATCGCTGCTTTAAATTCAATTACTAAATTAAAATTAGATTTAATATGTTTTTTGTTTGTAATAAAGTATTTTATTTAATTTTTTTAAATAAACATTTTCATTACCTTTTTAATAAACGTGTTGGTCATAATTTACTGTTAAATTTTAGACATATATTTTTTTGTTAGTAGAGCTGATTTCAGCTCGAATGGGCCAGCTCAACCGGTGACAGAATTCTTGCTATCGTATCTCGTTGGTGAGTGTGAGACCGGAGGCCCAATCCTTCTGCATCATTCTCCTGGCCTCC
This sequence comes from Phragmatobia fuliginosa, assembly GCA_932526445.1. Taxonomy (NCBI): domain Eukaryota; kingdom Metazoa; phylum Arthropoda; class Insecta; order Lepidoptera; family Erebidae; genus Phragmatobia; species Phragmatobia fuliginosa. Next base: position 20,030,174 of record OW052073.1, on the reverse strand, counting down.
GGAAGCCTCTGAACCATCTGACCAGGCTCCCATAGTACCATGCTGCATTGTTTAAACTCACAATGAGGATGGTGGCCCCTACTCCTGGATTCTACTCATGCTTTCCATCTAGCAGAGTTGCCAATTGTTTGAAGATATTAGTAGTCATTAGTAATGTTTACATATACATCTTTCAGAATAGTAAATAGTAAATGTTCTACCATAAACAGTAATACTGCGCAGTATTACTGTTTATGGTAGAACTGTTTATGGTATGGTGAGGGATTCACAAATTGTCTGGATGTTCTCTGTATCCGTTTCATCTATGTCTGTAGAGTCCCCAATATCTTTATATCATTAATCTATCACCAATATGTTTTATATTTAATTATATATATATATATATAGTGTACGCTATGTAACGTCACGCTATCACTAATAGGAGACACAGGCGTAGTCACATGATTCAGCTGGTCCATTTTTTTTTTTATTTTTTTTTTTTTCTTCCGAGCCTTATCCCAAGTTTATTTGGGGTCGGCTGAATTTCAGTTTTTCCACGGAGCGACTGGCATCGGACCTCCGCAACCCTAAGGGAGAACTGAAATTCGAAGGTTGAACTAGTTGTCAGTATATTTGAGGGCACTGACTTCCCAGTAACGATTGCCATAGATGTTCATGACAACCGGGACCGACGGCTTAACGTGCTCTCCGAGGCACGGGCGTGAATCACCGCCAAACTTCCAAACTCCGGGCTGCTATTAGGAATTTCCTAAGAAAAACCCAAAAACACCGGACCGGCCCCTGCCGTCATAAATCTAAATTATATATTAAAACAAGAACACAACCGACACTTTATTGGATACACGTATTTTTCTTTTTTCTTGTCTTGTAATAAAAATACTTTTAATGTAAACGTGTGACCTTTGCTTTATTTATTAAATTTGAACGGATATATCTTTAAAAATATAATGGAAGTTAAATTGAATGTAAGTATTTTTAACATTATATGTAAAAGGTTACTGGGTCAGATATAATTGTAAGTTATTTTTATTACACGCTTTATATTAGCTTCACCTGTATGTTTGTTTGTAACCGACTCCTTTGGGTGCGATTTTGACCCACTTTAAACAGCAAGATTTTGTTCAAACTTGGTAGATTTATCGAGGACCGATGACAATACACTAATTTGAAAAAATAACAAAAAAATGTTTAAACAAATTAGTCTTTTTTAGTCTAGAAAAAAAATATATTTTGAAAAAACTAAACAAACACGCTTTTTTAAACTAAAAAGTAGAAAATAATTTTAATTGAACAAAGCGTGGGATGCTTTCTGAAAATATTTCAATAACGTCGCCGACAACTTTGTTAAATAAATAAATAAATAATAAATATTTCAGACAATTACACACAACGTCATCTAGTCCCAAACTAAGCAGTGCTTGTATTATGGGTACTAAACAATTGATATAAATTTTTTGTAAATACATACATAGAAAACACCCAGACTCCGAAACAAATACTTGTGGATCACACAAATATTTAGTCAGACCCGGGAATCGAACCCGAGACCTCTTGATTAGCAGCCACATACGCTAACCACTAGTCCAACAAGGCAGTCGTCTACTACACTACAGTACACTTTGACAATAGGACCTTAAAATTAATTATGGTCGAATTTGGACCTCCTGGCGAACACTAGTATAAATTTAAAACATAAGTGATAAATGAAATGGAATGAAAGAAAGACGATAATAGAATGTTTATTAAAGAAGAGGCGTATTAAAAGAGATATAGATTGCTTATAACATGACTACATACTGGAAGTAGGTAAATATTTTACGGATCCATACATCAGTTTCATTTATTTTCATCGTTATTAAGGTTGCTATTCGAATTTGTCTCCACCCCAAATAGCAGATTGCTATCATAAACATTATGCATATTTCTAAACAAGTTAACCGACTGAATATAACTTTAACAAAGAGAAACCGACTTCAAAGAAAAACTACTCCGAGTACCCAAATCGCGACAATTGTGCCTACGATATTTGAGGAGTTCCCTCGATTTCCTTGGGATCCCATCATCAGAGCCCGATATGGTGACGATGGGACCACCTATTCCAATGCAAAAATAATTTTTGAAATCTGTTCACAAGCGACGAAATTATCGCTGAACATACATAAAAAAAAAGAAAAAAGATTCCGACGAATTGAAAACCTCCTCCTTTTTTTTGAAGTCGGTAAAAAAAGGAATTCAGTAGAATCATGATAACACAATATATCCCTTTATATCCCACATATTTAAACACTTAAAAACACGGTTACTGATCATTTAACTAATCATATACCCGCCTAATATTTAAATACATGAATATATATTGGCTCAGGGCCACTTCCAGGAGCCCTGACTAACCAACTGCCGAATAAATAAGTGATAAAAATAATCAATAGTAAACAAGTTGCTATCAAGAGTGGTGTTTTTCACACTTATCGTTTCATCCCCCTCCCTTACAGACCCTCCACAAATTTCACGTGTATATCTTAACCATATTATCTATTTTTTATATTACGAGTACGTGTTTCCCTCCCACTATGTCATTGAGTCATTTAAGAGCGAGTAGATGTTTATTTTTTTTGTCATTTGTAAAAATGTTGTTTTTAAATAAATAAAAAAAAAAAAAAAAAGAGGGGCATTTGCAATGAGAATGGTGGTTTGCACTGTTGGATTCTACTATTGCGTTTGATCAGGCAGAGTAGATATACGCGTACTATATACCTTTAGACGACATTTCAATGCTAATTACAGTAACGTTTAGTAGATAGGTTAAAAAGTAAGTCTGTGTGTTTTATCTCGGTCATTTTTTATCGTCTTCATCAGCGGTCTACCTGGGCGTCGCTTAGGTGTTTCATTGTCCATAACGTATCATAAGAGAGAAGGAAGAGAAAAGGAGCATATAACAATATCTTCTGTGATCTTCTGTGAGAGAGTAATACCACGTCGGAGGAGCTGGCAATTTCGCGTTGAAATCATTGTGGTTCTACCTTAAAATTGATTGAATTAGTGGGGAAGGAAGTTGGAAGTGAAGTTGCTCTGGTACCCTCACTAATACACAAATCAACTCAATCAACTCAACACAAATCAATGGAAAACAACAAAAGATTTGTTTAGCAGCAAGGTTTATACCAACAGCTTATTAGTTAAACGTACAGGAAAGATATTACTTTTCAAAAGATTTCAGTGATCACCAGAAAAGTTATCTTTTAAAACTTATATCTTCAAGTTTACTTATTTATGTAGTTTTAATTCTTGGCCAACTCCGACTAAGTTTACAGGGTGTGTTACCTGTCGTGGTAATTATAATTATCAAACCCTTACTGAACCCACACAAGTGTTAACCCTTAAACTTAATACATCTGCTGACGTACATCCCACAAATAAACAATTTATCTATTTATAATCACGTACCATGTAAACGCCTCACTTAATCACTCAAGTAAATATCTTCTAAAGGTTTAATCTATATTTAAGTGATTAATCTATTTTTAAACTCAACTGTTATAAAAAGGATGGTGACGTATGTGCTGGTAACATTTACTTAAGGGCACTGTTCAAGGCTGATGACGACATAATACCTACCTATTACATATCAAATAGAACCGTTCTGCTTTCTACTTAGAAAACGAACTTCTGTTATTGTTGGAGGTAGTGAGTGACAGAATACCTGAGAGTAAAGGATTTCAAATAGCAGTGATTTATAAGCTCTGCGTTGTTATCATATAAGGATGAATCAGAGTTTTGTGATAATACTGTAATCATGTTTATGTCAACTGATATTCGTAATCTAACGGCATCATTCAAGTAACTGCCGTAAACGGTAACGTTACGGCTGACATAAAAAATAATAGAAAAATCAAATGCCGAACCTATAATCACAAACGTAAATATTTACTATTTTAAATGATGCTTTAAGCTCTAATTGATTTTAGATAAAACACATTTTGGCTGACCGTTTCATTTTCCATCTTATATTAAAAGAAGAAATTAATTAATCACCTAAAAAAACATTCCTAACATCGGTATTTATATACTTTAACCAATCACGTGGCAACCATTTCTTTCATTCCTATTAAAGATTGCGTTTGTTATTCCAACAAAGACTTATTACCTTCAAAAGCAGCTAATTTATTTATCGAATAATCTACATCATAAGATTGACCTTCTCCTGTAATTAAACATTAGTAAACTGGTAAAAATGTATACAAAATTATTAAAAACGAAAACAACAGCAGTGGCGCCTTCCGTGCAGAGTGTGCCCCACGATAGAAATTAAAACGTTTCCTTCATGATTCATGGGGCTTTAGTGACATAAAAAGCCTTTGTCACGACATTCTGTATCAGGCTAGCTCGTATAATACTTATTGTTTATGCGGCTTCAGGAATTTTCGTTGGTATTTGGCTCCACACAGCGGTAAGTCAATACACTGTCAACATAATTATATAATTACACTGTACGGGTGTCTTCGATACAGCTTCTCTTCTTCTCTTTTAATTGTGAAACTTGACAAAGAGTGTTATTCTCATTTGATTTGATAAGAAAAAAATTTAACGAAAAAAACCGACTTCTTAAAAAAACTATTCCGATATCCTAAATCGCGACAGGTTTGCCTATGATATTTGACAAGTTCCTTCAATTTCTCTAGGATCCTATCATCGGATCCTGGTTATCATGGGCCCACATTTGACACCAGTTTTCAAATAAAGAAAGAATTATCAAAATTGGTTCACCCAATCGGTCTCAGAGGTAACAAACTTAAAAAAATAGTCGAATTGATAACCTCCTTCTATTTTGAAGTCAGTTAAAAAGCGAATTGTGCCCGAATGGATATCTCCTCTCTTAAAATGAAACGACATGACTGCAATACACCAGTGAATTGTAATTTTGCAATTCTTTTGATTTACAATTCTTATGATTTGCAATTTTTAATTTCCAGGCTGTGAAAAATTTGTGATAGTGGTCCATATAATGTACTTTAAATGAAAACTATAACGAATTAGATGACTATGTTAGTTCAGGAATTATAGAGGCTTAACTCCTACAATGTGTTTACTTGGAAAACGTCATACAAAATTAACGCATTAATACGTAAACATAATAATTATCCATTGGATACAATTTCTAATCCACGTACCATTATGGGTGACTGAAAAACCCCTTTTTTAGGGTTCCGTTGCCAAATGGCAAAAAACGGAACCCTTATAGATTCGTCATGTCTGTCTGTCTGTCTGTCCGTCCGTCACAGCCACTTTTTTCCGAAACTTTAAGAGATATACTGTTGGAACTTGGTCAGTAGAAGTATTCTGTGAACCGCATTAATATTTTTACATCAAAATAGAAAAAAAGCATTAAATTTTTGGGGTGCCCATACTTAGAAGTAAAACTCAAAAAATTTTTTTCATCAAAACCATACGTGTGGGATATCTATGGATAGGTCTTCAAAAATGATATTGAGGTTCTAACATTATTTTTTTCTAAACTAAATAGTTTTGCGCGAGAGACACTTCCAAAGTGGTAAAATGTGTGTCTCCCCCCCCCTGTAACTTCTAAAATAAGAGAATGATAAAATTAAAAAAAATATATGATGTACATTACCATGCAAACTTCCAACGAAAATTGTTTAGAACGAGATCTAGTAAGTAGTTTTTTTTAATACGTCTCATAAATCATAAACCGCAATTTACATTTCTTTCAATCAAAACACTATTATTAAAACATCGATGAAAGGTACAACGAGCTACAAAAACTTTTATATGATGTTACTTGCTGCTACGGAACCCTTCATGGGCGAGTCCGATTCGCACTTGGCCGCTTTTTTAATGTAAATACTTACATATTATACATAGAAAACAACCAGACTCCGAAACAAATATTTGTGGATTACATAAATATTTGGACCGACCCGGGAATCATCGAACCCCGAGACCTCTTGATCAGCAGCCACAAACGCTAACCACTAGACCATCAAGGCAGTCAATATTAACATGGAAGTACGGATTATCGAGTTCATAGCGGTATAGCCAGATTATCAGTGACCTAAACCCTACACAGGAAACATAAATAAAAATAACACATAATTAACATTACAACAGTTACGTTATACCCGCGATAAAGCCGTGAAGTCGCTCGGTCTCGTGATACGCAGCGACCTGTGACCACAGCCGCGTGACATCCATTAAAAATATATAAATGTCTTGTACTGGTGATAACTTCTTGCACTAAATGTATTAAGTTGTTAAGGAATAGTGCTGTTTGTGAATGACTTCATTATTGGATTTTAAAACATGCATACATTTACACACGACTAACTTTTGGGATCAAATTAGGCAGTCTCTTTTTAAATAGTTACCATATCACTACATATTATAAAGTCCTCCACTGCCGTCTGTCTGTAGGCGATAAACTCAAAAACCACTGCACCGATTTAACTGAATTTTTATTCCCAGATAGTCTGAATCCTGAGAAAGGACATGGGCTACTTTTTACCGCCATAACCGACATAGAAGCGAGTCGCGGGCTGGAGCTAGTTTTGAATAAATGTCCTGCATCGCGTCTGGTGAACATCAATTTGGATTTATTTACAAATAAGTTGTACATGTACATCCGTTCAGCCCATCTTTATATATGTAATTCTTGTGTGAGTGTGCATGTCACTGAACTTCTCTCAAACGACTGGACCGATTTTGATGAAATTTTTTGTGTGTGTTCAAGGGGATCTGGGAATGGTTTAGATTCGCAATTGGACCCGGTAGGTGGCGCTGCGATCAAGTTCTGGAATTTTAAAGTTGGGCGGTACGAAGTTCGCTGGGTCAACTAGTACTATATAATAACTAAATTGGTGATAAACAAATTTTAAATATTATAGATATTGGACATCTGACACATAACATCATCTAGTCCCAAACTAAGCAGAGCTTGTATTATGGGTACTAAACAACTGATATAAATACATAAACACCCCTTTTTTTGTAAATACATACATATATAGAAAAACACCCAAACTCCGAAACAAATATTTGCAGATCACACAAATATTTGGTCCGACCCGGGAATCGAACCCGAGACCTCTTGATCAGCAGCCGCAGTCGATGAGGCAAGGCATATTGAGTGACTATCACCGATCAAGCTCCAAGTTATAGTTTGTAAACTGAAACCAACGGTAACCTGTCATCACTGGGCCATAAAAGGGCGTATTTTATCGCTTTTATTGCCTATTACTGATATTACTTTCAATGGCTGACCGAAATAACATAATATATAGTATGCAATATTGTACGAAAATATAGAGGTGTAATTTATTAAGGAAGTGAATTAATTGAAATACGAGTTTTCTATAATATATCACTCATATATATCTACGTTATCTTCTATATATATAAATATCAATGCCACTTTTCGTTGTAATTAAACTGCTTCTAAACGGCTGAACCGATTCTCATAAAATTTTGTGTGCATATCAGGTAGGTCTGCAAATCGGTCAAAATCTATTTTACATATCCCTAGAACGCGAGCGGAGCCGCGGGCATCAGCTAGTCTTTTATAAGATATGAGTTATAAGAAGACTTTTGATTTATTCTGTATCTTTTTAGCATACGGTAAGTAAGACTCTTATAACTGTTTTGATTGAATTAATGAAGGAGTCAATTAATAGATTGATGTTCTTCAACGTTTTGGGAGATTATATTCATTTTGTGTAAAAATAAATATTTGTTTTTAAACGTGTGTCTGTTATATTTTTGAAATATAATTTATAGTATAATTAGGCTATTAAGAGTAGGATTCATCAATGAAACATCAACAACCCATAACGTCCCACTGCTGGGCTCAGGACACCTCCCAGGAGAGGGTTATGGTGATACGTCCCCACGCTGACGCTGGCCGAGTGCGGGTTGAAGTGTTTCCAAAACACGTGGCTACGTAATCTAGCCGTTGGATGTTATAAGCCGCCCGAAGGCCTCTAACTTAGCTTCACGACTGTTATCTTATGATAACAAGCGGGACCGATTGCTTAACGTGACCTCCGAACCACGGAAACGCTCATAACATATCATGCACCAAACGGCCATCCATCTTAGTCTAGACGCACCGTCGCTGCTTACCTTCAGTGATTGTTTCCGATCGCCTCTTGGCTATGATCACTTCAAGAATAGGATTGTTGAGAAAAGTTGTTAGTCTAGTTGTCTAGTGGTTAGCGTATGCGACTGCTGATCAAGAGGTCTCGGGTTCGATTCCCGGGTCGGATCAATAACCACTAGACCAACGAGGCAGTCAAATAATAGAAATAACAGTTTTCATTACTCCATAATACTTTCACAAAGAAAACTCAATACCTATTATACATAAATATATACAATAAGGAGTGTTTATCTCCCATAAAAACTTGAGTCTTTTAAGTAAAACATCGCGCCGCTACATTAAGAGGTGGGCAGCCCATAAACAATATGTTGTTTACTTCGGAGCGAGCCTTGAGCGGAATCGAACCCACTTGCGCAACTATCGACGCTCGCTAACACTGTTGCTAGGGCACATAGAGTAGCTAGTACGCAGAACTCCATCTACAGTATTGTGCCTAACATTCAGTGAAGATAACAATTTGAAAAGAGTGCAAGATGTACATCATTTTCTGCCTATCAGCATCAAAACCTCTCCTATTTCCCAAAAGAAAATAAAATAACTTGGCACATTTTTTATATAAAATAGCACACGGTAGCATTCTAATTTTTTTCAAGTTTAGCAGTTCTTAACAAAGATTTTTTATCGATATGGAACCAAATCATACCGGGTACTAGGCCAAAACTTCCCCTCCAACGAAATGCCTACATACACTACTGAACTGTTAAAGGCAATGATGGGACTTCAAACTGACTTTTTTATTATCATTGTATAGAAAATAAACTATTCGTTCTTTAAAAGGTACTCGTCATATTAATAAAATCTTCATCAAATACTGTGATCTAGAGTGAAGTGAGGAAAAGCAACACTAACATTACAATATGTTTTAAGAATGTGCTTCATAAAAAAAGAATTTAGTTTTCAAAACAGTTCACTTTTATTTTTTTCTACAGTTATAGAAATAGGCATTAAACACACAAGTAGAAAGTGACCGTCTGTGTGTATAGTCTATGTAAGTTCATCGACCCCGGCTCGAGACCTACCGATTCAACAACAACAGCTGAGCATTGCACTGACACACATACATAACTTCTCAACACACACGCGTATATATCTAGTCTTCGTTTACTTAGGTGCGTACAATGCGTGTCACGCACACACTCACACAATTCTAATTAAAATGTGTGCACAGTGCGTGTGTCGAAATACATTTTAAATAAAGTTGTTTTTTTAAATTAGTTTGTGTTATTGAATTTTGTTCTTTATAAGTACTTCAATAAGTGGAAACAGATCGTAGATAAAGAACTTGTAGAGAAAATAATTAACTTACAGAAAGGTGTCGTCGACTTCAAAACAACTTCAACATAATGAATTCTACAATTTTACACCTGTATTTTTCCTTAATTATATATATTAATATGCATTATTATGGATAGACTAAAGTGTTATTGAGTAATAAGAATGTTTGCGCAATGGCAGCGTATAGGACTGCTGTGCTCAAAGTCTTGGCTTCGATTCCTGGGTTGAACCAAATAATTGTGTGATCCGCAAATATTTATTTCGGAGTTTGGGTCTTTTCTATATATAATATGTATGTATTTACAAAATAAAGTATGTATTAATATCAGTTGTCTAGTACCGATAATATAAGCTCTGCTTAGTTTGGAACTAGATGGCGTTGTGTGTAAGACGATCGAAATATTTACTAACCCTCATGCCTAGGAGATTAGTTAAAGCCGTCAGTCCTACGTCTGATCTCATTCCAGTCATATCGGATAGCCGTCCCATCGGTTTGAGGGAACAGAGAGTTCACACATTTACGCACTATAATATTTCCCACGTAGTTGTCTGGCTTCTGATAAGAAGTTCTCCTAGTTCACGGCGGTCAGCGCCGTGGCCGAAACCGGGTAGGAGAACATTATTTTTCAGATTTTTAGTGGTGTTATTTTCTGTTCATGTATACCAAAAGGTGTATTATGTTTAAAAAGTGTGTGTAAATGTGTGTGTGTATATTTCTTTGGTACATAGCCTTAAAATCTCTATGGCTTTTGGCTTGGGAGGTGTCGTTAGATTCGTCCTAAATATGAGAGTGACCTTCAACCTACATGATAAAAGAAATATATTTTCATCTTACACACAACGCCATCTAGTCCCAAACTAGGCAAAGTCTAAAAACAGTTTGTAAGTATTACTTACAAATAGATACAAAGGTGTGTTAGGTATAAAAACTAAATTTGTATTAGCGTTAAAATGTAAGTATTTTCTCGAGTGTAATGTTAAATATATAAATATTCTAGAAAGTTGTTCTAACCAATAAAAGTGGAGAGTGGTATAGCATCTGTCTTATTTGGATATTTCTTAATTGGTGAGGTTGGTTTAATGTACAACTGGTTGCCCTTTTTAAAACCACTGAATGGTATATAGAAAGTTTTGTTATGTGAAAATCTAGAATGTTCTTCGGTAGACAGTTTTAATATACAAAGAAGGTTCATGTTAACCCTAGAACCCTACATGGGGTACTGGTGCACCCCAGACCGATTTAATTTCTAAATATCTAATCAGCAGCATCAAATAAAATTTTGCTCAAGATGTTTAAACTAACACTAATTTTGAATATTAAGGCGGGTTTATGGTCCCAAAGTTTCTAATTATTCTGATTTTAGGAGTCATAGACATTTTTGTATGCGGTTCTCCAGGATCCCAGAGTAGGAATAACGTATGTTCTAGATAGTGTTGGGTTCTAGGGTTAAAAACCCCATAGTGTGTTCTGTTCCGAAAAGGAATAATTTTACCCGTTTATGCAACATTTTACATTGATACCATCACGCTATGCCCAATAGAACCGGGACCTTTAGCCTTCCTCGATAAATGGAATGTCGGATACAGGACCAGCAGTTCCTGAGATTAGCGCATTTAACCGAACACACAGTCAAACTCCTTAGCCTAATAATATAAATATAGATTATATATAATAACATTAAATCCTACTATTCACAGAGTCATTGGCTTGTTTTTCAGAAAGCCCCTTGACCTGAGAGAAAGTCTCGTATTATACTCCAAATCAGTCTATTTTTAACTGAATCTACTTTATAGACTCGACTTGATTATAAATGATAGCATAGAATTAGCGTTTCGTAGGTTTCAATTTCTAATTTTAAAAGTTTTAAAGGTAAAAAGTATTTAAGTATGACCATTAAAAACAAAAATGCGAATATTTTAACGAAATATAATTGAGAAGGCAATCCAAATTTACCTTACATGGGTAATTACAGAAGCTAATAAACCAGCTAGTGTTTCATATAAACAACCTTTCTCTGTTTGCCCGAGTGGCATATTAGAGTGACATTTATTTTGATGTCATTGCCCTCGTAACTTTTTTAAGTGTTACCACAACAAAAAACTAAAATTAGTTTAGTAACTTTTTGTAATACTGTAATCATACTTGACAGTTGTTTCCTTAAAAATACTTTTAACATGTATTCTCGTATCATACGTATAATTCATGTGGAATATTTATGAAGAGTTTTCATGGCGCTATGTTATGGAATACAATTATATCCCTAGGGAAGTAATTATATAAATTCTGGGACGTATTATTACTCTTAGTTTTAATTACTTTTATTACATTTTTACGCGTAAATTCAACACCTTGAAGGGGAGGTATCTCAAATAAAAGTATTTTTCGCAATTTTACTGTAGCACTTTGTCGACATAATTACAAAACATATTCTTGCAAAGTTTCATCTCTCTAGCACCAACCGTTTAGGTGGTAGGTCGAGGACGGACGGACATAGGTAACGAATCTATTAGGTTCCGAGTCATGAACTACGGAACCCTAAAAACGTGTGTGTATTTACATGTACAAACATATAAACAGTGAGTACGTATGGGTGTTGTTAAGCTGTCGTCTTGCTCAACCAAAGAGGCAGTATCCACTAAATATCCATGTCACGTACCAAAATCCAATTATCCTACGCCAGCCAATTAAAATGAACATGTCACAAGCACTAACCAGTTACATTGTACAAAAACATGAATGTTTATACATTAAACGCGACTAATTTGTATATAGCTAACGTTTTGCTGGATTCTGTATTTGGAAAAGCTGCTTTAACTATATATCTAATCTAACTGTCAGTCTGTACACCAAATCTGACATGTAATGCTTAATTTATCATCAAAACGTGAACCGAGATGTGTTTGTCCGTCTGTCAGTCTGTCTGTTTGTTCCGGGTCATCTTTGGGACGGCCAAAGATTCATAGAGTGATTGGACCTCCGGTTTTACACTCACCAACAAAAGACAGTATGAATGCTGTAATTTTAAATTGATCTTCTGTGTGTGCGTAAGGGTTATACTGCCCCGGTTGAGGAGGCCACTTCGTGCAAACATAAGCGTGACTCCACTTCTTCTTTGACTTTTACAAAGACTTGGCAATTTACAAAGATAAATGAAACGGTCACAACGAACATGTTTTGTTTTGTTTTGTTTTAAAAAAGACAACTCCCGCATTAGGAATATAAATTCCTGTGTCGCGGGGGACTTTACAAACATACATGAAACGGACACAAAGAACACCCAGACTCAGAACAACAAATTGTGAATAACACAAAGTGTTGTCCTACGTGGGATTTGAACCCACGACACTTGGCGTATTAGGAAGCGGCGTGGCGACCGCTTAAGCCACTAGGCCAACCGTGCTGTTTTAATGGTTGGAATTCAAGATTTGGAACAACAATTTGTGGATGTGGAACGAAGAACTAACCCGCGTATTAGTGATATACGTATAATAAAATTAGTGATTCTAACAGTAGCAACCTATCCGCCTAATACGACCGCACCCTAAACTTGAAGCCAAGGTCGATAAGTTGATTTGCATAAGCTGTCATAATTGTCTATGACATGCGACCAACCCCCTCTCATTACGCGAAGCTAACATCTACTTCTCTATAGTATTTGGTTCAACGAACACATTTCCTTTGCCTTTGTTACCGCACCATTGCTCATAGTTAGGTAATGACATATAATTATATCGATCTGTCTAATGGTGAATTGTATGCGAATCTATATTATAAATATATCTATACTGTGTATTATCTATATCTACTAATACATCAAGAGGTAAGGTCTGTGCGTTTGTGATATTGTTGTTTTGAAAATTCTTTTACCAATAGAAAGCTATGGTATTTGTGAGTGACATAGCTATTAACCCTAAAAATCAATACTATAATATCCCCGTGGAGAGTCGGGGCGGGCAGCTAGTACATACTAATATCATAAAGAGGAGAGATTTGATTGGCAACTGGCAATGAATAGGCAACAAAAAAAACTGGAACTCCCTACCAGTTCATGTGTTTCCTTCCTACTATGATCCTGGTTCCTTCAAACGGGGCGTGAAGAATCATCTGACTAGGCCGCCATAGGGTCACCGTGCTGCATTGTTCATTTGGTAATGAGGACGATGGCCACCACTCTTGGAAGCTGCTCATACTTTCCATGAGGTTGAGCAGAGTCATTTTTGCAGCACTATATAAAAAAAGCCACTGGACCTATTTGTGAAGAATAAAGAGGTAAAGTTCGTGAGATTGTTAGGGGTCATTTCTAGATCTACTAAGCCGATTTCGAAATTTCTTATATCAAAAGAAAACGATAGTATTTGTGAGTGTCTAAAACTATATATTAAAAAGAAAAATGATTCCTGTAATAGCACACGGTATTAATTTCATTACACACTTCTAAATAAACCATTATCAACGTATACGCCGAGTCTCCTTGAATTCTTAGTTCTATAATTGATAATATAATTTATTTTACCAAACCGTTTGATAATATACTAATTAAGTATTTTTATCAGACGTTTGATGCCCGTATTCAATTTCTTAAAGACACAGGCTCATAAGAATATTAGATAGAAACAAATAAATGCAGAAAAAGAATTACTCATTCCTCATATTTTCCTCTCCCTTCATCACTGACAACTCTCAATCTTGGCAACTATCAATACATTTTTTGGTTGTCATCTCAAAAATGCATTTTTGATGAAAGGATACACAGTACTCATATTAAATATGCATTTTTTTAAACCTTTATGTGTGCCTTTGTTTCGGATAATCTCTGGACAGCCTTTACCGATTTTGATGGGGCTTCAAGTGGCTGAAAGCTAATGACATAGGGAGTAACTTAGGCTATTTTTTTAGGCTAGCTTCGCGAGACTATAACACTGCTAGACTCAGCTGGTCTTCATTAAATATGAACTGAACAAAATGACCATCAAAAAACCCCATCGTACCATACTGACCTTAAGTTTTATGGTGTGACGGTAACAGTAAATTACCATTTTAATGTCGACCATTTAAATCATCACCTATTACTGCTAGCGTGAAGATAAAAAGCGTACATTTCAAAGGAACTAAGATAGTCTATAAAATAGCAGGTACATAGATAAATATATATATAAATCAAGTAATTAACGTCAACACATCTGAAAATACTGGTGTCCCGTTAACGGGCCGACTATCACACCATTACGTAATCGTTTAAAAAGTACGTAATCAAAAACAGTTAAAAAAAATGTTGTGTTATCAAAAACAGTTTAAGTAAGTTGAATTGAGGTTATCTAAATAATAGCTAGATGGATTTTATAAAAGAAAAAAACATGATTTCATGACTTCTAATTTATGTGAGACCAGTTAACGAGCCGTAACACTTTTTAAAAATTTACCATATTATCAAATTGAGCTATTATTGTATGTATTAGCTATATATGTATTTGCTAATAAGCAAAAAAAACTTCTTCTGTAATATTAAGTAGGTATTAAGCAAGAAGATTACGGCAGCACCATATACTAATAAATTTGCAATGGCAGCCCTTAACATAGCGTAATTCGAAAGAGTTAACAAATACATTTCTACACCATCGTTATGCAAACAAAATTATTTTTAGATACATTTAGTTTTGGATTTCACAAAAGAGAACAAAACATGTTATTTTTGTAAATACAAAATTCCATTGACCTTTTAAGTATACTTTATTATATTCACAGTTTCTCATTTAAAAGTGTAAAATAAGATAATTTGCATATATTAAAAATCACAATGGTTTTATAACAAAATGCTATGGAAAACAAGTTTCTGCAGTAGTTTTAAAGAAACGTTAGTGCATATGTGTTATGTTTGTTCATATTTAGCGTAGATAACCTCAGGCCAAAGGCCTCTTTTCATCCGTGTTTTGTCGAGAGCCAAAATTGACGTGTCCATCCACGCAGATAATAATTCTTCATTTTATGTGTAAAAATATCTTAATACCATTTCGACTTATTTTACCAATCGTTATTAACAATAATTTATTTTTATGTTTTGATAAATTGGAATAATCTCGAATGCATCTTAACTTTTAGTTTCTTTTTTTAAATGAGCGACATAATTATGGCCAAAGCGACTCCACTCTGCCTGATGGAAAGCATGAGTTAAATTCAAGAATGGTGTGACTAGACACGATGTAGTTTGGTGACCGACACTGTGGTAGCCTAGCGAGATGATTCTGCATCCTGGAGCCTCCGGTCTCGTACTCACCAACGAAATACAACAGCACGGATACTGTCATTTTCAGGTTGGCCTTCTATGCGAAGGTAGTATCGCCCTGGTCAAGCCAGCTTATTTGTGGTGTAGTCAGTGTGGTTACTACCTTGAGAATAAAATATTATGAATCAATTTTTTTCATCATCATCATCAACAGCCTTTAATAGTCCACTGCTGGACATAGGCCTCTCCTTAGGAAGGAAGTTTTGGCCTACTATACCACGCTGGCCAGACGGATTGGTATAGGGTTGGTTTCAAGTTTTCCTTCTCTTTTGCATTGATGTTGTCTTGCGTAGTTTATCCCTTAGTCGCCTTTTACGACACCCGCGGGATGATTAGGGGTGGAGACACTCTGTATTCTTAATCCGTCACCACACGGATGATCAATTTTTTTATTGAATGATATTGATGTCTAGACATCGGATTATATGTACTATCATATCAAGGTGCCGCAGGATTGCTGGTTTCAGTCTGGTGTTACTAACTACTCGTTAGCACTATCAAAAATTTAACAATTGCTGGTTTTAGTTTTAACATAGTAGTTAGAAGTATTGGAGTTGGAATTGGTGACATTTTGATAGTGCATATAATCCAATTCCTGCCTTGTTGGTCTAGTGGTTTGCGTATGCGACTGCTAATCAAGAGGTCTCGGGTTCAAATCCCGGGTCGGGCCAAAAAGTGTTTTTGGTTTTTCTTGGGAAATTCCTAATAGCAGCCCGGAGTTTGGAAGTTTGGCGGTGATTCACGCCCGTGCCTCGGAGGGCACGTTAAGCCGTCGGTCCCGGTTGTCATGAACATCTATGGCAATCGTTACTGGGAAGTCAGTGCCCTCAAATATACTGACAACTAGTTCAATCTTCGAATTTCAGTTCTCCCTTAAGGTTGCGGAGGTCCGATGCCAGTCGCTCCGTGGAAACACTGAAATTCAGGTAAAACCGGTTGAACTAGTAGCCGACCCTAAATAAACTTGGGATAAAGGCTCGGAAGAAAAAAAAAAATTATAATCCAATTCCAAATTATTATTCCGTTTTTAATAAATTGAAAAAGAACCAGTAAACAAGTTACTTATTTAGACATTCAAAATGACACCGTTAGCTGTTTTAGTACGGTCACTTTCTAACACCGTATGGTACAGTGCAGTGTAAATGCCGCCATTTGTAACACAAAAATAAACATCACCAGAGGCGTGTGGTTTTTGGAAAGTGGTTCAAACAGTTGGTTCTTCGTGCTTGTGACTCGACAAGCTTTGAACTGTAGGAGTTCTGGGAACAAGTTTATGTGATTGGTTACGAGAACTCGGAACATTGTCTATGTTTAGTGTGTTGCAACAAAGAAAAACCAACGAATACCATTTGTATTAGAATAATAAATGATGTTTTTTGTAATGATTTCTGTTTCTTTTTCATTTTTAGATTAAGATCATATAGATTATACATGTACTCAAACTGATATTCGTAAAAGTGTAGGCACAGAGATGTTGTGATGAACATTTTTTGCAAATTATATATTTTTCATTATTTATGATTTACTTGCGTTCGTATTTGTCCGTCCATCTGTCCTCGACTTACGGTCCTAACGTTTAGTGCTAGAAAGAAAATGATATGTATTTTAATCACGTCGGCAAAATGCTAGATTAAAATCACGAAAAATTAAAGTCTACCGCATCGTGATTTAGGTATCTGTTCGCGAGTTATTCAAATTTAAAGGGATTTTTTGGATAAAACAGAACGTCCCTCCCCCTCCCCTAAAACCTAGCTCCCCGTTTAGCTGGATAGAGAAATCATGAAAAAAAATCATAATAGTAGTCCATGTGATGAAAACTATAACGGCTTAGATAATTTTGTTAGTTTAGGAGTTATAGAAGCCTTACTTGAAAAATGCGTTTATTTGGAAAATTTCGTACAATAGGGTCCGCTACAACAACATAATAATAACCAAACATAGCAATTATCTTTGGGGCATCATTTTGAGTCCACGTGCTATTGTTGATGACTGCAGAACTCTATTCTATGCGTGGCCTGACACGCAGTTGCCCGATTTTATAAAGGAACATTTTGGGTTATGTAGTGTGATGCTCCCACGAACACGAACAAAGTAACAATGAAAAATGTTGCAAGAATGGAGGAAATTCATTTAGTTTAAAACATATATTTTATAGAAATGTGACAAGTTACTAATTTACTTCGTGTAGTAAATTTCATTCTCTTAATGTTGATGATGAGTGATTGATATTTTTCATTCGTTCTCGTGTTATTTCTGTAACAAACACTCACAAAGTTAATATTGGTTTGTCTACCGTTTTATTTAAACTTTTTATCTGAATATTATTTGTTCTCATATAATATCTTGTTGTTAACATAATTGTTATTACCAAGAGATTCTGAAGATTGTTATCTGACAATAAACTTGGCGCCAGTAAGAATATTCGTGCATTTGAATGAAGGAACGTCATTTTTTACACATTTGAAGGTAAGTTACATTACCTATAGTTTGAAACTTAAGTGCCATAGTTTCATAGTATACATTTGTGTTTATAATTTTAGCATGAGAGTCAGTAAAATTAATATTTTAAATAAGAGAAATAAATATTTTCGGACATTTAACACACAACGCCATCTAGTTCCCAAACTAAGCAGATCTTATATTATGGGTAACTAGGCAACTGATACAAATACATAAACATATTTTTTTTATAAATACATACATACTATACATAGAAAACACCCAAACATTTGCGGATCACACAAACATTTGGTCCGACCACCCGATCGAACCCGAGACCTCTTGATCAGAAGTCGCAACAAACAAAACAAAATCAAATTCGGGAGCTACGACGCCATAGATACACACAGACACACACACACATAGATAAATGATATTTATTTCTGCAAGTAAATCTTTTCAGACATTTTTACAAGTCGGACTTTATAACTAGAAGGCGCCGGCATCTCCTACGACTCACTCTGGGAAGAAACGCCGAAACAAACGACAGAGATGTCTTTTTTTTTAAGTCCGTGTTCAATATTAAAGAGAACTAAGTGAGTGCAGTATAGGGTCCGGGTTGGCCTTTTGAAGAAAGGACCATAGTTTTGAGTCGACCTGTCTATACAGGCGGCATACGGGCCCCAGCCATCGTGTAGCCTAACCGATGTACTCAGGATGCACAACCCGGAACACGACACTGCCGCCAGCAGGACACTTGAGTAGGCCGTGGAAACACTCAAAACCACCAGAAAATTACTAAAATATAAACTAACATTACAAGCCTACACTACTATACAATTCAATTTCAACGTCAGACATGTCAAACTTATAACACCCCGTCGTTATAACGTCGTTGGTTAAAAGCTAAATAGAAATTTGTGATAATAGCCTTAACCATTAATATTTCAAAATGACAACAGCCAAATATCTTTTTCTAAAGGAAAGTTCTTGTTATGTAAGCTAATGAAAGTACTCTATTTATCTAACATACTATCACTCTACTATATCTTTTGTATCGTAGGCGCCAGTGGCGTAATAACCAGGTTGTCGGGCTTTTTAAAAAGTACTGCTCAATTCGCCTAGTGGTTTAAGCGGTCGATCGCTGTAGAAAACTACGCCAAGTGTTGTGAGTTCAAATCAAACATAGGACAAAACTTTGTGTGATCTGATTATTGATGATCTTAGTCTCGATGATCTTTATGTCCGTTTTATGATAATAATAAATATTTCAGACATGTAACACACAGCGACATCTAAATTCAAAATAAGCAGTACTATGAAAGCTAGATTGACTCATAGAACCCGTTTAAACTGTTTGTTTTTTGTAAAAACATACATATTATACAAAGAAAACTCCGAAACAAATATTTTTATATTATACAAACTCTTGCTCCGGCCCAGGATTTGAAATCAAGACCTCAAGCATACACTACTACCGTGCCACAGAGGCAGTCGATCATGTGTTTGCTACCTTAGTTAGTGCTTACGACCCATGGGATACATATAGGTGGGGACACTCCTCATTTTAAATCCGTGAACTCATGAACAACAACAATACGATAGTAACCGTTTTTGGTCCCAATAGTCACACGAACTCTTCCATTTTTTATAAATTAGCTGCAAAAAACTCTACTTAGCTTGAGAAAAGCATAAGCCGAGTCCAGGAGTACTACTCACCGTCCTCACTGTCAATGCAGTCAAGGCACGATGACCCATACTATGGCGGCCTAGGGAGAGGCTTCTTCACGCCCTGCTTGCAGGACCCGGAATCATACAGGGAGGGAAACACGTGCGATTTTAAATTAATTTCTTACTTATACTTGTTAATAATAAAATCTACGCATGTACACAATTACTTACCCTGACTGACTGACTGATTATATTTTCTGGTATAGTGGAAACTGATCAATCTAGGTAGTAGAGCCACGCTCATTTCAGCATAAATAGGCCTGCTCGACCGGGTCAGAACTACCCTCACAGCATTCGTGCTGACGTCTTTCGTAGATGAGTGTGAGACCGGAGGCCTAACAGAAACAACTTACTAAGCCGCCATGCTGCATTGTAAGCACTTACGATGAGGATGGTGGACCCTACTCCTAGATTCTACTCATGCTTTCCATCAGTCAGAGAAAAGTCACTTTAGTAAACTTTATAAAAAAAAACTGGAACTACAAACTCTAAATTTAGTCAACTAACTAATATCTACTTTTTATGCTGTAAGCATTCAATAGTACAGGATTTTCGAAAAACAAGAGACCGAATGGTGAATTAATATTTACAAAACACACTCAGTGTACTAGCAGAAAATAGTTAGTAAGGAATACATCTACTTGTGAACAGTGCCTGGAGTACGTCATCGCCAAAAACGGCTCAGTTAACTTCATATTTAATTGCCACTTTATATATATTTTTATCTCAGACCGGTTTCGATGTTTTTCTCCAAAACAAGTTAGGCACAGCATTTTGTAAACGGTACGTGCATTTGAACACGATTTTGGTTAAGAAAATTTAAAAAATTACAGCACTCATTGCGTGGTGGTTTAGGAGGCTAGCTAGCCGCTTAAACCAAGTTTTGTGGGTTCAATCCCCACTTAAGCAACATCTGTGTTCACAAAATATTGTTCTGAGTCTTAGTGATTCTCGTGTCATTTATTTTAATGAAGTCCCCCGCGACATATGAATGCATTCCTAGTAAGAGAATTGTCTGATAACGAAAATAAATAAGAAACAAAATTTGAATACGTCTTTTATCCATTATCTAATCACGATCTATAAGAAACAAAGGGAAAGTTATGCGAATATCAATGCTTGATGACAAATCTGTGCAAAGCCTTTAAAAAAATAGAAATTCAGTTGGACAGTGACTTGCCGAACCGCTAATAGAAAGGATTTCTCGAACCAAAGGTCAGAAGAGCGTTGTTTAGCCGACATTTAACCGTCACCATGGCCTCGGGACAAAATCATGAAAACAAGTCACTAAATATTACCAAGACATTTTTATACCTCGTGTTGTAACTCTAACGTATCATTACTTAGAGCTTAGACTGAAGTCTCATGATGGATTCGAGCTGATTAATATCGTATGGTGTTTCGTCACAAGTGAGTCTATTATAGGGTGACTCGAGCAACTGATTATGGAAAAAACAACATTATGGAAGAAAGAACTTCTTCTTCCTAATCTTTTTCCTAATATTATTTGGGGTAGGCTAGTAGTTAAACCAGTTTTACCTGAATCTCAGTTTTTCCACTGGCATCGGACCTCCGCAACCCTAAGGGAGAACTGAAATTCGTAGGTTGAACTAGTTGTCAGTAAATTTGAGGGCACTGACTTCCCAATAACGATTGTCATAGATGTTCATGAGCAAAACAACTATGGTGTGTTATATGGGTACCCTCTATATCGCTTATTTTCTTCAAGTAAAAACATGAACTTAATGTTAAACGCTCTAAACGGGAATTATTCGCGATAAAATTAAAAAGGTTACGATACCTTCTTCTTTCCGTACCGTACGAACGAAACGAAAAAAGTCGCGAAAGTTTAAAAACAGTTTGACTAGGTTATTATAAAGAGAAAAAAAATATAGAGAGAACCGTCTGGATTGGTTCGACCAAGTTAAAACGGGACCTTTTTAATGCAGTTGCTTTTTCGCACTCCATTTAAATGACCCAGGATCATAGAGAGTAGTGAGTTCCAGGTTTCGATTACCCATACGAAGGAAGAGATCTAAAAGTTTTAAGGATATTAGTGGTCGCCAAGTGGTTGAAATTAGACCATAATAAATAAATATTTCGGACATCTTACACACAACGTTATCTAGTCCCAAACTAAGCAGAGCCTGTATTATGGCTACCCGATAACTGGTATAAATACATAAACATACTTTTTTGTAAATACATACAAATTTTACATAGAAAACACTTTTGAATTATAAGTGACAACATTTATGTTAATGATGTTAATTTGACAAAAGAGTATTTATGCGTGGTGTCAAATACATGGTCGTGTGTGTAATGTTTTATTATTGACTTAATGTGTGGGATTTGCATAATTTAAAAATGGAATTCTACACTTGTTCTCTAAATAAACTATTAGTGTGCGAAATTTCAAACTCCTCTATTCGCGTAATTTTCGCCAAGTGCGAGTCGGACTCGCCCATGAAGGGTTCAGTAGAAAAATTTCTTGTAATTCGTTGTAACTTTGATCGATGTTTTAATAATAGTCTATTGATTGAATAAAAGATAAATTGCGGTTAACGATTTATGACCTATTAAAAAACTACTTACTAGATCTCATTCAAACCAATTTTCGGTAAAAAAAAAGTAAAATATAAGTAAAATATATTTGACACTCTGAGCAACGCGTTTTTTCTTCTACCTTTTTAAACGAAGTGTATATCGGTGGAAGTTTTAATGGTAATTTACATCATATTTTTTTACAAGCTATTTAGTTTACAAAAAAATGATATTAGAAACCTCAATATAATTTTTAAAGACCTATCCATAGAAACACGTATGGGTTTGATGAAAAAAAATTTTTTGAGTTTCTGTTCTAAGTATGGGGAAGTTTTTGCTTCACGTATTGTCATATATAAATAACGTATCGTAGAGAAAGAGAAAGTTTGTTTTAGATTTTCTTTCTCTTTACAGTGATATAGTCTTGCATAATTTTCTCGCTAGATAGTTGAGACTTAAAATTCCTTGATGCATCTGCTTGTACAGCCAATTTCATAAAAAACATCGTTAAACTTATTTCTGTACATGCTGCCTTAGTTTTATTTTCGGCCAATGTTAAAACAAGCATTTTATTCATCGCTATCTCCAGTTCAATGAGGAAGATCGACATTGCGTAAATAAACATACATCTGTGTGATCATATCATTCATTGAGCGACGTGAAATGCATTAGCCATGTTTGTGGATGTGATGCTTCAATTATCGCATGTATTGATGCGTGGAGGAACGATGAGAGATCATAATGGACAAGGCTTGCCGGGCTTGAGTAACGCCATTTGGTGTATTGACGATATTGTTCTTGGTAATAGATAGTTCTATTACCAAGAACAATATCGTCCTGTTCCTAAGTAAAGTTATAGGTTTTGTTTTTACTCCATTACTAAGCTTCAAACCGATATTATAATAAATAAACGATAATAAATAATATATAATATTATAAACGCATAAGTTTGCATGTATGTATGCTTGTTGCTTTTTCATGCAAAAAGTACTAAACGGATTTGTATCTAACTTTACAGTAACATAGCTTAAATATATTCTAAGTTTCACATAAATCTATTCAGTATTTTTTTGTGTGAAATGGTAATCAATATAAACTTTCGCGATTATAACATTACTAGGATTTGATACAGTATAAAATTAAATCGGCAATAGAAAGTCTTCTTTGTTTGACAGAGGTTGCATCACAAGCCTTCTTGACTTAAATATCATAAACGAACATCATATAGGTACGTAGTTTCTTTTATAACCTACGATCAATAGTACAATGGCTGATGTTGTTCACAAACATTGGCACACAACAGCTGCTTTCACTAACCAGGCTCGAACCCGCGACCTTTTGATATACACTTCGTTTGAATCACGATCGGATACGTTCAAAACAAATTATAACTAGTATTTGGTGTGTTTCCATTGTTTTGAACGATACGTTATCACTTAATTTTTGTTTTAAGTTACTTGTCAGGGTTAGTGTAAAATCCGTATGATGTTTTATTAGATTCTTTAGATTACAATTGTGTAGCGCAGCATACCGGGAGAATGATTCAGAAACATTTCTCTAAATAAATAAATAAATATATCGGACCTCTTACACACAACGCTATCCAGTCCCAAACTAAGCAGAGAGCTTGTATTATGGGTACTAGACAACTGATATAAATACATAAATATATATTTTTTGTAAATAAATACACATATATTTGCGGATCACACAAACATTTGGTCTGACCCGGGAATCGAACCCGAGAGCTCTTTGATCAGCAGTCACATACGCTTTCCACTACATCAACGAGGCAGTCAAAAAAACTAAGCCGCCAAGGTGAGGGTCACCGTGCTGCATTATATGCACTCATAATCATGCTTTCCATCAGGCAAAGTGGAGTCACTTTGTAAGGCTCAAATATAAAAAAAAAACACGGAATTTACTATTATACGAATAACCTTACACATCAACAACCCATAATGTCCCACTGTTGTTTACTCAGGAGATGGTCAAGGCCATACGTCTCCAAGCTGACCCAATAGGGGTCGAATACAGGCAAGACAACATTATGTCACCATACTGTTATCCTATGATAACAACTGGGACCGACCGCTTAACGTGACCGCCGAATCACGGAGACGCTCATGGTATTATACCACAAACGGTCACCCATTCAAACCTTACTAAAAAGACTGAAATTTAATTTAATTTTATAAAAATATATATTACTTTCGTCTCTTCCGTAATATGGAAACAAACCCAATATTAAACGCGTTATGGTAATTATAGAACCAGTATAGTGGGCGTGCTTCAGAGGCGCACGCGCACCGCTAATTGTGCAGGCTCTCTTTGTTCGGCGATGTTCGGCACACTTCGGCGTGCTTCGGCTGTTGTCAGGTCAAAAGGTGACGTCATGTTGTTACCGAGAATCGTGCACAGATTTCTTAGAACTCTTTTTCTGAATACAATCATATTATAAACTAGGGCTGCCATCTCTAAAATTTGCAAAAGCAGGACAAAAAGTGCAAGTTCCTCAGTTGATCGGGCAGATTTCGTTTGTAGATTTATCGAGGACCGGTGACAATACCCTAATTTGAAAACAAAACCTTAATAAAAAATGTTTTTATTAAACAAATTAGTCTGTTTTAGCCTATCTAAAAAATTTTTTTAATAAACTAAACAAACACGATTTCAAACTAAAAAGTCGAAAATAATTTTAATGTAACAAAGCGTGGGGTGCTTCTGAAAATAT